>CM067317.1:34611675-35164477 GCA_034231615.1 Meghimatium bilineatum | reverse complement strand
ACAGTTAATGTAATCGATGTGAACGACAATGCTCCTGTATGTAGTGCATACATTTTTCTCTAGAATATATTTTTCTTTCATATATATATATATATATATATATATATATATATATATATATATATATATATATATATATATATTATATATATATATATATATATATATATATATATCAGAATTACAATTTATTTCAAACTTTAATAGCTACCATATAATATTTTTTTTTTAATGGGAGGTAGTGGTCTTTACCTTTATGAGAAACAAGATTGGGGGAGGAGCGTGATACTAACTGGACGAATGACTAATTGCATGTTAGCTAAAAATGTTGCATAGTTTGTGATAAACTGTTTTTGGTGAGGAGCATATGCACATGCGTGTTCCATAAAGTCAAATTGGATCGCTGCTTCAGGGATGGTCACCTGAACTAAAAGCATGCCCAAAAAACCAATGTGCCATGACTATATGGTGTAAATTAAACGTTAGTACAGCGTACTCCACTCCTCCCGGCAAAAATCACACGATTATCATGAATATTAGGGTTGGCTGCTTGAAAGAGAAAGCAGAGAAGAAGAGGAAGTTAAATAAGATCTGTTCAGATATAACTAAAAAAATAGTTTAAAGGATACCTTTACAATTGAACATCAAATAGCATGCAGAACAGCGGTACTAGCATAACACTGTTGCAACTTGTAAAAATACCATAATTTTACTAGATTTTCAGAAATACATATTTGTGATCGCTTGGTCAAAGACATAGAATGTCAAACTATCACATCTCCAAGGAAGCAATCTTTCATGAACTCTTAAATGGTGGAAATGAGCAGACTAAAGTTGAGATATAAGGATCTGTTGTAGGACACCCTTAAACGATTCTATGATCAAAAATACATTCCTTGAAGAAATGACGAATGATTGTATCTCACTCAGATAAGAGTTACCTAGAGGCATCAGTTCGTCTGAGTGAACACAGAAGGAGAATATATGCGACGTAGATAAAGGGAATCTGATCCTCGAAATATGATACGTTGTGTAGGCCTAAACACTGCTCTCACCACCGAGGACAAACAATGGTAAAATAAGCAGTGATGGAGGTCGCTATTTGAGAATTTTGTCACACACAAAGCAGGAGAGAGCAAGAGGTAGACAGAGATACAAGTGGGAGAGTAACATCACTAGATGGACAGGTTACAGTCTAGCTGAGTGCACCATCAAAACAAGAGACAGGGGATGTTGAAAATATGTTGTAGCCAACCTTCGTTGCGGAGACGGCACTTGATGATGATAATGTCCCCCACCACATTGACTGATACGGAATTTCATTTTTTATCCTTAAAAATGTATTTTTAAGAAATCCATATTACACAATTTAAGGTTTTCCATGATAAAAATATGTTTACAGTATACTGGGTTCAGCTGTTCATAATATGTAAAAAAAAACATGGGAAAAGTTTTTATTAATGTTTTTATGGGCGTGATACCGTTTTCTATATAATGTGATTTTTGGAGGGAAAAGAGTTTAATTTTGCAACATCTGAATGCCAAAATAAACTAAAGTGTATTAATGCTGAATATTTCATTGTTAGAAAAATAACTAAAGTCAAACTAAATACCAAAAATTTACTATGTAAAAATGCACAAACACATTTTAATTAAAGAATTATACTAAAAAATAAATTATGTTACAAGTTTAAATGCATGCAGAGTATCGTATATCGTCTTAAAATTTTCAAGGATTCGTAGAAAAACATCGGCTTAACAGGGAGACATCCATTAAAGTTATTAACACATCCACACAAAAAATGTGCCGAATTGGTTTGTTGTATTTAAAAAACTACACCGTGTAATATATATTGTCATATTGATAGCTAGAGATAACAGTGTCTTTTAACAATTTCTTTCACGCATTGTCACTCCTGTTATGAAAGAAACCAGCGAACAAACTCAACTGAATCTTAGCTTGCGGCGTATTGATCTATTTAGACCAGTATTGGGCAACCTTTTGGGTCAGTGGGTAGGAATGAGATTTATCGCGTGGAATCAGGTCGAAACCCTGCTCTTTAGTCCGTTAGACTTCCAAGTACTATTTTCTAAGGTATGTGACTAGTTCATGTAGTAATTGTAGTTCAACCGGGCTGGCCAGAAAAGATGTTTTTGTGGGCAGGATTTGCCCGTATGCGTGTTTTGTTCACCAATTATTTAGTAGACAATATCTTCGGAGTTAACAGTTTATTAATATAAATCACTGGGGGAAAATGTATAATCTGTAAATGAATATGATTTTACTATCAAGATAAACGCAGTTTTGAATTGTCATATGAAAGTACAGAAGATATTTGACAACATATATTTATTTATATTGACACAATGTTAAGTGCAGGTGATCTACCAAATAGGCACAAAAACCATGAACTAACAGTAGATATAGGGATTTCTTCTTCTTCTTCTTTCGTTCACTTGAAACATGTCTATATCTGTAATTCTGTCTCCTTAATAAAACTCACTGTCTTTTGTAGTTCATACAGTGTCCCATAGAGTTTTGATTCCAGTGTTGTTTCCTCTGGCCAATATGTCTGCCTCAGCGTTTCATGCTCAGAACACTCTTGAAGTATATGTTTGGCACTCTGTGCTGCCTGTCCACATGTACACATGGCCGTGTTGCCAATCTTGAACTTTGTATACATGTGACTGCGGAGTCGGTTGTGTCCTGTTCTGAGACGTAGAATTATAACTTGTTCTGGTCTGTTCATAATATGATAGTCATCTTGTGTTGGTGTTTGTGGCTTTCTTATTGCTTGATCATCTGTTTTTTCTGATGGTAGGTGATTGGTATATCTGGTTGGTCTTCGGCAGCACCTTCCTTAGCCAGTTGGTCTGCTTTTTCATTTCCTGGTATTCCACAGTGAGAGGGTATCCACTGCATGGTTAGCCTATACTGGTAAGACAATTCGCTAAGTAGTTTTTTCAAGTCTGTTAGTTTTTCAGACTGGAGAGCTTGAAGCACTGACCTTGCATCTGTCAGGAATACCACAGGCTGTAGGTCAGAGTTGGAGTTCAGCAGTTTTTTAGCTGCCACACTAATTGCCTGGATTTCTGCATCATAACTATAGATATAGGGATGATGCATTGATTAAATATTTTATTCAGTATGTAGAAAATGGTGGTTATAGGAATGGTTAAATATTTCATTCATTGTGTTTGATCCTTGATTAGGAATCAGCTTCACTGCACATAGCATACCAATAAATGATTTGCATGCCATTCCGTCAGCCATTTAAAAGTATATAAGTTAAGTTTTCCAGTCAGCTATTGATTGTGGGTTCCTGTGGCCTTTCCAGGAGGGCGCAATTTCTTCCCCCTTTGCTGGTCACTCTCATTTTTAACATTCTCAGAACATGTACATTGTCTTTTTCAGCATTATCATTATAATTTTGTAGTTTATCATGACTGCTCTAAATATTTCAGTCTGGTCTATTTCTGATCACTGTGTTTGCCATACACTATAGCTTTACCAGTCAATGTGTCAGCTTTTTTTCGTTGCCTCTGCCTCTCGCATGACCTGTACAGTTGATTCATGTAATGCTCTGGTCATTGTTCAGAAGAAATATTAACAGATAGCCTACTAAAATATCACTCTATTAACTGTCATTTTATCATCAATACATGCTCTCCAAAACAGACATGATAGTCAAGTACCAGACATAATAAAATAAATATTACAAAAACGCACAACATTACATCACACTGACAACGAGGTTACTGTAATATAGATCCCATCACATGTCGGAATTGTAGGTATTGGAGCAGCGGGCAAGGAAGTCAAGAAAGGACAACAGAGTTGAAGAGAGACCAGTGTATGATTGGGAAGATCAGAAATTAGCAGCCTAATTAAAAACTTAGTAATAAAAAAATGTACAAAAAAATGGGACACTAGTACAAAAGGAAGACATGCATTTGCTCAAGGGACCACCTAGAACATATCAAATTATGGATGAGTCAAGCAAGAATCTCATTGTTCTTACAAATGTGCACCCAATGATAATAGGCATCTCCTCATTTTGGATCTTATCTAACCTTTCAATCTGTGTATGGAGGAAGGTCATAAATGCCAATGCATATTTCATCGCAGAAACAACCAATCATTCGCAAAGAAGAAATATTAACATCTGCTCACTCTGAGCAGCAACCATTACTTGCATTTCTGAAAGACCTTTTATTTCCGTTGACATGATGTGATCAACATGATTATTGAAGCTCGGAGTACTGTAGAACAAGCTAACCAAATTATTTTAATGTTCTGGTTCTTTCACGAGTGTCCCCACACAAAATAACACTCGGTATTAATGTAATTAAAATATAATTTTTGAGAGGAATCCAAGTTACAGATGCTATAAATAGAATATCTAATGCACCCGAGTTCCATTCTAACACTATTCTAACATCACTCTCCTATGCGAGCTCACATTGTAATTCCTTGACACATAACTCTGGATTTCTACTCTGCATATGCATCAAACTGTCATCAGCATATGACATAGTTCTACCTATCCCTGTGACCGACCTGTTATTTGTACTGTGTACATGTTAATTAAAAAATATGGGAATAACAGAGAACCCTGTTGAAGTCAGGGCTTATAACTGGTGGTGTAGATGCTAAACTATCACTTTTAAGAACACGTTGTCTCTGAAGCAACGTGGCAGAAATTCTTTAACATTTATAACATTTTGAAAAATAATCGGAATCAGCCTCCTTGGTGAAATGGTGAGGTAAAAATAGCTTGGGGTATAAAGGGCAAACAGGAGCAAAATGGCAGAAGGAAAGAACATTTATTGCGACATTTCTCCACCCTCTAACTAGATCATTTCTCTAGTCCTGTATTTCCCTCTCCTCCCACTCGTTGCTTTTCGGAGGGATAGGAACTCTCGTGATCTCTTGGTTCATTCCAGTTTGCGTACATCTTCTGGTTACCCTGGAACTGTTCCTTGTCCCAGGAATTGTTTGACTTGCCCTTTAATTAATCTAACTCCAATTCTTCAGTTCCTCAAATCCCATTTTGATGTTCAAGATTCCTTTTCATGTTTGTTCCGTTATTTAATATACTCTATCATATGTAAGCATTGTGATATGAAGAATATTGGTAAAATCGGTAGAAGTTGGGCTAAAAGATTCGCCATACCAAACAGTTCAGAGATATCAGAGATCATCGTGACTCCTCGGTGGCCAATCATCTCACGAGCCTTTAACATAATGGTAGTTCTAATATTTCAGCAACTGTCTTGTTACGTTGCTATTCTTGCAGCGTCAGTCTTTGAAGTATCGGTTGATTTTTCATATGGGATTCCTTCAACCACACGAAATGAACATTAATCAGAGATTTGTTGATTTACTTACTTCTTAATAGTCTAAACTCCCACATTTGACTAAACCTTGTAATTATTTGTTTCTGTGTTTGCTCATTAGCAATTATTTGTGCGTTTAATATACTTTTGTGTATTTGTGTTGTTTCTTTGGTGTTTATGTGTGTCAATATATTATTGTTTGTTTTTCCATCTATCCATCTATTAATTAAGCATTGCTATACTTGATTTAACAAATTTGTCTCTTCATTTACATATCTCTACATTTTTTTATTGTTTCGTTTCCCCAATTTGTTATTGTTTCGTTAACAGATGATTACCCACACATGTATATGTATTTATAGGCCTATAGGTAAATTTTTAAATATGATTCTATGTATTACTACAACTACTTCGGGTCACTCAAACATTTGTATGTATACAATGCTTGTTTTATAGTAATGCATGTGAATATCTTCATGTAAAGGAATGTTTCCGGGAATACATACATGTGTGTGTGTGTGTGTGTATGTGCGTGTGTGTTTCATAGTAATATGAAACAATTAATATATATTTATTATATTACAAATAGTCCGAATATTCTCTTAAGAAAATAAGTCAGTAACTGAGGGTTGTACAAAGTGTGAGGCAGACTGAAATACTTCAAGCAGCAGCTAAACATCCTCTGAGCAGGGAGTTTCATCTCGAAGTATAGTATTCAGAACTTTACACACAAAAATAGGTATATAAAAACGATAATAATGATTGAAGCATATCCTTTATAGAATATACTTTTCAGCTATTGTTGAATTTTTATACGTTTCTTATACCGTCGAAGTTGGATGTGTCGGGCGCTCATAAATTGGTGACATAATTCTTTTATGTGCTTTGAACTACATCCTGCTGAAAATCTAGCAAGACCTCTGGAAGTTTCGGAAAGAATGCTTTAAAAAAAATAGACATCTTTTATATGTCATGCCACACTGCCAATACATATGGAGGGTAGTCTTCTCGCCTTGAACCATGACAATGCTTTTGAAAATGGCCCACTAATCTGTACCGCCAAAGCCGTCAGGTAAATGATATGGTTGGTCGGTTGGTCCAGGAATTGCGAGCAATTTGCTCTTATTTGCTATTTGCTATGTGATGTGGAGTGTTTTCTCAGAGTTTTCTTTCATACCCAGGAGACTTCAGCTTTCGGCTAGTGCAAAGCCTATTAAAGTAACAGATATAGTCATAATACCAGGTAGTTAGAAATACGCACAACTACCAGCAACAATATGAAGCATTTTAAAATTATCTATTTAATTAATTTATTGTTTTCGTCGGTCTTTCTAAGTGTCCCAGTGGCTATCTTCTTTTCTCTACATCACTTGTAAATATATAACATGTAAATAATGACTTTTTCCTGTATAATGACTAACCTGTATGCCACCTGTACAAGCAGCTAAACTGTATAAAGTCATAATTCTAGATAGCTTATAGTTAGAGATAGACAAAATTTTCAAAAATGATGCTACTCGTAGTTTTCTTATATTTTTCAATTTAATATTGTCATCATGACCTGTCTAAAAAACCTTTTCATTTCTCTGTCTCGCTTGTAAAAACAGTCATTAAAATTGTATTTAAATTTAAATCAAATTTGCTTTTCAGTCTTGTGACCCAAGCCTTATATGGGGCACACTTGATGAAAATACGCCACCCTTTACTAACTTTGCACAAGCAAGTTGTTCTGATCCTGACAGTGGAGCAGGAAAACAGTTCGGATTTGTTGTTATAAGAGGTAAAAATGGTTAGAATGTTATGTTATAATAGGGCCATAGGCGACGCATAGGGCACAAACCATAGCTTTCCATTTCTGTCTTTGTGTTGGCAGGTCTTTCAATTGTTGCGTGTTGTTTAGGTTCATTGACATGCCTTCTCTATTAATGGCTCTTTGTAGAGTTTCTCTAGGTCTCCCTCTTCTTCTTACTCAGGGTGACACCCAATATAGTTATTGGCTTGTTTGGATCCCCAAAAATTGCGAGCAATAGAGCCCTTGTATCCTTTTGTGGCTACGGTGCAAAACTTTAGAAGAAGCCTCATACTCAGATGGGATAAACATAATTGCATAGATGAAGTGATGTGGAGATTTCAGGCGACATTTCAGACTGCTGGGGGAATTCTTAGGCTGTTCATTCTGAGAACATGGCCGATGTAAGTCCAACGTCTTTGTCTAATGAAGGATGATATATAGGTTTGTTTGCTTTCCTGTCTTATAGTAGTGTTAGATTTAAAGTCAATCCACTTAACATTCAGAATGGTACTTAGGCTTGGTTTTCAAAGGAGTCTAGTCTCTTACCTGTGGCTTTTATGGCTTTCCATCTTTCGCATCCATATGATAGAATAGGGATGATGTTGGAGTTAAACAACCTGAGTTTTGTTAGAGGTTAGTGTTTAGAATTTTTGGAGTTTAGAATTTTTGGAGTTTAGAGTTTGAGGTTAGAATGCATACATTATTTATATATGCAAATAAATAACATATACATTTACCACTAATGGTTGTGTGTAGTTTACAAAGTAAACCTAGCTTCATTCATTAGGTGCCATGCCGGCTGACTGGCGTAGGTGATCATAGCTCTTCACAGCTTTCTGTCTCCAGTAATTGATGATGATGTAAACATAGCTTAGAAAGGTTTATACTGTAAATGGTTATGACTTCATGAGAAAGCTGATTTCTTTTCTAACAAGTACCCGGAACATTTTACTATATTTAAGAGCCTGGTTGTTACTGTGTTAGCAAATGCCCTGACAATGATTGCGTTCAGCCAGGCGTAGATTGAAACATTCGATAAGATCCTGAATGAGGCTATACAAAAATTGGTGGCGTATCCTACTCAGGACGTAGCAATCAACCCATGATTGTTTGGCTGTAGTGATTGTCTAGGCAATATAGATACGTTCAGTAGTTAGGCAAAGCACGAGTCCACCACACATTAAAGCAAACTTTGTCACCCACTGCATACTGATATTAAGAAAGTGAAAGGTAGCACCGCCCTCCCCCCTCCAAAAAAACCTCCCAATAATATCTACTTCTTTCTATGACTTTAAGCATTTAAATATTTCGAAGGGTTATTCTTTGTATGAATTCATTTATTGATTGCGAATTGTTGTGAAATCAATTTTGTGTGGTGATTATTTATCCATCCATCTCTAGTTCAGCCATGTTTCAATTACTACTTTACATTATTGGCTTGTAGAATTGCGAGCAATAGAGCCATTGTATCCTTTTGTGGCTAAGGTGCAAAACTTTAGAAGAAGCCTCATACTCAGATGGGATAAACATAATTGCATAGATGAAGTGATGTGGAGATTTCAGGCGATATTTCACCTCACTATATAGGCATGTCGTTTTTGTAAAATCGTCGCTGTGTGGTGTTGGTTGTCATGTCTGTCCACGGTCTTCTATTTCGTGGGCTGTCAATCACTTCCGAAAAGATGTTCACCCAGATCACAGTGTCAAGTTGTTCAGCATCTTCTCTCTTGGTTTCCCCTTAACTCTCTTGGTGTTAAACTCGCCTGCTGTCACGATGTGCCATATATTTCTTTTTTTCATGTGTCCATAAAATATGGACTATCTTATTTCGATGAGAGTAAGTAGCTATCTCTTTGAATTAACCCCCTTCAAGATACCTTCATTGCAATTTTTATCAGTTCATGCTATTTTAAATATTCTTCTATAAAATCACATCTCTACTGCCTCTACATTTGATAAATAAACAATGAACAGAATAGTAAAATATTATTTAGAAGTCAATAGACATGTCATCTACTAAGATTTCACTGCTGCATGAAGGTTGGCCTGATGAGCCACTGGTGAAACCTTCATATGTTTATGAATTTCATTAAAAAACCTTCATATGTTTCGACGGTTCGCCTATTGGATTACAGTTTTGCTGCAGTGATGTCCTATTACTGGCATATCTTCAATATACCGGCTAGTTTGTATTTATCAGCTATCTCTTTAATTAATCTATACTTTCTTCTTTGTTATCTATTTTTCCGTATTCATTAATTGCATAATTCCTTTTATCACATTATAGTTTATACAAATCATCTCTCATATAATATTTCGGTTGCTTTTATTATGTTTTACACCTTTTCCATTTTGTATAAATAATAAACAAACTGTCAGAGGATATCCAACAAGGTGGATAGTGCCGCAGTAACAGAAACACAAATCGATAACACACATGATATAGTATTATTGTCACTAATATAACTACTAAATAGCAATAATAAAATCATTTGTGAAAAAAACCGTGTTCCTTCGTTGTTTTGTATTTTGTGTATTTTGTTATTTCACATTGACATTATTTTTGCTATTTATTAGTTATTTCAGTGACAATAATACTTTATCATAAGTATTGTCGCTTCTATTGTTTTATTTTTGCTAAATATTAGGCCCCTATTACAAATACTTTGTTACAATTAAACACAAGTTAGTTTAATTGGTTGCTCTGATTCTTAAACAGCTTTCAGGAAGCCATAATCATTCGCTGGAAGGATAGTGAGAAAGTCTCACAACTTCAGCTCGTTAGAATTAGTTTCAGTATCGAAGCGATGTGAAACTTGGGCTATTCACACATTGCACATCTTCCTGGTGGTGTGATAGTTATTTTCTGGTACTGACCCGGGATGGGTAGAAAATCAAGACTCCCATCGCAATAACTCCATTTGTCAAAGGTCATTATTTCATGGACCAATGGATCAGCAACCAACTAAATCAACACATTGCACTGAAAATGGGAGTAATCTAAATTGTATAAATATTTGAAAAACAATAACTATACAACACATGTTTTAGTTGTTTTATTTATTTATCATATGCTTCACTGTTAGATTATAAATACACTATTTAAATCTCCATGGTATTGTATTAACTTATATTATACCACAAGCCTATAAGATAGGTTAAAACGTGGCTTCACCTCTGCCATATGTATACTAAATAGCCCTGTTGTCTCTTGATGTTACTAAAACGTGTAAAAATAGTTTTCATACCTTTAGAAATCGCATGTTAATTTTTGAAGTGGATGATTTAAAAAAAAATTGTTTTTGTGATACAGTGAAATGAGAAAAAAATCCCAACAGTAAAATGTAGGCCCTATAAGATATCTGAAATTCCGATTCTGACATAAAACTGATTTATTTGTGCACAATTTTGTTACTTATATATTATTTCTCCAATCCTAAATCTAGGAAATAGTACCTATAGCAGATATGATACAATTGATATGAACAACATAACCAGTTGGGCGTACAACTTGCGGCTCATTGACTATGACAGAGAACCGGACACTTTCACTGCCTTAGTTGACGTCGTTGACAAGGGAAATCCTCCGCTAAAATCCAACATCACTGTAATCCTGTCTATTAAGGATTTGGATGACAATGCACCACAGTTTGTTCTTGCTTCGATACAAGCAAGTGAGTACATGTTGTTGTGATGATCATGATGTTTCTCCTTCGCAAAAGATGAGCATGGCACTGAGAAAAAGGCAATTAGGTTGAAGTGTTTATAAGTCTTCAAATGGCTGAGAAGTGCAATCTGAGTCTATAAAAATATGTTACTGTGTGAACGGGAATGAAGAATGTCTTGAGATAAAGTAAAAAATGTCTGCTTCTCCTTTCTTCTTTGTTTCTTATGAATTGCCTGAAGTGTTCTACTCCGTTAAAAGCTTTTAACACTATATTCCTGGATGCATTATTTTACAACAAACCGATTGGACTCCTACATATTAGTATTTTTTTGTTCACAATTTAAAGAGTTATTTCCCTGCAAAGTCAGATGTTTTTGGAGAGATCCAAGAATTTTTCAAGATGAAACATGATGTATATGACATACATTCTGCAAGTAATTGAAATCTGTAAAATAATATTTGCCAAAAAAATGTGAATGTAAATGTTTTCCACCAGTGTGTTTCTGGATGCGCGAAAGAGAGCAAAGAATAGTAACCTAAGGAATTTTGTGAAAATCGAAGTCATAAAAATGTGTTTCGTAAGTCAACGTCAGATACCATCCGCAAAATTCCTATGAGCAATAATTTAGTGCAAAGGAGAATCGATGAAATGGATGAAGACGCTGAAAATTAATTGTGCGACTATTTGCAGACATGTCAATTTTCTATTCAACTCGATGAACCAACTTTCTCAAATAATGAAACTCTACTCTTATTATACGTATGATTCATAAAAGATGAAAAAGTTTGTCAAGAATTCCTTTTTGCGAAAGATTTGCAAGCAGACACAAAGGGAGAAACTATATTTAATACCATGAATACGTTTTTTTCAAGAGAAAGAAGTTCTTATTCGTAATATTTTGTCTGCTGCTACTGATGGTGCTCCCGCAATGCCAGGGCGCCACAAGTGTTTCATAGAACTTGTGAAACAAGAAGTACTAAATATACTCGCTACACATTGTGTACTTCAACGTCAACATTTGGTTTCGAAGAATTTAAGTGAACATTTGCATGCGTCACTCCATTACGTTATTAGAGCTGTAAACACGATTAGAAGCAATTCATTGAGTGTCATATTGTTTAGTCAACTTTGTAGTGAAAACGATGAGGATTTCAATCCTTTGCTTCTTCACACAGAAGTTTGTTGGCTTTCACAAATATTTGACTGAATCGATTTTACAATTTGTTTGATTCAGTACTAGCATTCATAGAAAACAAAGACGACGGATCGATGACCAACCTGATTTACATTCAAAGAGGACATTGCTTATTTGACAGACCTATGTAAAAATATAATGAGCTCAATCTACAAAGGGGATGAATTGAATTTTAGTAAAATAAAAAGCGTTATTGCGACTTTTGTGGGAACAATTCTGTTCAAGGGGAATCGTGGCCGAGGGGAATATGGCCACTTTTCAAATTTATCTGCAGGGTTTCTCAAACAGGAAGATTTAATTACATACTGTCAACACTTGGAAGTTCTCCATGTTGATTGTAATGAGTGTTTCAAGGATATTCTAAATATGAATATAGCAAATTTGGTCCTTGATCCTTTCTCATATGTACACATATCAGGATCATCAAATCTAGGAGAGGAATTTATAGAACTCGCAACAAATGAAGAACTAAAATTAAATTTCTTTAATGGATACGAAAAGTTCTGACTTCAGAAATCAATACCAACACTCTACCATGGATTATAGGAAAATGTGCAGCAACTATTAATTGCATTTTCATCTTCTTATTTGGCTGTACATGGTTTTAGTGCTGTAGCGACTTTACTGTCTAAGAAAAGGAAGCAATTACATATAGCTTATCGTGGCGATTTACTGCTGTTTTTAACAATAGTTGAGCCAAATATTAAAAAAAACTTTTAAACATGCACCAGGCTCATCCTTCACCTTCACATTTAATTTGTTAATTTTTTGCTTTGTATTTTTATTTTATAAGTTCGAAATGAACAATTTTTTAATATATTTGATGGTGTTTTAATTATTCGAATAAGATTTTTACTAATGTAATGCAATCTCTTAATATTTATTTCGAATTTTCATATGTAAACCATTGTATGAAACTATTTATAATATTATTCGAGCATACACTTCATAAACTTTACATATGGGTTATGTTTCATCAAAATCGGTATAGCAATAACTGTGTTCAAGATGAAGCACATATTGGTCACTACTTTTTCAATAATTTAACGTCATAAGCAACAATATATCATTAGTTGCTATTTACGTAGAAATAATCAAACAGAAAAATTGATATAATGGGGGCATTACAACAATTATGTTTTGCAATGGGGGACCGACCCAAAAATGTTTGGCAACGTATGGCTCAAGTTCGTAGATGAACTAGTTTCAGCTGGACGGACCAGGTTCAAATAATGTCTGCTAACTTTTGATTTAACCAAGTATTACTAAAATCTAATAATACTATATTATTAATCAATTTCACTGAAATCTAAGAGTTCCTCAATGATAATTGTTATCGCTTTATATGTTGTCATTGCCCAGTTTAGATACACACAAACAATTTTTTAATATCAAATTTACCAATAGCAGTAAAACATGTAGTCAGATATATTGGTGACATGGCTAGCTGAAACACTGGTCTTAATATTAGAAGCTTTCCCAGACATAACAATAGTATTAAAAGCTTCACGGAACGCAACAGTAATAATAATAAGCCATAAACACTGAAGATATAACACACGAAACAGCAACTTCATAATTTGAACTCTAACTAATGCAACATTTTTATTTCCAGGTGTCAATGAAAATGCCAATTTAGGCACCACAGTTGTTAAAGTATCTGCAACGGATGCGGACAAACCAAATTCACCTGCTTCCTTGGTTATATTCGAAAGCGTGTGCACTCCTGACTGTCTCACGATAGACAGATATTCTGGTTTGTAAATGCATTTTTTTTTCATTAAAATTTTCATAGGGTATTCTCTTAATTAAAGTGAATTGAATAGACTCTCGTGTTATGCATTCGTTCTCAAACTTCTGCATATTATCAGGATGTAGTCCGCAGACCGTAATAAATTGTGTCATTATTTAAAGCGATATTTGAGCCATTCATCCTAACACAACCGATTTCATTATATCTTCTGGGTCACTTCGGTCGTCTATGGGATGGGACAGTCAAATCCACCCTCCAACCCTCTTTAGTTGCATGTTACAACATGCATGTTGGTAATAAAGTCGCTATTATTTTCTCGCTTTTCGAGTTACAGCAAAAGACCGGAGAATGGATTCTATAAGCTGCGTCTAAAGTAGCATTTTGCAAGTTTATATTATATTTATGTAGGGAATGTAATGCGGACACTCTTTTGGGATGATTGAATTATTTTAGACTAGCACTAGTGGCAAATGTACATATCGTCTTTGAATCATCTTTCAGTGAGGAATAATGTACATATCTTCTTTGAAATCATCTTTCAGTGAGGAAGAATGTACATATCTTTGAAATCATCTTTCAGTGAGGAAGAATGTACATATCTTTGAAATCATCTTTCAGTGAGGAAGAATGTCATCATTTTCTGTTCGTCGTTTCCACTTCACGATAGTGATCCAAGTTTAATATATAGTGACAATTCTAGACAGAAAACCATAACGTTTTGCTTGATAGTACCGCAAAAATCTATAGACAGACATTGATAAGTCATCATTTCAATTCTAGCGTAACCTGTCGTGGCACACGCCAAGCAGACATTGTGTGGTACTGTAGCACATCATGGATGTATCATGAACCTTCATTGATGTCTATATACTTCAGCAGTTTCCATGAATATAAAAATTGCACGATATTTTGCAGTTCTTGTCTTGTACCGAAAAAAGAAATCGCACGTTAACATATTTTGTACATTTAAAAAGAGACAATGGTTTAGTAAGATTAATCATGGAAATAAATGTTTTAGAAAAGAGAACAAAATACAGATCAAGATTGCCATGGAACAGGATACTTAAGACTTCTGAACATGACACCCAACCTATTTGATATCTAACCGGGGAGTATTTTTAAACATATTTTTAAACATATAGAAGGAATATCAGAACAGAAGATCAGTGGGAAAGGAATAAATAACATGAGATATGCTGATGACATTGTCCTTTTTTATCAGAAAGTGAACAGGAACTACAAAGATTAACAGACCAAGTCGATAAATCAAGTAAAGAATATGGACTAGATATAAACTTAAAAACATCATGAAAATCAGCAAAATCAAAGAAGAACAACAGGTATTAAACATAAAAATAGATGGAGAGATACTACAGCATGTAGAATATTATCAATATCATGGACACATAATCACAAATGATGCCAGATGTGAAACAGAAGTTAAAAGGAGAAAAGGAATTGCTACAGGTACTTTCAATACATGAGACAAATATTGACATCTAAACAAATTACAAACTAGCTAAAAATGAGAATTATAAAATGTTACATCTATGCTATATTAAGGTATGGCTTAGAAACATGTACAATAAAAAAAACAATTGGAAGACAGAATTGATGCCATTGAGATGTATAAAAATATGGAGAACACTGGAAGGAGATGAAAACAAATAAAGATGTTCTAACAACAGATAGTATGAAGAACACATTTTTAAAGGAAATAAAATAAAACAAATACAATATTTTGGACATATAAAAAAACATGACACCTTGTTGAAGAACTTACGCGAGGTTTAAATCGAGAGGAAGCGATCAAGAGGTAGACAGAGATACAAGTTGAAGAGTAACATCACGAGATGAACAGTTTGTTTACCGTCTAGCAGAGTGCAACACCAAAACAAGAGAAAGGAGATGTTAGAGGTTTGTTGCAGCCAATCGTCGCTGCGGAGACGGCAAATAATGATGATGATGAACATGATACTGAAAGAGACTTGGCAGCTTGCATAGAACCGAAAAGCTTACAGAATGGCAGTGGTGACAACGTTCTGTAGCTTTAGATATATAGATAGACCAGCGAGTATAATACTCATAGGCGTATCAGAAAGCCAGTATGTGCACCCAAATGTAGTGTAGTTCACAGATTCTTGAATGCTATGCTATGAAATTTCGTTCTTTAAACTACGCTTACACTTGGCTGAGATGTGAATTTGTATATTTGTATACATACATATGGCTAATTAGTCCATTATGTCCTCTTCTGATATCGATCGAGATATGTACACATAGTTTTGGTTGTTTATCAGAAGGTAATCATCATGTGAATGTATTTTTCATGAAGGTAGAATTTCTCTGTGCCTTTATCAAGCCTTTTATTTGTTATGATTTTTTAAATTTGTTTTGGTAGCATATCCTTTTCATGATTTTTTTTGTTATAGTTATTTTCTAGGCACAATAAATACGTTCAGTAGTTTGCCAGTGCTTTCTGAACGGTCCGAATGCACAACTACCTGTGATGGGGATCGAACTCGGTACCTTGGCCGTCACAGATGGGCCCTGTACTACGCCACAGAGCTTTGTGCTTTAGTTTTTTAATAAAACACGAACTTTATTATGTGTATTCTATTTGTCAGGGGATATAATTGTAAACAATGACATAGACTGGGAAAGCGAAAAGACTATAAGCTGCACTGTGTTTGCATATTCCGAGAAGTCAACAACAAGTACAACAACTGTGAGAATTACAGTCAACAACACTAACGACGGGATTCCAGTTTTTAGCAAGGTATTTTAATTTTTATACCTATAACTTTTCAATATTGAATATTTTCCTACAAATAAACCGACGTTGGTTAAAATATGTGTTATTACTTCTGGAAGATAAAAGTAATCGAATCCCAATCGTGGTTTGAACAAGAGATATCATTGCTTATACGGGAATAGTGAAAAGAAAATATCATATATATATATATATATATATATATATATATATATATATATATATCAGACTATATCACATAATTTTAAATTGAAATAATGATAATTTTAAATATCACATGACATTGAATATTTAAGCTTGATGCATGTCGTCTTCTGAGTTGGTGGCAGTTGTAGCGTTTTTATCCTTAGGAATTACCAGCGATAAAGCTCTGGTTTCCTATTTGCAGTTGGAGATATCTCCAGAGCTGTGTTTTATGATAACAAGACCACAACGTCTCAGCTGTATGCAATGCTTTAAGAAGAAGATCCCTTCTTGGGAGGTGTAGTCTATGTGTGTACGTTATGTTCCCCTCTTGTATATACCGACGTCCAATCATGTGAAAGACTGTAACAAATTAGTGGTCTTAATAGTCACGGCCTCACCACACAATCTATTATCAGGATGCCAGAGAATGTTCGGCGAAAAGACTAGGGTCACAATATCAACACGGACAAGTCACTATATATTACCATTAATAACACTATAATAAATAAGTATAACACAAATAATTGCTATATAAAAGACCAATTTCAACTTTCCGTCCAAAAGGTATTTATAATATTTATAATTAATAAGCAACAACGAAACATCACACATATATCTAACATACTAGGAAAGAAAACAAAAATAGTACATGTCTTTGTCATGTAACATTTTTGGAGGATGTAATTTTCATTATTTTCTTCAATTTTCATTTTATTATTTATTTTTAATATTTATGTTTATGAGTTAAAAAACGGGGACAATGGAGCAGGGAATATCTTATTGAAGACAGAAGGTTAAATAACCGGATTGTCTTAGGTAAATGGAGATCCCAAGTTGCAAGATGTGTTGCATCTTGCAGGCGCGACTTCTCTGCATCATCTTTTATGTCGCTTCATGTATATATTTCCACTTATTTAGTATCTAATATGACAGTACATTTTTAAAAATAGACATGACAATAACATGAATACGGTAAATGTCAATGTTTTTTTTTCTTTCATCAGCCGTTCTATTCGGTGAGCGTGCCTGAAAATACTAAAGTGCATACGCCAATATTTAATTTAACAGCGATTGACCCAGAACAGGACACAATAGAATACAGTATTGGAACAGGTAAGTTTAAATATATCTGTTGTGACTTTTTGTTAATTATGTGTATAATTGTACAATGCCGGATATAATTAGAAAAGTATTCAGTTCCAATTACCTATGTACGTTGTATTAATATATATAATTGTCTCTCTGTCTGTCGGTCGGTCGATCTATTGGTCTGCCTGCCTGTCTGTCCTGCCGTCCTGTCTGTCAGGTCTTTTTTCTAAAGAAGAAAGTCTTTTTTCTGCTTTTGCTGTTAAGCGTCGACAACTGTAGTGTTTCGTTTTTCTTCACTGCCATACTATATCCTGGATTATATCAAAAGACAACAGATTAAGTTGTTTTAGCATATTTTCAGACTAGCATCAGATAGTTTCTACAAAAAAAGCAATGCTATACAGACACGATGGATATAAAGCCATGGACAGACCATGCAATAAGTGGATTGTAGAAATCAAAGTATCAACGAAAATAAGCATATATCAAGCCCACAAAGAGGCCGTATCCATAGAACTCTTCTACCAAGGACAACGCAGGGCATACAGAGGTTTAGCGAAAAATAAAGAAAGAAAGACTTCTGTGAGAAGTATGCAATGAAGCACTTCTGTAAAAATTATTTTGTGAAGTACTTTTGTGAAAAGTATGAATAAAGCACTTCTATGAGAAGGATTGCGTGAAGCACGTCTGTGAGAAGTATGCAATGAAGCACTTCTGTGAGAAGTATTGTGTGAAGCACTTCAGTGAGAAACATTTCGCGAAACACTTCTGTGAGGAATATTCTGAGAAGCACTTCTGCGAGGAGTATTATGGGAAACACTTCTGCGAGGAGTATTATGGGAAACACTTCTGCGAGGAGTATTATGGGAAACACTTCTGCGAGGAGTATTATGGGAAACACTTCTGCGAGGAGTATTATGGGAAACACTTCTGCGAGGAGTATTTATTTTGTGAAGCATTTTTTTTAGGATTATGTCGTGAGGTGCTTCTGGGTTGAGTTTACCGTGAAGCACGTCTCCAAAGATGATTTAATAATAGTATGTGAGTAAAATGTGTTTTGTAACATTTTCTGAGAACATATCTGTTCTACAGGTATATTCTAATAACATATGGATTCTGCAGGTATATTCGACATTGACCGGTCATCTGGTGTAATAACACTGAATTCCAGTCCTGATTACGAAACTCAAACATCATACCTGGCAACCGTTACTGCAACAGATAATGGTAGCCCTCAGTTGTCATCGGACACACTGCTTCAGGTATTTTTGTCAATAGTACAACTGAATAAATTAATTTATCTCTTGTTGATTTCTATCGCGTCCTTGTTTTATTTCTTTGTAAATCATATATTTTCATTAGTTCACTAATAGTTGTGAATATTTTCATCGAATATATTGAACAAATTTTCCGTATCTTGTGCTTCTCTTGGTATGTTTTAGTACAATTTGTCTAGATGAGGTGTCAGCAGGAAACGTTCTCATCTACTATGCCAAATTATATTTGTATAATTTCAACCAATGTCACCACTTCGAGTTAAAATCTAAAAAAAATCATGTCTACTTAGCTTGGAATCTGATCTTATGACGTCACTTTCAACATGTCAACGTCCACAATAAACGTGTCAGAAAAATACTGAAAAATAATAATTAAATAATACTTGCTTCTTAATTTATATAAAGTAATGCACTGAATACATTAATTTTACATAAAATATTAAATTCTTTTCACCTACATTATCCAAAATATTTTAATTCTTACCCATTTTGAGGTACTTTACCCTGGTTACCATAACCGCTTGTCTAGGCATAGCTCCGAATTCAGATGTGTCAGGTCATTGACTCAAATAAAATCTGACATATCACAGTCCCATACTCTGGACTATATATTTCATGATGGAAATCTAGTGGGATCATTGTCATACTACAAGAAAGATTTAGTGGACCATTGCCCTTTCACAAGAGAAACGCGGTGGGATGATTGTCCAGCTACAAAGAAGCTAATGGGTCCATTGTCCAGCTACAGGAGAAATTTAGTGGGATCATTGTCCTGCTATGAAAGAAATATAGTATAAGTTTGAGAACGAATGTAAACACAGAAAAAAAATGTTAATGAGAGTTTACCAACAATCCCGATCAATATGCACTGGAAAGAATGACATTGGAAAAATGAATCAAAATGGCCAGAGATTGTTGGAGTTCTGCTCATACAACTATATGTGTGTCTCAAACACCATTTATAAAATCAAAACCATTATAATGTGATGTGGTGCCATCTGCCATCTGGACACTGTCACCAAATTCACATTTTTATTTGTCAGGAGACATCTAACTGAGGATGAACGGCTATTAAATTGACGTTAATCGGTCGTAATTTGGAGTGGTACTATTGCCTCTTTAAAATTTCAATGTACCTCCCGTGGACTCAAGACCACAAGCTGCTTTAATGGATAGACAATGAGGAAATAAATTACATTGTAACCAAAAAACGAGGTACTGAGATCACGATACTTCTTGTATACTTCATGTGGGTATACATGGTTATCGTTATGATGAGATCCCTTTTTGTATGAGCAGGTAGCTCTTGACATCACATAGGCTTCCTGACAAAATCACAGTTCCTCCTCAGTTGAATAACCAACGCTCGTATAAGTTTGTTGTTTCAAAAGCGTTGCTGCATTAAAGGTTTATTCTGTTTGGTCCTTGAAGGAAGGCACTTAAATGCAGCAGCATTCGAGGATCATCACGTTCTTCTATGATATATTTCTGGCTCAACTAGTTCACCATCCTTCTGTCCTGGTGATAACCAAATGGGAAGTGCCTCGAACAAACACTACTTGGACCTATTTTTTTTAACCTAATAGAAGATATAGTTACCATGCTAATTCTCAGATTTTTAACGTGATTAAAAGGTATCCATTGGCCCAGTGAATGAGTATACTCCAGTATTTGTTGGAAATTGCTTATCAAGTATTTCTGAGAATTCAGTTCCAGGTATTTCAACTCCTGTATACATTTTAATTCAATGTTAACAATGTTTAATGTCATTGTTTAAAAGTCTTTAAATTCATTGTTTAATAATGTTTACATTCACTGTGTAATGATCATGTTGATCACATCCTTGTAAAGGCTTATAAAGGTCTTGCGGCGATGAAAAAATTATTGCTGCTGCTCAATGTGAACAGAGGCTGCTATTTCTGCTGTATCAGTGATTGGTGGTAGCGGTGATAGAGTACATACTGGAGATTTAAACACTGAATCAGACTCAAACAGAAAGATTGGATAAAATCCAGAATGAGGCAATGTGAATCATTTTGGGGTGTACGAGAGATACGTCGGTACGGGCTATGCGATACTTATTGAGTTGCCTAACTGCAGAGCAAAGAATACAAATCTGCAGGGCGCGGGACTACCTACAAATCACCGCCGATAAAGAACATTCTCTACACTCTAAAATTCTCAAAGTGAAAGGCAGTCGACTTAAGAGAGGAAAGTCGTGGATGGGGCGCGCAGAGGATATTATACAGAGGGTGTGCAGATTGGAAGATGTGCTACCTGGTGCGGAATGGAGTCGTACGCCCTTATATTGTCCGACATCCTTCACAGTAATAATAACACTCAATAGAGAATGAAGGGAATGGTGTCCGACAGTGGTCGAGTCGGTGGTACTCGCTCTAAACGGTGAAAATTCAAAGGGAGGTGATATGATTGTATATACAGATGGGTCGGTTTAGAGAGACACATCCGAAGTGCCTTTTCCTTCACAGCTCAAAGGTGGGAGGAAACCATCAAAGAGCAAAGTGGTGCATTCACTCAGACGACAAGCAGCATGACAATGGAGATTTTGGCAGTAACCAAAGTTTTGCAATGGGTCTGCTCGCAGACTATCTGCGAGCATGCCTGCATACTCAGTGACCTCGATGAGCATGATTGTGAAAGTTCAGGCAGGATATATTCGGGAACAGTGGCTGGATGCAGTAAAGAATTTCTGTATGCGTAAAGTGACATTCATTTTTGTGCCGGGACATGCGGGAGTCTGGGGTAATGAGAGAGCTGATAGGTTGGCTGCACACGCTGTTACTACGTCTGTTGGTGGAGCGATGGATCGAGCAGTCATTTTGAACGTCCTTCCGTAAAACGCACGAGCAAATGACTGTATAAGTGACGATAACTCTTGTTCCATGACTAGAATAAAGGAATTTGCTTTGAAATGTTGTGTCGCTAGAAATGAGCGGCTTCGTGGGTAAGAAAGAATGATAGTCAATCAACTGCGTACTGGGACCGTCAGTCAACGAGTAATGGAGGCTACACTCAAGAAGAGATCTGAGCACATATGGACTTGTCCGTAGTGCAGTGACCATGATCCAACGACTAATTAACTGTGTCATCATCATCATCAGGTGCCATGCCGGGTGGCGTAGGCGGTCATGGCTCTCCACAGCTCTCTGTCCACAGTATTATGTATCAAAGTCGTTGTTGTTTCTTTGCCGTGCCAGGTTGTCAAACTTTCTAATATTTTCTCACGTTGTCGCCCTCTGTCTCTGGTGCCTTCAATCTTGCCTGTTGTGATTATGTTCTCTAAACCTGCCTGTCTCATGAAGTGGCCAAAAAAAAGAAGATTGCCTTTTTCTTATATTGTTGATTAAGGTACGTTTCGCATTTAACTCTTTTAACACATCTACATTAGTTTTTCTGGCAGTCCATGGTATTCTCAGCATTCTTCTGTAGAACCACATCTCCGTTGCCTCCAATCTCCCACTTTCCAGTTTGTTTATTGTCCAAGACTCGCACCCATATGTTAGTATAGGGATTATATAGCACTGCAGAACTCTCTTTCTCACCTCTAATGACAAGGTCATATTACACAGTATATTTTTCATTTTTCTGAATGTTGTTTTTGCCTGTCCTATTCTGCATCTTATTTCTGTTGAACTTCTTCCATCTGCTGTTATAATTGTACCTAGATATTTGAATTGGTGGACCTGTTTTAATACTATATCATTCACTATGATCTTGCAAGGTGTGTTATTTTCTTTCTTTGAAATAACCATTACTTCTGTTTTCTTGATATTTAGGAAGAGGCCTTTCTCTTTGCTTTCTGTGACTACTACGTTAATTAATTTTTGAAGGTCTTCCTCACTTTTTGCAATCAGAACAGTGTCATCCGCATATCTCAAATTATTTATGTTATGTCCTCCCACTGATATTCCTGGGATATCTACTATTGCACGCAATATGTTTTCACTGTATAGAGAGAACAGGTCTGGTGAAAGCACGTATCCCTGTCTGACTCCTTGTTTTATTTGTTGAAAAGGGCCAAATTGCTTTCCTACTCTTATTGCTGCTGTTTGTTGCCAGTACATGTTCTTGATTATTCTTAAATCCTTGCTGTCAATGTTCAGATTCTCTAGCATGTGTATAATTTCGCTATGTTTAACTTTGTCAAAAGCTTTAGTGTAGTCTATAAAACAGAGGTACAGATCTGTTTTTACCTCTATAGACCTCTCTATTAGTGTTCTCAATATATAAATCGCATTGTTGGTGCCTTTGCCTTCTACAAATCCACATTGTTCTGGACTTATTTCTGGTTTTATTTTGTTTCTCACTCTCTTCATGATGATTCTGAGCAGTATTTTGGTTATTTGGCTCATGAGGCTGATTGTACTGTGTTCTTCACATTCAGTGGTCCCTGGTTTCTTAGGTAATGCTATGAATATGGATCTCATTAAGTCATCGGGTATGTTTCCGCTGTTATATATGTCATTCAGCAATTTTGTGATTATTTCAACTCCAAAGTCATCTAAAGCTGCTAATTCTTCTAATGTGATATTGTCTGGACCTGGGGCTTTGCCATATTTCATGTGTCTTAGTGCCTCCCTTACTTCTGCTGTGAGTATTGATGGACCCTCGCCGTTATCTTGTATGTTTATTTCTGGTCTATTGTCCTCATAAAGTTCTTTGATATATTCTGACCATCTCTGTACTATGTGATCTATTCCCATTAATACCTGCCCTGTCTTAGATTTTAGACACCCTGTAACTGTTTGCATTCTCTTTCCTGTTATCATCTCAATTTTCTTATATAGTAATGTTGTATCTTGGTTGTAATGCAATTCTATTTCTGTGCATTTCTTGTTCAGCCAGCTTTCTTTTGCTATTTTGCATTTCTCTCGTATCTCCTTATGTATTTTCTGAAATTCCACTATCTTGTGTTTATTTTTCCTTCTGGTGCTCATCAATTCTAATATTTCTTCTGTCATCCATTTTTGCTTTGATGTATGTTTTACTTTTGGTATTATCTCTTTAGATGTTTGGTTTATCGACTGTTTTAGCATGGTCCATTGATCTTCAATACTCTGAATCTTTGCAATGGCATTGTATCTATTTTGTACAATTATGTTGTATCTTTCTTTAATGTCAGCATCTGATTTCAATAACGCTAAATCTAATTTCATATTCCTTGGTGCTCTCTTGATCTTCTTTAATCTTATACACAATTTCGCTACCAGTAGTATATGATCACTGTTGCAGTCAGCACCTGGCCTTGTTTTCATAGATCTAATGCTGTTTCTATGTCTTTTAGAGACTAAAATGTAATCAATTTGGTTCCGAGTATTATCACCTGGGCTAATCCATGTACACAGCCTTCTTGGATGTTGCTTGAACCATGTATTCCCTATTATTAAATTATGTGCCTGTGCCCACTCTATCAATAAATCACCTCTTTCATTCCTAGTTCCTAAACCAAATCTTCCTGTCACATCTTTTATTTCTGTTTCACCTACTTTTGCGTTAAAGTCCCCATTACTATAGTTACTTCCTGATTTTTACACTGTTTCATTGCTATTTCTAGATCTTCATAAAAAATTTCGATGTCCTCCTCTGAACTGCTTGATGTAGGTGCATATACCTGCACAATGTTGATATCCAACGGTTTTCCTGTTAGTTTAACTAATATTACCTGATCTGATATTGCCATAAATCCCTTCACCGTTTTTCCTGTTTCTGTGTCTAATAATACTCCTACCCCCCTCTCGTGTTTTTGTCCTCCTGAGTATATGACTTTAAATTTATCTGACTGTATCTCTCCTGCCCCAGTCCACCTCATTTCGCTCATTCCTAGGATATTTATGTTCATTCTTTCCATTTCCTGCTTGATGTTGTCTAATTTACCACACTGCGCTAACGATCTGACGTTACACACATTATTAACTGTGTAATAATGTTTAAAGTCATTGTTTAATAATGTTAAAAGTCATTGTTTAATAATGTTTAAAATCATTGTTTAATCATATTAATAGTGTTTCACAAATAGTAATCATTTAATAGTGTTTCACTCTTGCTATCTCTTGTCATTTCCACTGGAGTCATTAAGCGCCTTGGGGACGTTGGAGTTGTCTGTCTTTGGCTATTTGGGTCGCATTGGCCATGGTCATTCCATGTCTCTTTAATGTTTCTTTGATTGCCTCCGCTCATCTAGTTCTTGGTCTTCCACGTGCTTTGTAAACGAATCTTCTGCTGTTGTATGCCCAGAGGGCTTGTTGCGTTGGTTCCATTCTCATGATATGGTCAAACCACCTGATATGTTGTCTCTGGATGTAGTCTTGACTTGAGATGATCTTTAATTCTTATCGGGGTACTATGCTTGTAGTCCAACCTCCATTTACTATCTTGTTTCTCATTAGTGTATACCTACGTATTTTGTGGTTAATTTATCTAAAAATTATATCAATAACTAATAAATAATTAATTGAAATATTCATTTTTTAGGGTTAGGGGTTAGGATTAGTTATGTTTTACATAACTAATCCTAACCCTAAACCTAAACCTAAATATATTTAAATTAATAAATGATAAACATAAAATTATAAACATTGACAAGAAAAATAAGCACATAGGTAGGCACTAATTGGACAACGAGGGTTGGACTGCGATCAACGTTACCCTTTTATGATATCATAATTTCGCCGTTGGGCCTTTCTGATGACATTTCTATCTTTCCTTAAACATTTAATTTCACACTGGTTTCTTTTGTTAATTTTTTTGTCAAGGGCCATGTTTGACATTGGTAACATAGAGTTGGTGCACAAATACTGTTTATCGATTAAAATCATTGTTTACAGTCGTTGTTTACTAATGTTTAAAATCAGGGTGTAATAGTGTCTAAAGTAACGTATTTTTAAATTATTTTTATAAATAAATTTAATGTCAAATTTAAAGTTAAAAATAAATTTGAAGCCAATATTTAATCAGGATTACAGTTATTATCTAATAATGTTTAAAGTTATTGTTTAATATTGTTTAAAGTTACAGGAACTGTCAGCAATCGTGTAATGGTGGATACACTGAAAAGGAGACCGGATCACGTAACTTGTCCGGACTGAAACAGTTGATACACCGGCAACTAAACAATTAGCTAACTAAATAGTTACCAAGGTTGTAAGACTACTATCTTATACCAGACCACTGTTTCCGAACATGGAACGTATGTTCCATAGCTGGGAGTAGGCCCAAATATTTATTTATTTATTTGTGATTTATACAATTTTTAAATTTCTTTATAATTTAATGTACCTAAAGTAAACAGAGAATAAAATATGTACAGTACTACCAGACAATATAGTACTGTCGCATTGTTTTTCCTAATTCGGCACAAATGTTACTTGATATTCAGAATTTAAATTTGTACTTAATGACATACGTGTTATTAAATAACAGGGACATCTGTCACTATGGTAACAGCCTACGATAATGACACTGGTCTTGACGGTGCAGTTAGCTACTACATACCCAGTAGCAACAACATTTTGCCCTTTTACGTTGAACTGTATTCAGGTTAGTAATGTCCTATGAGATTTCAAACATGTATAATGTATCTTTGTCTCCTTAAAACCATATATCATCGTCATCATCATCAATTTCCGTCTCCGCAACGCAGGTTGACTGCAACAGATCTCCAACATCTCTTGTTTTGGTGGTGCACTCTGCTAGACTAAACCTGTCCATGTTACTCTTCCACTTGTATCTCTGTCTATCTCTTGCTCGCTTCCCTTTGACTTTGCTCTCATGTAAGGTCTTAATTAAAGTGTCAATCCTTTTAATGTGTCCACAATATTTTATTTGCCTGATATCTATTTCTCTTAATAATTCTTTCTTCATACTAAGTATTTTTTATAACCTCTTTATTTGTGTTCTTCTCTTTCCATGATATTCTCCCAATTCTTCCACATACCCTATCTCAAAGCCATCAATTCTGTCTTGAAATTATTTTTTTAGTGTCCATGTTTCTGAGCCATATATTAATATAGAATAGATGTAGCATTATAGAAGGTACTTTTAGGCATTCCTATTCACCTCTTAATTTCTGTTTCACATCTGCCATCATTTGTGACTATGTGTCAAGATATTGATAATGTTTTACTTGTTGTAGTTTCTCTCCATGTATGTTTATGTTTAGCTATTGTTCTTCTCTGTCCTCGCTGATTATCATGGTTTTTGTTTTTTGGATATTTATATTCAGTCTATATTCATTACTTGATTTATTGACTTGATCTATTAGTCAATAAAACCATAAATAAACAATGATAAAACATTTGAACATGTGAAAAGACAGACACAATGTGTCAGAAAGAATAATTATCGAGGAAAAGGTCACAGGAAAGAGAACAGGAGGCCCCCATATCGAAGGTCGTTTGAAAATAACACTGAAATAAGATGGGTAGATTGTACAGAATCGATAGGTTTGCCCAGTGGCAGTGAGGAAGACCTAGAGGCCGATCACGAAAACGATAGTCCACTGAAATAAAAGAGGCAAAAAATTCCACAATATACTCAGCACACAAGAGAGCGGTCCAAGAAAACTCTTCTACCTCTGACGCTGAAACGCAATAAAGGATTTAGCGAATAGATAGATAGAATAGAGATAGTGAGGACAATATTCTGTAAAGGACATATCACATAGTTTTTATATTATATAATATGTATATGTGCTATTCTATAAGTTTTTATTAGCATATATTATAATACAAGTTTATTAACTATAAGATTTATAAATTTATAAGAGTTATACAAGATTTATAGTTGTCCTATTCGGGGGTGACATATTCTTTAGGTAAACAAAAGAAGATAAACTGGAGACAACTGATCATATATGTATGTACTTTATGTGATCATTTATCAGATATGTGCACTTTCTGTAATCATATATTAGATATACGAATTTTCTGTGATCATATATGTAGCTTAATCAATCCCATAAATAAGTGGATGCAAATCATAATCCTCTTTGGAAATCATGCGACAACATTTGGTACTAGGGAGCAAGCCAAAATGCGGGTAAATTCAGAACTACTCCTGTAGGAGTTTTTCAATTCATAGGTCTTCAAGTCTCACCAAAAAAAAAGAAAACACTTGCTTATGAAAAGAAAACAATGCCCCTTGTTTAGGTAAACGACACCATCGAAGATGTATCTACAGCCCTTAGTTGAATGTTGGAGAAAAAGAGACAAAACAATGACGAAATGTTTGACTAATTGTTTGATTTGTCTCAGAATTGTTTGACATAATTTGTCTCAGAATTGTTTGACATAATTTGTCTCAGAATTGTTTGACATAACTTGTCTCAGAATTGTTTGACATAACTTGTCTCAGAATTGTTTGACATAATTTGTCTCAGAATTGATTGACATAAATTATCTCAGAAATGTTTGACTAATTAAAATAACCAATTGTCGGGAAAGATATGGATTTAAATATAGCAATTACATGGTGGTGTTATATGGACTTCCGCCTTAGCCATCACAAATATCATTAAATTTACATCCTAAAGATGAGGAGGTGTAGGTCAAGCAAAAATAAATAGTCGTAGAGATGTAACGATTAATGAAAACCACGGAGAACATCGAAGAATGGCACGATTTCAAGTTGAGGAGTAAAGGTTTGTAATTTCGCTACGCGAGGTCATATGACTTGATGGTCAATGGCTATTTTAACAATTCATGCTTAATTACAGGAACAAGAAGGTGTATTGATTGCATTATCAATATTCAGGAGATTATTATTATCTTTTCTCTTTTGTATTCTGTTCCAGGATTTGTAGGCGTGTCATCTGATCTTGACTTCGAAACGAAATCTTTATACGTCATTTCAATTATAGCCACTGACAACTCAACTATAACCAAAAAATCTGCGACTGTGAGTTTTGTGCTATATAATTTTTCTTTTATGATATTTATAATGTCTTTGTAGTTACTTATGTTACTCATAATTTATATGTTGTTACTTATAATTTCTCGGTTGTTACATATAATTTTTCTATATCGTTTATCATTTCTCTGTAGTTATTTATACTTTCCCTTTGTTATTTAGGCTATAATTCATATATGTTGTTACTTATAAAATCTCTAGTTTGTTACTTATAATTTCTCTATTTTGATACGTATAATTTCTATATTTTGTTGATTACAATTTCTCTCTTTTGTTACCCATAATTTCTCTATTTTGGTAGGTCCTACTTATAATTTCGCTACCTATAATTTCTCTATTATTACTTATAATTTCTCTGGTGTTACATATACTCTCTCTGTTTTGCTAGCTGTTATAAAATCGATGATACTGGTGGCCGTTTGCATGATCTTACCTGTGCATGTTCTGATTTAGAACCATATTTACATAATTCACTATATTAGGAACTGTCCCTCTACATAGTTAAATGTACTTGACACTTCTTGACTGGTCTTTTGTATTTTAGTCTACAAGATTATATTCGAAAATTTATTTGTATGCGGGCTTGTGCTGTGTAGATGTCATTGTATTGTTGGTACACTAGTCATCCAAGAATAAATAAGACATTGCATAATTGCCGTTTGTTCAAGGTTAAATTGATGTTTTCTATCCACCGTTTTTTGGTCAACCTGTGGCTTTACAAGTATGTCCGGATATTCTTTGGTTATATGCTATTTTTCGTATTTGGTTTGGATTTATTTGTATAATGTGTCCGAATCATATAATTTGCGGTCCTTGGATATGTTTAATACATAATATTATACCTATTCATTTCCTAATCTTTTCATTTCTTATTTTATCTAGTTTAGTAACTATTGCAGCTTTTCTCATACACTTCATTTCACATTTAACGATTTTCCCTTTCTGCAAGACTGATAAAGAACATGTTTGGCATTGGTAGCAAAATGTTGGTATAAAAATTGTAGATATTATGTCTTTTGATTTCCATCTTGATCTTTGGATTGAGAAGTAATGGTGAAAGTTCGTAAGTCACTGTATTTGCTGTCTGACACCTGGTTTCTATTTCTCTGTCTACTTTTTTTACTTTCGGAAAAAATGCTTCATATATATTTAAATTATTTGGCTTGTTTCACTTAGGTGTTATCTACTGTTATATCGATTGTTGTTGCAGACTTGTTAATTTCATAACTTATGTTTTTGACGAATTCTGGTATATCTGTTCGTTGATCTCATTATTAAATTCCGCATCATTCTTTTGCTATTTTTGTCTCTATGTTGATATGAGTTTCTTTTATTACTGTGTTGTTGTAAAGTAGAGGTGAAAACAAGTAGCCCTGTCTTACTCCAGATCTTGTTTCGAACAAGTCATTTCATCTGTTGTTCTTATTGAGCGTTGGCATTTTGGGTATAATTCCTTCATATTGTCTAACATCTGGCCTCTGATGATATAATTTTCTAAGGTTTCTCAGAGAATGTCTCTATCTGCTATTTCTAATGCCCTTTTTAGTCTACAATTACATACTGTGCTTAGATCGTGATTGTATTATATTGTTTTTTCACTTAGTTGTCTCTGTGTGAATAATGCGACTGTACAGCTAGCACCTCTTCTGAAGCCAAATTGATTCATAATATAATTTTAATATAAAGACGAATTAAAAGACAAATATTTTCTCATGCTGTCGTTCCTCGGTTTCTCAGAACTTCAGTCAGTGTATCTATATTCTCCCGACCTCCTTGTCTAATAATTTGACCCCAAAAAATTGCAATGGTCTTTTTCTGTTATTCTTCTTCTTGTGTTTGCTGTTTAACGTGTCTACACATCATCTCATAGTTCTTTCTACAAATAAAATTATTGCTTTTTTCCATGTTAATTATGTTTAGACAATATTAAAATTATATTATGAAATATCTTCTTCATAAATTCCTTTAATTCCTATGTACATATTCGGTAATGAAAGAATTTGAAATAGACCACGATACATGGGAAGAACTTGCACAAAATAGATCTACATGGCGTTCTAAAATAAAAAAGAGCGCATCATCTTGTGAAAAGAAAAGAAATGCAGCAGCTCAACAGCGGAGAGCAGCTAGAAAATCACGGATAGACCAAGATCCGTCTACAGTCGTTATTGCATGTCCAAACTGTCCAAGGACATTTACAGCTCGAATAGGGCTCATTAGCCATCTACGAACTCATAATCAAGGACATAACTAAAATTGAATTTTCAAAAGTGGATGTAACAAATGGTCATCATCACTTGTGATGGACGAACAACAACAACATATGCGGTATTTTACGGTATATATATCTAAGCAACATTATAACGCAATATTTTTATATTTCTATTCCTCAAGCATCTTTGCAACATGTAGAAATAACATTGATACACCTCATCTGTTTAGACATGTTACTTTAAACCTCTGATGTTAGTCTAATTTGGTTACATATTAAAAATTGTTAACCATCAAAGATAAAATCGGCAAACCACAACCCCAGAAGTAAGCCTACATAACACTCTTCTGTATAGATTACATAGAAGGAGCCCAATTCCAAGCATATCCCCATCGTCATCATCATGTGCCGTGCTGAACTGCGCAGACCATCATGGATCTCCACAACTCTCTTTTCCCAGTATTTAAAATAAAATCATCCTCGTTGTTGAATCTTTGCAATGCCACGATGTCAGAAAAATATTTTTTTTCACGCTGTCGTTCCTCTTACCTCAATCATGCCTGTTGTTGCTAGATTCTCCAGACTTCATTGTCTGATAATTTGACCAAATAAATTACGATTATCTTTTTTTCTGATATTCTTCTTTTTCTCCCTTTGCAGTTTAACGTGTTTACACAGCAAGTCCGGTGTTATTGATACATGTAGCTGTGTTGCTGTAAAACTCCTCAGTACTCCATACATCTTACTGTGGATATCTGTCTCAGTGTGCCAGTGCCTCTCCGTCTTTGGCCACATGCATCCTTAATAAAAGATTTTAGTCGAATACTTCCAACGTGTATATTTCCCTTTAGAAAAACCAATTCCCTGCTCAATATAATCAAGAAATACGTGAGGTATATCCCTCACATACCAGATGTTAACAATTTCACTTAAACTAATCTAAAACAATCTTCATTGTCCCATTGACACTCTAATACGATCTGAAATTAATAATTTCACCCCTGGCTGGAGGTGACATTGCCCACTTGAGAAACTCTTAAAAATAATTTATCACTATTTTATTATGACATAAGTCATTCAATATTTCCCATTGGAGTGAATTCAAATCGAATGATAAAATCAGAGAAGAGACACATCAAAATTTCATCTCAGATTTTATCAGAAAACGCCGTTGGTCCTACATCGGGCATGTCCTACGCGCAGACACCAACAGAATACTCCACCAATCTCTTGAATGAATGCCTACAGGCAAAAGAGCAAGGGGTAGGCCAAAAGAAACACTCAGAAGAACAATACTTAGAGAAAGTATAACAACCAATATTCATACTATTCAAGAATTGCACAGAATAGCTTTGAACAGACAGAATTGGAGAGACCTGACCTCTGCCCTATGCGCTAACTTCAGCGCAAAATGAAAATGAATGAATGAATTCAATATTTATATTTATTTTATATTTTCTTAAATCAATATCAATACTTTATTATGTCCCTACCTTTTCATACATGATCAAAATTTTGCTATGAAATTGTGTTCATATACAGCAAACGTGTACGATTTCTATCATTGATGAGAATGACCAAGCAGTGGATTGTGTGCCACCAGCTATAGCTGTGGTACAGTACCCGTTTTTATCTTCTAAACATGTGACCACAATAAACTGTTCGGTTGCTGGATACCCGTCAATTCAACTGACCTATAGTTTCATTAGTGGAAATGATAACGGAACTTTCCAGGTAGGTTTTTTTAAAATTTTAATTAATGTAATTAAGAGCAGAGGTTCTCAGCTTTGGACTGTAGCCTCTTGCGGGACACATTTTCTCTGTTGCCCTCTGGTGCCTTACAGAAACGAAATGGTATCGACTTTCTTTGCAAGTCACATGTTTTAGCGTAATACCAGAGGTCATGGTAACTGTATTACAAGTGCGATGACCTCCACTATGTTTTAATGATTGTAAAACTTTGTTATCACGAGATTGGACTAATGACCGCGGTTGAACGAAGCGTATCTCAAATAAGAGGTGCTTTTTACTTAACCATCCACGGTTATGTAAGCTTTTTTCGCTATTCTTGCAGTTGTTTATAGTTCACGTGATGGCTTTCAGTGCCCTCAGGTTTATAGTCCCCCTACCCCCAATTTCAAAATGTTTCTCCGTGGCTCCCATTCAAGCCTCTGTGACCCCTTTTGGAGCATATGACAAACGTTGACAATCACTGGTGTAAATAGCTTGGTAGAATGTTATAGATAAAAGAAACACATATATGTTATGACATTTGTTATAAGTGGGCTGGACAATGGTCAGGGACTTAGAAAAGGGACACACTTTTGACTGATGTGTTCGTTTGCGTGTATGGGAGGGTATTCCAAAAATATTTTTACATCCTTTTAGTATCTTTTAAAATCACTAAAATGAGGAAGTTATCATTTTACCCTGTGTGTAATGCTTAAATGTCATGTTCTATTATCTCTCAAAAAAGGGGAGTTTCAATTCTAAACCCCCATCTACAAACTTGAAGTAAAGGAAAATATCGAAACTATGAAGCAAATAGCCCAAACAAACTGAATGAAAATAAATAATGTAATCATGAACCATCATTGGTTCAAATCAAATGTAATCATGAACCATCATTGGTTCAAATCAAATGTAATCATGAACCATCATTGGTTCAAATCAAATGTAATCATGAACCATCATTGGTTCAAATCAAATGTAATCATGAACCATCATTGGTTCAAATCAAATGTATTCATGAACCATCATTGGTTCAAATCAAATGTAATCATGAACCATCATTGGTTCAAATCAAATGTAATCATGAACCATCATTGGTTCAAATCAAATGTAATCATGAACCATCATTGGTTCAAATCAAATGTAATCATGAACCATCATTGGTTCAAATCAAATGTAATCATGAACCATCATTGGTTCAAATCAAATGTATTCATGAACCATCATTGGTTCAAATCAAATGTAATCATGAACCATCATTGGTTCAAATCAAATGTAATCATGAACCATCATTGGTTCAAATCAAATGTAATCATGAACCATCATTGGTTCAAATCAAATGTAATCATGAACCATCATTGGTTCAAATCAAATGTAATCATGAACCATCATTGGTTCAAATCAAATGTATTCATGAACCATCATTGGTTCAAATCAAATGTAATCATGAACCATCATTGGTTCAAATCAAATGTAATCATGAACCATCATTGGTTCAAATCAAATGTAATCATGAACCATCATTGGTTCAAATCAAATGTAATCATATAAAAATTTCACACCCAGTGTGAAATTACTGATGACTACAATTCGTATATCAGTAGTTATGCAGGCTTCTAAACATGAAACTGGTACAGGTTGGACAGCTTGACATAACCGAGATGCTTACACAATGGGAGTGAGGACAACGTTCTGTAAAGGAAACTTCATATAAATAGATAGATATGTTATTTAGGTAGCAATTCAGAACTTCTGGAATACCTTTTTAAGCGTACATTAGTCCCTAGCAGCTATCCTAGGTTGTTTACAGTGATATTTAAAGGTACCGTGTTGCCTATAGTGCGAGCGGAGATAACTCAGTAGATATTCAGCTGGTTTCATAGTCGGTACATTCAGGTTCAATTTTCTGGCACAAATAAAAACATCACATGTGGTTCGCTAAGTCAACCCCAATAGACAGAAATACGATAAAGGTAAGCCATGATTGACTTTAGATTAAATACAATGTATGTCCTTTTTCTTGACCGAGCCACTACACTTGGATGATCCGACACATCCGTTTTTTGTCACTGGATGTCTACAAACAGTGACCAATAAAAAGAAGCGGTTAATAGAATCAGCCAAGTGTTGTGATTGGATCATGGATTAGCCAAGATGTCTTATTTAATCTAAAATCGGTCATGAGAAAGCTGAGTTATAACGTCCTACCACATGGTTTCCCATACGTGTTGTTATATCTAGTCAGTTGCTGATCAGAAGCCATATGACTACTGCTCTTGTTCAGTAGCGATGATTCCTGAAGCTTCCAAGAGCATGAACTCTGGTACCATACTTTCTTGTGGATGCTTGAAGTAACACAGTAATTTTTATTTCATACCATGAATATTACAAGTAAACTGGAAATCGACGTTTTCTGGTCGAAGAATGCTTTAATTCTACCGTACCGTTATAGACTGAAAGATTGGATAACATCCAGAATAAAGGGATGCATATCAAGCTTGCGAGAGAAGAGGCATATCGGTACGAGCTATGCAAGAATATATAGATTTAAAGAAAAATTGGTAGTATATCCTATGTCGGATGTAGCCATGAACCCATCAATTTTTGTGCCTGTTGTGTTTTTTCTAGGTAATATAAAAATACGTTCAGTCGTTTGTCAATGCCGTTTGAACGTTTCGGATGCACAATTTCGTGAGACGTGATTTCAACCCGGTTCCTTGGCCGTCACAGAAGCTCACTGTGGCACGCCAACACAGAGCAGGACAAAGGTAAAAGTTCGGTCCCATTGGAGTAACTTGCCATCGGAATGAAGAGAACTCTAAGTCGCAGCTACTGTAGGTGGAGTGGTCAGTGCCCTTGGTTCTGTATTTACCTTCCCTAACTCGTGCGTCAGGTACTAATTTACAGCTGGGTCGACTGGAGGAGCGGTCGTGTCAGACACGAAATCTCATGACCTGGATTTCTTTTTGTCCGGGCGTGCTTACCAACCTGGCACGCGGTAGCAAGCAAGCTCACTATCAACTAAGCTGCAACGATCCTTAATACCCATATATTCTATACAAATACATGAATTTCTCAAATTTAAGACAACTGAAAAGATTAGTTTTTTAACAGATAACTGCTGTTTTGAAGAGCTTCTAGGTGTTACTAAGACTGACAATTAAAGACACATTGACATAACTCATCACACGATTTTCTAGTTCGGAATGTCGGTAATTATTCCCAACTCTAGCAGAAAGGCAGAACATTTACGTGTGATATACATTGTTTTCAATTCTAGCACAAAGGCAGAACATGTACCTGCGACTTACATATGCCTCACTATGTGGCGGTGAGGTACATAGCTCATCTCAAACGACCAATGTACCAGGTTCAACTCCCGCGCAAGTAATTATAAAGCAGGACCGTTAAGAAAGTAATAGCATTCTGCTGCACATATAATATTGCCTATAAAATTACTACAGTCAAAATTCTGAATTTATCAATACGTCATGAATAGAAATTTCCAGTTACTATTAGGTTTGAATAAACATATACACAGACGGATTAGTCAATAAAGAAACAAATAAATGCGGATGAGATTTTGTTGTCTATACGAATTTCAGGAAGGTGCTTTAAAAATCGTCTGTCTAATCCACTACGACATCGAGCTTGAAAATGAAAATAACAATGGCAACTGTGACACTAAATTGATTGGTGACTGAAATATCAACTCACACAGTCATACTCTCAGACTCCCAAAGCATGCTTTGTAAAATAGAAAAGTACACGTTTTAAAAAATGGGAAATGTTACTGAAAAACTCACTTATCAAAAGTATTACGCGCATATGATATGATAAGAGACAAAAAATGGGATGACCAATAGTGAGGGGAGAAAGTGTATCCTCTCTGGAAAGATATAAAGATCACATAGTAAAAAAATGGGATGACCAATAGTGAGGGGAGAAAGTGTATCCTCTCTGGAAAGATATAAAGATCACATAGTAAAAAAAACGGACTTGGACTAAGTCTACATATTCTTGGATGGCTGCTGAAATGGAGAGCTGGGCTCCCATAGGAATATTCCTTTTTAAATGAGCATAAAGTTACAGGAAAAAAAGTCACGGATAAAAGTCACAAATTTGACTAGGAAAAAAGAGTCACAGGAAATAAAAAAAGCACAATTAGTTTTTAGGGTATGAAATAACCACAGAAAAAGAATTTCGGTAGGAAAAAAAGTCACAGGAAAGAAAGTCACAATTTTGACTAGCATAGATAGTGAAACATCAATATTAAATATGTTATCTACATATATATAAAACAGCTTACACGATATTTTGGCATTACATTTTTAGTTGATGTTTTGAAAATTTAAACGAAAATTCCAGTCAACACTACGAAGAAATTCTGAATCACTCGAAAGGAGCCACTAACATAATTACAATCGAAATACGTAAGCAACTCCTAGGTTTCAGGTGAATCGTGTGGTATGATAGTTTTGAGATATTTCATACCTTTATTGATGTCTTCCAGCTGCAACAAGATAGAGCACCAATCGTGCCACAAAACAAGCGAAACAGCAAATGAATGACAAACCCAGTCTCTGGATCTTGCGCCAAGTGGACTGCGTAAGAAGATAAAAACAACCTTTGCTCTCTACACCACGGCCAAACACTGTAAGGACATATCTTAATACACTATCCTCAAAGTAAGGCACCACGATCTGCACATTACTGGAATCGTTTAGGTCTACACACTTATAAACTATTGTTTGAAAGAGCTCTTCATATGTAGCAGAGTTTTGTTAGGAAGAAAAACGTATACACATGTAATAGCTGTATTACCGAAAGGCACACGGATGATATGATAAATCTGTTTGAAAATGTTTGGTGCCATAGCAAGTTTTCCATCCATATACAGAAGCAATTAGAAGCAACAAAGAGCCTGAGACCATCACTGTTACCAAATACTAGAATGTGGCTGTACGAATTTGGTCTGTTATCATAGAACAAAAACTGTTCTGCATTGGGACCAAATACCTCAGTAACCTCAGTAAGAAGTTCACCTATATCTCTCAGTAGACTTGGTACAGGGGAATAGGCCGTTAGTTTCACATAATTTTTTTGCAAGTGTCAGGAGATGGTGTAATTCGGCGTACGTCATCATTACACTGGCTCAGACCATGACTAAACATCTGAGCTCTCTAGTGCCCGCCGCTTGGTTTTTCATCCAATTGCAGGTCGGAATTGCATCTCATCTGGTGCATAATTGTGTTACTTACATATCGCTGGATTTCTCTCTGTAGGTATGTTGTCGTAAGGCCCCCGACACTGACCATCAGATCTTTTAGCACACTTCCACCACAACTTGCTTTTCCGAGGAAAATGTTTGGTGTACATGAACCCATTGTAACAAATTTTTGTCCCAATCTTATTGCTGACAATAATTTCCATGGCAACTCTACAAGTCAATTAAAATGAATCCGCTGCATGTATTAAAAGGCTCTTTACTAGTTATTTTTACTTACTAGAACAAACTGTGATACATTTATTAGTCAATAAAACACTCCTAAATCAGCAATTTCATCTGAGGACTCACAAATACCAAGACTATATAACTATCTTAAAGTCATGCACGTATTCGCTTGCTAAGGAGGAACATCAGTTGCGTTCGTGAGGTGGGACAAGCTTACCAATCTTTCACAGAGCCGACAAAACATACACATTGAGTTATTTACATTATATATATGCCTTCAGCACGATAACATTTCTTATGAGACACTTTGGTCCTCTTTGTGAGACGGGACAATCAATTAAATTCTAAAAAATCTCCTTAGTCAACTCTCACAACATACAGGGAAGGTTACAATGTGTCTATTATTTGCTTTCCTTTCGGCTCCGACAACTAAACAATAACGCAAAGAAAGAACTATTTGTTGTTTTTTGTGTGTGACTTTTTTCCGTGTTTGTTTTTTGAACTGTGACATTTTTACCTATGAGTATTTTCTTTTGTGACATTTTTCCTATGAATTTTTTTCCTGTGTTCTTTTTCCTGTGACTTTTTTTTCCTTCCCAGTTCCTATTCATATCTCGTGTGCTATATATGATGCTGGTTTCTAAGTCAAGAAGCATACATTGTGTCAAGAGGATATATGGAAACTTATTGAGTTCACTAAACAAAAGTAACAAAGTAAATGAACAATATAAACGTATCTGCGACGAAGAGAGTCAAAGATATACGCTAAATCAGACATTTCGTCTTAAGTATGCAATCGAAATTGTACATATTTACGGCAAAGTCCCTTGTGGAGAAGAATACTGAATTTCTGGTGTCATGGCATCCTACAATGAGTCAAGTAGTTCTCTATTATTTGAAAGAAACATCTGGAAAATTGAAATAATAGAAATTGACAGCCACAAATAAGCTGCAGATGAAAGCACACTTTACGGTCTTGCACAGAGAATACAAGTTAAACAATAGTAATCCTTTGGGGCAATAATAGCAATAACAACAGCAGCTGTATAAGTATAGTTAGGGAGAGAATTAACATTTCTTTGAAAGGACAGCCTACTTTCAACCAATGGACATGAGATCACATGTGTTATATAATGTGATATAATTATAACAAATTGGAAAGGTTGAAGTTCAGGTAATACTGGCGAATCAGTCGCTGAGATGAGAGTAAGAGTGACGTCATATCAGCTTGGAAAATCAGACAATAACATATCATGCATAGACTCTCTTGTGTTCTCACTTGGTAATAAACTATACCTTCCACTGTACGAGAATACTAGTATGTTATGACATAATACTGAAAGATACTTATTTTGTCAGCAAAATTAATAGTTTGTTTTTTTCCATCACGATTTCATTGTTTTATCACTATCAATATGTTGTTTGTGGCTGAACCTTTTGTTACTATCAATGTGTTATTTATTGCTGAGCTATTATTTTACCACTATCAATATGTTGTTTGTTGCTCAGATATTTTATAACTATCAATACTTTGTTTATTGATGAGCTATTTTCTTTTATGTTATTCAGATTTTATTGATGTACTTCTTGCTATCACTCCAGATAGATCCACACACAGGGGAAGTTACCTTGAACAGCATTCCTGTATCCCAGCAATACAGTCTTAACATTCAGGTCAGCAGTGGAGCAGACATTGCCACCATCACCCTGACAGTCCTAGCAGAAGAGTTACTTCAACTGACAAACTTACCGTACAGCATTAACAAACCCGAAGGGGAACTAGGTGGACTCCTGTTTACTATCACGCATTGCTGCGCATTTCCTAAAGTCGAACTACAAATTCTTAGCGGGAATGATGACAAACTAGTTACTTTAACAAGTCCAACTGGACAATTCACATTAATGTCACCATATGATCGGGAAAAGAAGAACCAATACGTGTATGAGATTCGAGCACACTCTGACAGTGGTCAGTCAGTAATTAACAACGTTACAGTCAATGTGCTTGATATCAACGATAACCATCCAGAGTTTGAGTTTGGTTTGTATCAGGTTAATGTAGATGAAACGCTAGCAACCGGTACAACTGTGCAGGTGTGTACCGCAACAGACAAAGATGTTGGCAGAAATGCAGAGTTAACATATTTCATAACTAATGGAGACCCTGGAAATGTTTTCATTATAAATCAAACGGGAGTAATCTCCTTACAGAAGCCATTGAACTACAACATCATAAACAAGTATACACTGGAGATAACAGCAGTCGACAATGGCACACCTCCTCTCAAAGGAACAACATTGGTTGTTGTGACTGTTGAAGATAATAGTATGTACCCACCACAGATACTTCCCATTGGAGAACCTCATACAGCCAATTTAAGCGAAGACTCCGCTCTAGGAAAGGTAGTGTTTCAGTTTCAAGCTACCAGCAACGATACATCATCCACATTTGTCTTCAGTATCGTGTCAGGCAACACAAATAACGATTTTCAAATGGAACCACTTAACGGCACTATCTTCATTGCCAAGTTTCTTGATCGTGAACGCACTGATATCTACCATCTTAATATAAGCGTAACCAACCAGAAGGGAGTATCTGTGTTTGGAATGTTATATATCAACATCACTGATGTCAATGACAACAAGCCGCGTTTATTTCCAGTGGTGACTGTGTTTAATCTTAAAGACCAGACACAACCTGGACCAGTTGGTGTTCTCAATGTAAGTGATCCAGACCTGGGTGCTAATGGAACAGTGAAACTAACTATATTATCTGGAAATACAGGGCTAGCTTTCACGATCAGTGGAATTACTTTATCCGCAATCACACAACTGAGTTATTCGGCTATGAGCATGTACAGACTAATAATAAAAGCGCAGGATGAAGGTACACCCCCCACAGCTACCACAGGCGTTGTTATTGTTAATATTTTGAATGGCAATATTCCTGACTTTATCAACAGTGCAGCAACCATCTTCATAGACGAAGATGAGGACATAGGTTTGCAAATTTACGATGTCAACGCTACAGGTAAAGGAGCAAAGGAAGATGGAAGCCTTATTTACAGAATCGTATCTGGGAACACTGGTAGCGCTTTTACAATCAGATCGTATTCTGGAGAAGTTGTCATCGCTAATACACTGGATTATGAGACACTGGATGTTTACAATTTGATAATTACAGCAAGCAACAGTGGATCTAGCCCTACAACAGCAAGCTTCTCTTTAACTGTTTCAATTGGGGATATCAACGAAGCTTATCCTGTATTTACCCAAGATTCTTACAGTTTTACTGTTAACGAGGGTGCTAAATTTGGCACTCATGTAGGCATTCTATCAGCCACTGACGCTGATAATAGAATAGCTGGTGCCTATATTGGAACAATGACAATGTCAGGGTCACCAGATTTCAGCATAAACTTGAACACTGGCCAAATATTAGTCAATAATCCCCCTGACTATTTATTGAATCAATTCTATTTCTACATTGCTACAGTCACAGATCGCGGGACCCCTTCAAAATCAACAAACGCTTCTGTTGTTATCAATATAAATGATATCAATAACCACTATCCCGTCTTTACAAGTCCATTAGTTGTTGAAGTTCTAGACTCGGTACTCATTGGTACAGAAATTTGTCTAGTTCACGCTACTGACCTGGATACGGGAAGAGCAGGAAGTGTGTCTTATCAAATATTGAGTCCTCCAAATTTAACACCAATTACGATAGATACAATTACAGGAATCTGTAAAACTAGTCAACATTTAGACGCTCTTACAATACCCAGCTATAGTGTGGAAATAAGAGCATTTGATGATGGTACCCCAAGTAATTATAAGGATACAAATCTCACCATAAATGTTGTATCCACTAATCCTAATTATTATAGCCCGGTGTTTGCTTCTTGCAATACAAACGTGGTTATACCAAGAAGTTCTGTTGCAAACAGTTATCTTACAGTATGTTCAGCAACGGATAGTGACAAAGGGATCAGTGGTAAAATTGAATATATAATTTTATCTGGAAACACCGATGGATATTTCGTCATTGATCAGGGATCAGGTATTATAACCACAGCAACTAGTCTAGTAACTGCCAAAAACGATTATATCTTAACTTTGCTTGCCAGAGATAAGGGAAATCCTTCACTGAACGCTTCTTTGTCTGTACATGTAATTGTAACTCCTGCTATTACAGGCGATATCAAGGTAAACTACAATTTCACTATTCAAGAAAACGTACCTAAGAACACAGAGGTGGGTATTGTAACTGTAAACGACGGACGAAATGTTTCCGCTTACAGCATTTCAAGTGGTAACTACATCAACACATTCAATATTGTATTAGATGGAAACAACGGAAAACTAGTTATTTGGAACAGTCCAGATCGTGAGGTGTATTCTCTCTACTCACTTCTGATCTACGCAACTACTAACGTTGACACTTTAATCATAGTTGTCACGGTTGTTGTCATAGATGAAAATGATAACCCACCAATGTTTGCATACTCGATATTAAACCTACAAATTCCTGAGTGCAGTCCAACTGGAACATTAGTGGCTACAGTTCCATGCACAGACATTGACACTGATGCTGTTAACAGAAATAACATACTTTCTGTACAATCTCCTGGGTTATCTCTTTTCAGAATTAACCAGCTAGGACAACTTACGCTTGCGTCTGTACCAGATTTCGAAAATGTGTCATCCTTAACATTTAATATTATTGCATCCGATCAGAAGTTTACTTCAACACTGACAGTAAATGTTGTCATTATTGACGTGGATGAGACTGAGAACGTTTCCACATCGGCCGTAACAGATAACGCTCTAATTTCTCTAGAAGTCCCATATCAAGCATCTGTTGGTCAAATTGTTTATATATTAACACCTGGAGACTTTGGTTTAATACCATCGTCGTCTGCAATTATCCAGTTTGTGGCTTATCAGACTATAAGTCCATTCAGGTATATTTTAAAGTTTATATAAGTATTTAGAATATCTTACAGGTCACAGATAAATGTTATAACAGAGTAGCAAGCAAACAAAGGAGTAACTGACTGAATGACTCAATGATTGACCAGGAATAGGGCAAATGACAGATGAAATATGGGAAGCATATATATATATATAAAGGGGTGTATGGGTTGATGTTTAAAGATAATAATAAGATACATAACCTGTCAATGTCGTACGCATGCCGTACTGGAGACATCAATACAAAAAGTTCTCCGAACACCTCATCCTCAGCCATTCTGAGGATTGTAGAAAATCATTCTCAGACCATTGCTTGATGTTATCAATCCATGAGTTTCTTTGTTCGCACCTTCTCTTTCCACATCGACTGTAACTTGCACAATAATTTTAGAAAGGGAATCGTGATACGTAACATGTCCAAGCCATAAACGCTTACAGCCATTTCACCACTGCCAAAAGTTTTTCTTGATAATCTGAAAGTTTATTTATTTACTGCCAGGCAAATATATTTTTCTTGTGTTCATATACAATTAATTCTTAACAAACGTCTGTAGTAAATGTATTTAAAAGTTTGAATCCTTATTTCCGTGTCTGCAATGTGAGTACTCATCTTTCTCACCCGTATAAAAGTATACTTAGCATTAGCGATCTGAGTAGATTCATATTTAATGAAATACTGATCTAACTTTTCCATTCATATTCAATCTTTCCATACCAGCCATCGCTATCTTGAGTCTTAACTTAATCTCATTTCCAGGGTTTCCATTATCACATATTTGGGACACGAGATATTTTAAGGTGGTAACTTCTTCAGAAGAAGAAAAGAGACTGTCAAGAAAACAACATGATGGAATGCTGAGACACAGGAAGCTATTAAACTGAAAAAGCAGTTTTTCAAGGATTGGCTAAAATCCAAACAATAAGAAGACTATCTAAAATATAGTTCAGCTAGAAATGAAACCAAATGTGCAATCAAAGAAGAAAACATAAATTAATGGAACAACTACAGCAAACATATATCTGAAATATGTAAGACAAACCCATGGGAGCCTCTTAAAAGTATCAAAGCAATGAGAGTGAGAGAAGAGGGATAGTCATTTAACAGTTGTTAACGACAGGAATGGAACACTCCTATTAAATAAGCAGCAAGAAATGCTAGATGGAAAGAATGCTTCCAAGAACTATACAATCTAAACACTACAACGGTGTATATACCAATAGTTAATATAACGGATCCGGATAACAAGGAGCTTGAAATTCTATAACAGGAAATAGAGAAAATCCTAAAATATAGCCTGAGAAAAAAATCTCCAGGAGAAGATGGTATACTAAATACTAAACGAGACAATAAGAGCATGCGGAGAAACAGGGATCCTATGGTTGGCAAGATTATTCAGCATAACATAGGCAGATAAAAACGTCCCAGCAGATTGGCAAAAGTCAATAACTTGTTCAAATATGGAAGCAGAATTTTGCACTAGACAGATCCGACAGGAAAACTAGAAGAAAGGCAAGAGCTGATCAACGTCCCACCGACTCTTCTCGCACATGCCCATAGTGTGGTAGACAAATTCAAGCACGCATTGGACTCATTTGTCACAGTCGCGCACACCGAAGCTATCACTGTCTACATCATCATCCAAGTTGAGTTGGATCGTCATCGTCAATTTCGACGGATGAACAGTCTGTAGATATGTTAGTACGCAGATACGTAAGTAGGTATATACATTGAGGGAGCCGCGTTAGCGCAGTGGTTAGCGCACTGCTTCGCATATGAGTGGTCCTGGGTTCATTCCCCAGTTGAGGCGGAAATGTTTTCCGATCGCAACGGCTCCCAGGTCAACCCAGCCTTAAAAATGGTACCGGATTAACCCAGGAAGTAAAGACTGCGAGGGAGAGGAGATGGCTACTGCCCTCATTTGCAGAGCCTGTGAAATGTGAGATCGCTAACATCTCACACCCCTACGGCATTAACAAATGCTATGGGTTACTTTACTTTTTTTTAATATACATTGTAGGTAGATAAGTAAGTAGATAAATACGCAGATAGGTAAATAGCTAGATACATATGTAACTAGATACATATATAGGTAGATACGCAAGTAGGCATATACATTGCAGGTAGATAAGTAAGTAGTGTTTACGACACTAAGGATGTAGATGAGTTGGCACGTAAATACGTAAATAAATAGTTAAGTACGTAGGTGGATAAGTAAGTGGAATGTCAGTAGATAAGTATGTAGATAAGTAATCAGGTTGATGAGTAAGTAGATAATAGGTAAGTTGTTAGATAAGTGAATATAATGCAAGTAGAGAAGTAGGATGTAAGTAGATAAGTAACTAGATTCATACGTAAGTAAGATGTAAGTAGATAAGTAGGTAGATATGTAGGTAGTAATGTAACTAGATTGATACGTAAATAGGATGTAAGTAGATAAGTAGGTAGATATGTAGGTAGTAATGTAACTCGATTGATACGTAAATAGGATGTAAGTAGATAAGTAACTAGATTCATACGTAAGTAGGATGTAAGTAGATAAGTAGGTAGATATGTAGGTAGTAATGTTACTAGATTGATACGTAAATAGATAAGAAAGCAGTTAGAAAAGTACGCAGGATTTAATTAGTCAGGTATGTAGATATGTAAGTAGGTAGATGAGAAAGAAGGATATAAGTAGATATATAGGTACATAGGTAAATACATAGGGCGATGGCTGGATGCGGCGGGGAGTTCCTGTGTGCGTAGAGTGACTTTCATTTGTGTGCCGTGGCATGCGGGGGTCCGGGGTGGTGGGAGAGCGGGTGGGTTGGCTGCGCGCTCTGCTGTTGCGGTTGTTGGTGGGGCGGTGGACGAGGCAGACATTTTGGACGCCCTGTTGGAGGGCGCACGGGCGGATGACTGTGCAGGTGACGATGGCTCTTGTTCCATGACTGGAGCAGAGGAATTTAGTTTGAGGTGTGGTGTCACTGGAGGGAAGCGGTTTCGTGGGCGGGAAAGACTGGTAGTCGGCTGCGTGCTGGGACCGTCAGTCAACGTATAATGGCAGCTACATTTAGGGAGAGATCTGAGCACCTATGGACGTGTCCGGAGTGCAATGACAATGATCGAACGACTAACTAACTAATAGGTAAGTAGGCAGATAAATAAGTAAGATATACGTAGTTGAATATGCAGATCCGTAAGTAAGTAGATGTGTAAAAAGATATAAGCCTATGCATACGTAGGTAGATAAGTAACTAGGTAGATGAGTAAGTAGGTGGATAAATAAGTATAATGTAACTAGATAAGTATGTAGGTGCGTAAGTAGGTAGATAATTAAATTAGTAGATAAGCAAGTAGTGTTTTAGTAGATACGTAAGTAGGTAGATGTTTAAATCAGTAGATAAGCAAGTATATATATACGTTAATAGTATGTTAGTAGATAAGTAAATAAGCAGATAAGTAAGTAGATATATAAATCAGTAGATAAACAGGCACTAGTAGATACGTAAGTAGTATTTTAGTAGATAAGTTAGCATGTAGATAGTAGGTAGGATGTGAGTACATAATTATGCAGTTGAGCAAGTAGATAGTAGCTAGGTAGGTAATCAAGCTAGCAGACATACAGCTTATTATGTACTGGCTTGTAAAATAAAACCCATGATGAGATTCGACATATTTAAGAACATACCAAAATCTTTATGACTATATTACATAATGATCTCCATTCATTTTCGTGTGATTAGGATGTGAAAGAATTCAATTAATTTTTGTAAAACAAATAATGTACATTTACATCATAATTAATGAAAAACACAATAACCGTAACGTTATTGACTTAATATGTATTTCATTATTGTTCTAGTATTCACGCGACGACTGGTGACATCAAGGTCCGCAGCACTCTAGCTAACCAATCTAAGTATTTTCAATGGGTTATGATACAAGTCACCGATGGGGGCAACACTATCTCGAAGTCCTGTTTGATGAGGATAGACACATACGACATGGCTAAGCAGATGGTTGTTATAGAGTTCTCCGCATCTTTCTCTTACGTCCAGAATAATCTGTAAGTTTATTGTGCTGTAATAATATTTCCGTAATATTAATACCATCATCATCGTCAAATGCCGTCACCACAACGGAGGTTGGCTGCAACATACCTCTAACATCCCCTGTCTACTGTTTTGGTAGTGCACGCTGCCTGACTGTAACCTGTCCATCTTGTGATGTTACTCTCTCACTTGTAACTGTCTACCTCTTGCTCGCTTCCCTTTGGCTTTACCCTCAAGTAAGGTCTTCAATAAGGTGTCATGTCTATTAATGTGTCCAAAATATTTTATTATATTGATCTTTATTTCCCTTTATTATTCTTTCTTCATATTAAGTGTTTTAGAATCTCGTTGTTTTCTTCTCTTCCATTATGTTCTCCCTATTCTCCTATATATCCACGTTTCAAAGTGAACAAAAATAGGTATAAGTGTTATCAAAATAAGTCATAAAACAACCTAACAACGAGGCACAGTCACAGACGTCTTTCTGACTAAAAAGCCACAAGGACAAACACAGACAACATTAAACAAATCTTACGTAGAAACACACATCGTTATGATAGGTAGGAAAAAAAGGGATAAAGGACAATAGCGGATGGACGACGTAGAACGCAAAGATACGGCAGCATGACAGGGGAGAAGAAAGTGTCAGGGGAAGATAGTAGTAAGTAATAAGGAGGGTAAAGTGCACTGAATAAGTGACAATAGAAAAGACATAATGTAAGTAAAATAAAATAAATTTAAAATACTTATTTTGATAATCGTCGGCGTAAAAAAGGAAATATAAAACCGAGATGCCAGGTTGTATAGCAGTGACCTTTGTCTGCCATAAAACCTGGCATCTCAGTTTCATATTTCTGTTTTTACGCCGACGATTATCAAAATAAGTATTTTACATTTATTTTATGTTTATTTCAATGGGCAAATGTTTATGTTAATGGAAGCATATATCTTCGTGTAGTCAAATGTTTTTGTTAATGCAGGTATATATCTTAATCTAGGCTATTGTAAATGTTAATGAAAGTTTATCTATGTTTTGAGAATCTCTTTATTTGGGCGTTTTTTGTGTGTGCATTATTATGTGCATATATTCATATGTGAACCCACGCTTGTGTGAATGCATGTACAAGCTTATAAATTTCCTTCTGAGTACCTTTCATATATTTATATATTGGCATTTTAAAATGTAAATACACACACACACACACACGCACACGCATACGCACGCATACAGAGAGAGAGAGAGAGAGAGAGAGCGAGAGATGAAAGAAAATGGTAGCGTATCCTTTACAGGACTTAGCTATAAACCCAGCATTTACTGGCTGTGATGATTTTCTAGGCAATATAAATATGTTCAGTAGTTTGCCATTGCTTTCTGAACGGTCCGGATGCACAATTACCTGTGGCGGGGATGGAACTCGGTACCTTGGCCGTCACAGACGCGCGCTGTACCACTTCTCCACATCATAGATTTGTGTCATATTTGTAATAAATATGATAATAATAACTAATATAAGGGCATGATAACTTACGTAAGAGACAAAGTGTGAAACATGTATATAAATATATATATATATGCGTGTGTATGTATGTGTATTTGTGTGCATACATGAGAACCTATACGAGAATATAGAATCAACAGTCTTGTTTGAATCAATTATTTTTTAAACCTAGCTTCAATTACTATTGTCAACTACTGATAGTTACCATTCTCCACAATTTTCGACATTTCTTATTGGTAGCCCCCATCTCCATATATGTCTGTGTGTGATCTTGAACATACACACTATTTAGTGTGTTTCTATATGTCTGTGTGCGGAGTTGTCATAATTAATGTGAGACATTCACTTTGTCGGATTCATGTCGGAGACATTCACTTTGTCGGATTCATGTCAGAGACATTCACTTTGTCGGATTCATGTCGGAGACATTCACTTTGTCGGGTTCATGTCGGAGACATTCACTTTGTTGGATTCATGTCGGAGACATTCACTTTGTCGGATTCATGTCGGAGACATTCACTTTGTCGGATTCATGTCGGAGACATTCACTTTGTCGGATTCATGTCGGAGACATTCACTTTGTCGGATTCATGTCGGAGACATTCACTTTGCCTGATTCATGTCGGAGACATTCACTTTGTCGGATTCATGTTGGAGACATTCACTTTGTCGGATTCATGTCGGAGTTATTCACTTTGTCGGGTTCATGTCGGAGACATTCACTTTGTCGGATTCATGTCGGAGACATTCACTTTGTCGGATTCATGTCAAAGACATTCACTTTGTCGGGTTCATGTCGGAGACATTCACTTTGTCGGAGACACTCAAGATTCCTCTTCAGTGACATTCCTCTTACCTAGTTATATTTATATGTTTATCTATCAATAGCGGTTAAAGTTCAGGCGAGCACCAATGTTGTCTGTAACTAAACATGATTGCGCCATTTTCTCTTATTTAATGCAGTGAGATGGAGTTGTGAGACAATCTCTATGCATTGATGATTGTGTGTGTTTATTTCTGGTGTATTTTTGTTTCTTGAAAAAGGTCCCTATTGGACTGTAACGTTAGAAAAGTTATTGTCCCATTGTTTTGTTTGTTATTTATCTTGGATATTAGTTTTACTATTGTTAATTATATTAGTCACTAGTAACAATAATACATTATCATAGTTATTAGTTCAACTCTCAATAGTCCTGAAAGTGGTAGTAGAATTCCTATTTGGGAATGTAGCCATATTTTGATGTCAGTGGTAACAATAACACTGACATTATTGAAGACGATAATAATTTAACTGAATAAAATAACGTTGTCAATGATAACAATGGTGTTGTGCTAGTATTAAAGCTGATGTAAATAGAAATATTTTTTTGTAAACAAGTGTCAAAGGTACGTTGACTCTCATTTTGTGACATACTTTGACAATCATTTATACAAAGAACCGGTACTACTCCAATCTTGGAATATATTAAGAGACAACAGATCAAATGGTTTGCACGCATCAGCAGACTACCATCAGACAGCATAACACAGGAAGCTATGCTACACAGATAAAGTGAAGGTAGACCTAGAGGCCGACCACGAAAACGATGGATCACCGAAATAAAAGAGGCGACAATATACTCAGCACACACGAGGACCATCTTCAGAAAACTCTTCTACCCCTGACGCTGAAAGGCAACAAAGTGTTTAGCGAATAGATAGAAACAAGTAACTTCTATTTTTTAATGTTTCAATGTATCGTCCTCGCTCACATATTCCCACTTTCTGACTCTTTCAGACAAAGATTTCGATCACGTGCTCAGACATTCTTCAGCAAGACTCAGAGAATAGGCTTTTCCAATCTCTTTGACACAAGCACGAATTCCAGGAGACGCCTGTTGTCTCTTAAGTAAGTTGCCATGGCCTTATATTAGATATTAGTCTTATATAGGACATTGTTTTTAAACTGTTGCTGGACTATTAGGCACGTCGCAGAAACGAAACAGAAAACAAATAATAAAGAGTTTTGCAAATAACTAAATACATAACACACTGACATCATCAGCAAAAACAGACATCGTTTCGTCTAAAATGTGTTCATCAGAACAAACCAAATGAATATTACCTCTTAGTTATACTGTTACCATTTTGACGTGAATCAACATAACTTTCTGTCCTCGGATCACGCCCAAGCAAGCACGCGAGAATTTGAAATATTTGACAGTTTCCATAGCCTCTCTATCACGAACGGTGATATTTCTTTAACAAGGTAAATAGCAACTGTTTATTTTGTATATTTTCTCCTACAAAGCATCTTATGATGATGACAACTGTTTAAGTGTGAACACATTATATATTCTTCATCGTTACTAATTCATTTGAGTTTACCATACAGAGAGTATTGGATACTTACACAGTAAGAATTTCAAATGTTTCCCCAACTTTAAACAAATTGAATACCCATTGTGTTGTGACTATCTCACTCACTTGTCAATCTGCCGATTCAGGTTTGATTTACATTGACAAAGGTGCAGTCTACACCTCAACATGTTGACCTTATTATTCGTTGTAAACTCTGCTCATTGTTTTTTTCATTTTGCCACTTTTTCTCATTCATTTCTTGTCATCCTTTGCACACTGTTACTTTTTCTCACTTTCCTGCCTTGTTATCCTTTATGTAATGTCGTTTTTAAATTCCCTACTTACACTTGTTTATCACACCTTCATTCATTGTCTTCTCATATCATTCCCTACTTTGTGTAAAAGTTTTCTTTATCCACCTCATTACTTACTTTCACTTTCTCTTAATATCTCTTCTACTATATCTTCTCTTTCCTCTCAATGCTTTCCTTATATCCAATCTCTCTCCATCATCTCAACCGTTTCCCTCGCTTGTATTTACAAAAAAATCATATTTTACTATATATAATATATTTCCCATTCATTCTAACCAATGTCACTACCAAATTTTCAAGGTCTGTAGCTTACACGTACGTGGTGGGAGACACATCAGCTGACGACATGAGTAATATTAACGAGCCAAAGACCTTTCTGACAGAGAATGAAATTCTGAACGTTAGTGTTTCATGTTGTCATGTTTCAGTAGACGTAATTTATGTTGAATGGTTCAATATTATTGTCCTGTTACTGTTTTTTGTATAGGTTGATTATTGTTGTTATGTCATTGTTTCTTTGTTGTCATGTCTTAATCCGTTTGTTATTGTCCTGTCAGTTTTCCTTTATGGTTGGTTATTGCTGTACTGTCATTGCTTCTTTATAGGTTGGTTATTATCCTGTCTTGGTGTTTTTTTCAATGTACGTCGTCTAAAATCAAACACAAAAACTAAATCTAGAACTATTAGGGAATTACTTTATGCTGACGACTGTGCATTGTATGCTGACTGTCGTAAACATGCAGAGCACGATAGACCGCTTCTCATATGACTGCAACAACTTTGGTCTCACTATTAACATTTAAAAAAAAACATTAGTCATGCACCAATCAACATCAAATAGCCAACATACTGCTATTTCCATCATCGTCAATCAGGAAAAACTGCAGGTAGTCGACAATTTTTACCTACCTTGAAAGCACTCTCTCTCGGGATGTCAACATCGATGTGGAAATTAGTAATAGACTGGCAAAAGATAGTGCTGTATTTGGTAGATTACGCGGGTACGCAACAATATATGGGACAGAAGAGATATAATAACAACCACCAAACTTCAAGTATATCATGCGGCTGTTTTAGCCACCCTACTATACTATACGCTGTGTATAGACGTCATGTGAAAAAATTCAATCATTTTCATACAAATTGTCTCAGAAAAGTTATCAACATCAGATGGCAAGACAAGATTCCTGTCCTTGATAGAGCTGGTATCCCAAGCATTGACACGATCCTGATGCAGACACAGATTCGTTGGGCAGGTCATTTGGTACGTATGCCAGACCATCGTCTGAAAGATACTTCTCTATGGTGAGCTAGAGAAGGGTATACGATCTCAAGGTGGCCAAAGGAAGCGCTACAATGACTCGTTAAAGAACGCACTGAAAGCCTTTGAAATAGACCACGATACATGGGAAGAACTTGCACAAAATAGATCTACATGGCGTTCTAAAATAAAAAATAGCGCATCATCTTGTTAAAAGAAAAGAAATGAAGCAGCTCAACTGCGGAGAGCAGCTAGAAAGTTACGGATAGACCAAGATCCGTCTACAGTCGTCATTCCATGTCCAAACTGTCCAAGGGCATTTACAGCTCGAATAGGGCTCATTAGCCATCTACGAACTCATAATCAATGACATAACTAAAATTGAATTTTCAAAAGTGGATGTAACAAATGGTCATCATCACTTGTGATGGACGAACAACTATACGCTTTTGAAACATGAACAGTGTATGCTAGACATGCAAGAAAACTAAAACAGTTCCATCTCACCTGCTTACGTAAATTACTAAACATCCTTGTGGTGGGACAAAGTACCAGACTACGAGGTCTTGGAAAAATCAACCTCAATAAGTATCTACACATTACTTATGAAGGCGCAGGCACGCTGGGCAGGTCATCTTGTGCGTATGGAGGACTCGTGTCTGCCAAAACAAATATATTACGGAGCACTCAAGTCAGGATTTCGAAAATCTGGTGGATAGAAAAAGCACTTCAAAGACACGCTCAAGTCATCACTGAAACATCTTAAATTGATGAAGACTCTTAAGAGACCTTCGCTCAGGATAGAACAGCATGGCGTTACAGCCTTAGAACGAGAGCACTAGCGGCGGAATTGTGCCAATTATGTCTTTTTGGTACGAGGTTTTCCGATTAGAGTAAATTTTTCTCGTGTCCTTTGCCGACTGTGCACTCTGGTACTGTACCTTTCCTCATCCGTGAGCCTGAATCCGGTATTGTAAACGCTCGACAGTAGAGTGGACTATTTATTGTTCGTTCTCTCTGCTAGTTGAGAATAGATCCTCGACAATCGAAGATATCGTACAGAATTAATTAGGAATCCATTCATTACGTTTTTTAAATTGTCTCGGTTTTGGTTGGTCACTATTTATATACTTGGAGTTGCATACCAAAAATAGCCAAAGCGACTCCAAGTACATAAAAGTGACCAACCAAAAACATGACAATAATAAACAACAACGAAACGAATGGGGTCCTAATTAATTCTGTACATAGGTTTTATAAGAAATGTAGACAGTTATGGTTGAGGTTTCAGTATTTTTAGACGGAAATGATATTCAGATTTTTCTTTATGTTTTATTTCAGTGTTTTAAATCATTGCGGGATATTTTTTGCGTGCAACTTTAAGAGAGAACTGCAATATTTCGTATCACTAATTCCGATCACTATTCACCATTATACATTATATTTCTAGTTTCACGTAAATAATAAAACAAATAAACACAATTATATTGTGCGACACTTAATAGTTGTATATAATATGGGAAATTTAAAAAATGTAAATCTTTGTTAAACACGACTGCAAAATTAAAGAACACAGAAAGAAAATATATAACTGCATTTAGTAAAATGAATGGTCAAATAGAGTCGTTATACACCTGTAGAATTAACCATATAGTCACAAATAATGGCAGATGTGAAACAGAAGTTAAAAGGAGAATAGAAATGGCTAAAAGTACCTTCAATGACATGAGGAAAATATTAACATCTAAACAAATTACAAACAAGTTAAAAATGAGAATTATAAAATGCTCTATATACACTATATTAATGTATGGCTCAGAAACATGGACACTAAATAAACAATTAGAAGACAGAATTGATGCATTTGAGATGTGGGTATATAGAAGAATAGGGAGAACATCATGGAAAGAAAAGAAAACTAATAAAGAGGTGCTAAAGATACTTAATATGAATAAAGAACTACTAAGAGAAATACAAGTGGGAGAGTAACATTACACGATGGACATGTTATAGTCTAGCAGAGTGTACCACCAAGACAAGAGACAGGAGATGTTGGAGATATGTTGCAGCCAACCTTCGTTGCGGAGACGGCACTTGATGATGATGAAGAGAAATAAAGATCAGACATAAAATATTTTGGTCACATTAAAAGACATGTACTTTGTTGAAGACTTTACGTGAGGGCAAATTCAAAGGGAAGCGAGCAAGAGGTAGGCAGAGATACAAGTGGGAGAGTAACATCACACGATGGACAGGTTGCAGTCTAGCAGAATGCACCACCAAGACAAGAGACAATGGATGTTGGAGATCCGTTGCAGCCAACCTTCGTTGCGGATACGACACTTAATGATGATGATGGAACGAACCAAAAAACAACAGAATACATTGGTTTTGCATGCAGTACAAAGAGAAAATATCAAAAGCGAAGGAAAACCACATAATGTCATAGGCTTTATGGATTATAGAAAGGGAACGGTAGATTCAGTTGAAGTTAATCATGTTATTACAGAAGTATAACAAAGAATGAAACAATTGTCCCTGCTCATTTTTCTATTATCAAGTGTAGGCAAGTTTATTATAGTCAGGGGAAATACAGCTATCTTTCCCATAGCAGTCACAGCAGACTATATAGAAAGAATATGTTTAAATTTTACCTCATTAAGACACAAATCCCAGTCCCAATTCTGGTTTAAAACCAATACCTCCATGAGAAATAATCAAACAACTACGAGGGGAAGGTAGTAAGTAAATCACAAGTGGCGGAATAAAAATAAAAAATAAAACTTCGATACGAATATGAAAATAACACAAGCATAACAATATACTCTTATGCTGGCATTGTTCCTTCATTTCTTCACACACTTTTCACTAATATTGATGCATTTATCCCTTTCAGGAAGGACATGTCCATTCGTGTCATTTAGTTGCATATGCAAGTTCTCTTAGTTCTAATAATCAGCACACTTTCTCAGTTTCATGTGGTCATGCATTATGTTTTAGGTATTTTTTTAATCAAACCTTTAAAAATCACTTATTCCATTTTTATTATTTTCCACATTAGTTTATAATTTATTTATTCAGTTTAATTTTATTTTGTGGAGCTTTTGATGGCGGTCTTAATTTCGTCTGAATGTTCTATCCGTTGTTGTTGGTAGTTGATTCCAGTTGTTTTTTCTAGCTGGTCTGTTATCTCATTTCTCCTGATTTGTGAGTAGCCCGGAATCCCATTGAGAACTACTTCTTTTGTAGAGTTGTTTAGTTGAGATAATCGTGATTTTAAGGCATTCATGTTGAATATGTATGGGTTTTGGTGGGCCTGCAAAACAGATGTGACATCGGTCAGGATCATTACCCTTTCTTGATAGAGTTTGGATGATTACAGCAGCAAAACTGTTGCTTATTTGTATTGTTTCACAGTCAGTACTTAACGCTTTATTACTCACATTTAAATGGCAATTTAAGGTTTTCAATGATTTGTATATCATTACTTAATATTTCAAAGGTTTTAGTTTCAGGTGTGCAGAATATATTTTAAAAATTGAAAAAGCTGTATATTAATGTTTCTATAGCCGTGGTACCCTTTTCTCTATAATGTGTTTTTTAGTAAAATGATTATATATTTATAAACCCTGAATATGGAAATAAACTAAAGTGGTACCAATGATGCATAGTTCATTGTATAAAACTAACCAAAGGGAAACTAAATAAGAAAAACATATACCTTGCGAAAATTCACTTTTTTAAATTTACACAAATTTGTGGACAAAATTGCTTCTATAAATTTGAATGCATGCAGTATATCATACACACCATGTATCATCTTGAAAATGTCAAGGATGCATCAAAATATCTGGCTTTAAACAGAAATAACCGTTAAAATTGTGAACACAAAATTGTGGAAGATATACGAGTCAAAATTGGTTTGTTGTAAAACGAACTACACCATGTAATATTGGGTTAAAATAAAATTATTTCGCGAAAACTTTGATTAAAAATTTGAATGTACTCAAACAGTAATGACTGCTTTCAATTCAGGTTCTCCAAGAATCGAGGGACGGTACTCCTGTGATTGGATTGTCTGACCCTTCTTTTGTGAGTGTGGCTACTGTCGAACCTTATGAAGAGAAGACAACGACCAACAACTTTGATGATTTCATCAATTCACCAGCTGGAATCGCTGTATTTTGCTTACTAGGGCTGCTGCTTCTCGTGTTGATTGTCTTGATAGTGACCTGTATTTGCTACAGGAAATGCAGAAAGAATGGACCGTACGTAAATGTGATGAGTGATCCTGATGTAATGGAGAAGATGTAAATGTGATGAGTGATGCGCTGTTATTGAGAGTACGTAAATGTGATGTGTGATGGGATGTTACGGAGAGTGCGTAAATGTGATGTGTGATGGGATGTTACGGAGAGTGCGTAAATGTGATGTGTGATGGGATGTTACGGGGAGTGCGTAAATGTGATAATGATTATACCTTATTCACCATCATTCATCATACACAGTTAATTCTTATCGCAGTGTAGCATATTAAGATCGTAGTATGTCTCCCGTGTACATTTAATTTGCAATTAGGAACACTCCTTGCAACGGTATTAACGAATTTATCGGTTGAAGCAAAATTACAGCAGCCATTGTGTAAATAGGAATATAGCAGTAGAGTGACGTCACAAATTACTACAAATTTCAGATCGGTGCAGATTTCTTAAAAAGTGTGAAATGTAGGCCTGGCTCCTAGGAAAGTACCCAGCACTGTGCCATCAGCCACATCATTGCACGCCTATGGGTCTGCTCTTTCTTTGCCTCTAACACTGCATGGCTAAGACAGTATGACCGTGGACAATCGAGTTATTCAGTAATTTGACCTATTCCTTTCGTATCATGCACCTTTCTATCTTAGACGAAATGCATCGGAGTCTGAGAGTAAGATCGCATGGGTGACATTTCATTCACCAAACGTTGGCCGCCGTCGTCACTTCTATCTCCATTTTCATACTCGATGTTGTAGTGTATTAGGCAGACGATTTATCATGCACCTTCCTGCCGTTCTTGTATGCAATAAAACCCCATATACACTTATTAATTTTTCTGCTGACTGATCCATCGTGTACATCATTGTATCTTGTGGTTTTGAGGGGATTTGAATAAGTTTTTGTACCGTCATCTCTGTCCGGATACGTCCATTTCTTATTTCTGCCATTACTTCTGCCATACATGACTTTCCACGCTTCATTTGTTTTCCATTTGTCTCATTTAGACATTGGTAAGTAGTGTCAGTCATTGCTGGCTACACTAAGGTATACCCTAACCTGCGCCACTTGATACCGTATCTTAATGCTGAACAAATTTAAGATAAATCTCATGACTGTGATGACGTATCTTTAGTACATCCTAGCACTGACAGCATAGCTTTATTTTTTAAATTCTTTTCAGTTTGTTCACTTGTGTCTGTGACAGTGCGAGTAGACAGAGGCCAAAATATGTCCAGTCTATTCACGTGTGTCTGTGTCTATGGAGTAGACTGAATCCATAATCGATCACAGATGTTAAGTGTTTTCAGCAGCAGAGAGAGTGGCCATTATTGCATATTCTCAGCTGCCATGACTGTGATAGCACTCATCTCTCCCATTTCTGGATCATGCTGTCAACATGTTTGCAGCAGCAGAGAGAGTGGCCATTATTGCATGTTCGCAGCTGCCATGACTGTGATAGCACTGATCTCTCCCATTTCTGGATCATGCTGTCAACATGTTTGCAGCAGCAGAGAGAGAGTGGCCATTATTGCATATTCGCAGCCGCCATGACTGTGATAGCACTGATCTCTCCCATTTCTGGATCATGCTGTCTACATGTTTGCAGCAACAGAGAGAGTGGCCATTATTGCATATTCGCAGCCGCCATGACTGTGATAGCACTCATCTCTCCCATTTCTGGATCATGCTGTCAACATGTTTGCTGACTCCTGTCGAATGTTATCTCTAGATATTTTAGGTCCTGTTCCCTAACTATAATGAAGCACTTACAACTGACAGTTGATAGTATGCCTGCGATTAGCTTGTTATTCAGGGAGAACTAGACGACATTTGCCTTTGATGGATTAACAACAGTATTGTTGATACTGTAGACAAACAACGTTATGAGTTCTGACTCTTTTAGGTTGCAACAACGTATATCTACACCACCAGACAGACTAGACACATACTGAGATGAGAACAGCTAGGAACAGGGGAAAGTGTAGTGACTTAATTTCTGACATGAACACCAGCCTCTGTACTGACGGAGCTGATGACTTTACTTATTGTAATAATGATATAATTGATCTTTAGCATTGCTATTTACAGAAGTACATACTAGCACGTCATGAACTATGAAGCTATACATACAGTCGTATTCATTTCTTTTGTATGTATTTTGTGTTTTGATGTTTTAAAAATATTTTATTTGTAATTTAGTATTTTATTTTATATCCCTTACAGGAAACCAAAAACAAAGACAGCAGACAGCAAAAAAGGTAGACAACCATAAAAACTACTCTCTAATCATGATTTTTATCACACACATGTAATCTCTTTTATCATGATTGCTATCACACACATCTACTACCTCATCACGATTGCTATCACACACATCTATTACCTCATCACGATTGCTATCACACACATCTACTACCTCATCACGATTGCTATCACACACATCTACTACCTAAATCACGATATCTATCACACACATCTACTACCTCATCACGATTGCTATCACACACATCTACTACCTCATCACGATTGCTATCACACACATCTACTACCTCATCATGATTGCTATCACACACATCTACTACCTCATCACGATTGCTATCACACACATCTACTCCCTCATCATGATTGCTATCACACACATCTACTACTTCATCACGATTGCTATCACACACATCTACTACCTCATCATGATATCTATCACACACATCTACTACCTCATCATGATAGCTATCACACACATCTACTCTATCATATTATTGTCATAAAACATATCTAATCTTCCATGAGAATTATTATACGTATCATACACGTCTACTTTCTCATAAAAATTGTTATCAAACAGATACATTCTCTTATGATTGTTATCAAACACATTTACTCCCTCATCATGATTGTTATCGCACACATCTACTCTCTCATTATGAATATTATCAAAGACATCTACTCTTATGAATGTTATCAAGAAAATCTACTCTCGCATGATGGATACAATATTAAATGCATATACTCTCTCATTATAAATGTATCAAATACATATATGACCTAATCATGAATGCCGTCATAAACATCTACACTGTCATAATTAATGTTATCAAGAACATCTATTCTCTCATTATGAATTTTATCCGACACATCTATTCTCCCATCATGAATGTTATCAAAGCAATGACAAATGCAATATACATACAATATAAAAGAAAATTAACTTTGTTAATTGAGTCATTTATGCAAATAAAACGGCGACACAATGCATCTTTTTCTCTGTACCTCCTAACTTTACACCAAAGCATTCGATTGTGCATAACATCAAAAACTTTGGAATATCATGAAGGACATGAGTTTCATAATACACATAATCCGCCTCATAAAAACAATATACCAAGATCAGCAACAGCAATGAAAGTAAATATCGAAACATCTGATTGGTTCAGCGTGGAAAAAGGAGCCAGACAAGGATGTTTTCCTATCACCATATCTCTTCATCATGTATGCAGAGAAATAATAAGGAAAGTAAGAAATGGCAAACAGAGAAATAACTTCAACCCAGTCAACATCGGAGGTCACGAGATACCAGAACTAAGATATGCTGACGGTACGATATTATTGGCACACAGTCAAACAGGTCTCCAACACCTTATAAACTCCTTTAAAGAGCATAGTGAAAAACAAAACTAATTTCTAAATGGAAACAAAACCAAGGTTATGGCAAGCAGCAAAGCCACTCTCAATCAGTATCAACAACAGCGAATTATAAAGAATTACAGTTTTGAATACATTGGTTCTCTTATGTAGTAATGGGGATTGCTATGAAGAAATAGGAAGGAGGTTGGCAATCGCGTCAAAGATGCTGATACAAATGAAAAACATATAGCTGAGCTGCTGCAAAACAAAACAAAAAACTAACTTTCCTAAGAGCTTGCATATTCCCAGTGGCAATATATGGGTGTGAACCCTGGACAATCACCAACAAAGTTAAAAATAAAATAAAAGTATTTGAAACAAAGTGTGTCAGAAAAATCTTCAGAATACCATAGACTAAAAAAAGATCACCAATGTAGCCATCCTGAGAGTAATTAATGTAAAAGAAAACTGGTTAAACAGCATGGATCTTTTCAGAAAACTACAATATTTTGGCTATATCAAATGCCATGACAACCTAGAGAAAACCATAATGGAAAGGATGATGCCAGAGACGAACAAGAGGCAACCCAAGAAGATGGACGCAAGACATCAAAGACCATCTGAACATGGCAATAACAGAAGCAGGATGACTGGCTCAAGATAGACAGACGTTTCGAAAAGATTTGATGACTACTACATCATGTTCAAGATATGCTACCTAATGGTATCTTAATTGAAAATCTAGTAGGACCAATTTCCTTCTGCAAGAGAGATCCAGTGGAACTTTTAAAAATAACACACCGTCTCTCCTCTTTCCGCAAACAAAAATATAATTTGATTTATTATTAATAGTAACAATTTGATTGATACAGTAAGAATGAATGAGTCATAAAGTAAGAATGAATGTTTCATAAAGTAAGAATGAATTATTCATAAAATTATAATGAATTTGTTATAAAAAATATTAATCGTCATTGATGTCACGGAAATCAGTCAGTTCCTCTTCTGCCAAGTTTGGCACATAGGGCGGATGTCATAGTTCTCCATGCCTGTCGGTCAGTTGCTAGGGATTGCAGGTCTTGTGCATTTATGTTAATTCATTCATAAATGTTCTTCTGATCGTTATTTTTGGTCTTCCCTGTTTTCTTTCCCGTCTGGTGTCCACATGAAGGCTGTCACGGGCATACAAATATCAACTTAACTAATTACACAATTATATAAATATCTATTTCGCGTTGCAGGCATATAAATATCAATTTGTCAATCATAAATGCAATGTTATTTCATATATTCTATGCAGAACCAGTCAAAAGAAAGAGCTTCACAAAGATGCCAGAGAACCCCTCCTTCTTCAGTAGTACTCCTCACATCATCGTCTCAGCCCCTCCTCCAACCACTCTACAGAATATATCTAATGGAAAACCTTCATTTCCTGCTGAAAAATCGGATGATAATTTAAATTCTCCAAGCAACAACTACACAAGAAGTGAACACGATCCAAATATCTTAAAGGGACTGCCATCCCAATATGGACTCCATGATGGTGGAAAACTTCTGCCAGGCGCAAAGAGCAAATCAGGAAAGACCAATGATACTATTATTAATAAGACAAACTCTGTCTCCAAAAGCAAGTGAAGTCAAAGTATGGATGTTATAAAATAGTTTACTCGTATAGTATAACAATATTTGTACGCTAAATCTGCTGGACAATCAACACAGACATTCTTCTTGAGCATCATTAGCATCAAACATATAACCCTTCTCCCTAAGTGCTGCCACTCTGGAAACGTCAACACACAAAAATTCGTCATGCCTTTCTGTTTCCAATTCATTGTTTGGGTGTGGAGAATCTTAATCCTATGAAGTCTTTAATATTATCAATCAATACTTTCTTTTATCCTCTTCTTCTCCCGTCCTCAACTGTTCGCTGCACGATAGTTTTGGTAAGGGAATCAGTTCTCATCATGTTCCACACCACACACGTTTACGATATTTCTCCATTTTCGAGCGAATTCAGGTTGCCATTGCTTTCTGGCCGATACAGAAAGCGATGCAGTGTATTCTTGGTTTGAATAATTCCTATAATATTATTAATATCGAATATAAATTCAATAATTAACCAGCAATGGAAATAAGCCTATTAATATATTGTCGGTAAGACTGTTCAGGTGATTACTTAAAATTTTCACCTGTTTTATAATGTCATTCGTTATATTATACATACGTGTGATTTGACTGCTGTACTCTGTCCATGTTTCACGACAGTAGGAAGCCTTTTTGTAAATGATTTAATCCTCTGGTATGCACGTCCTTGTGTGTGTGTGTGGGGGGGGGGGTGGGGTGGGTGGGTCTGGTATGTTAAATAATATTGAACTCTTAACAATATTTTTCAAAAAGGCCATCATATGTCTCATGAAAAAAGAGGAAATTACCCATGAAAATCTTTTTTTAAAGGTAAAACCACTTCCACTTAGTAATGACGTATCACGGTCCTGCTATTTCTACTGTTCTCAGTCCATGTCTTACGCAGGTTTTAAATAGATGGCAAGCAGTTGTCATCAAGTTTGTTGTTGTGCCAATGATTCCCAATATACAGAAGGGATGTCTGAGACATGATTGGATGAAGTATATTGTGACTACACACGTGCGGAAAATTGTGTAGATCTACTTCTCTGTATGGTCTGTGATAAGATAGCCGCTATAAGGGCCAGCAACTGTGGTCAGTCCGCGGACTATAAAAATGTGATATGTTGTATATCGTATATATGGGCACCATTTGGATGATTATAGAAGTAATTAGAATATTAATCTAAGATTTTTGAAAATTAAGAATTGTGTGTGCAGTGGGAGCGGGAGGGTGGCATTGAGAGAAAGAATGAGGAGAATACAATCAACAATGTACGGGAAATATAACCTTCACAGTACTCATAACTTTCACAGTACTCATAACTTTCACAGTACTCATAACTTTCACAGTACTCATAACTTTCACAGTACTCATAACTTTCACAGTACTCATAACTTTCACAGTACTCATAACTTTCACAGTACTCATAACCTTCACAGTACTCACATCCGTTGAAAGAGATTAAGCAGATATAAGTATACCGTGATGTTTCAGTAAACTACTAATACTTTCCCTGATCATGCCTTGCTTACATGGATGGTAATGAAAGAGCGGATAGACTTGCTTCAAGGGAATGTGGTTAATTCGCTGAATATTTACAGAAGATAATTATTTAATTTTCTATATGAGCATTAGTTTGCCAAGTTTGATTGATACAGTAAGAATGAATGAGTCATAAAGTAAGAATGAATGTTTCATAAAGTAAGAATGAATTATTCATAAAGTTATAATGTATTTGTTATAAAAAATATTAAATGACATATAAAGTAACAACAAACGACAGAATATCAAGAATGAACTGATACAGACAAACAAATAAATTACGGACTACTTTTTTTTGGAAGGTCGCTATAGTCAAATGAAAAGAAAAAATTACAGAACAGCATTTCAAAATATGGCATGACAAGTTTATCAGTTACAATCAACACTATATTTCATCACGTATTAACGTGAGTAAAATGTTAGCACATCAATCAATACAAACTAGATTTTAAAAATTAATAATAATAGCCATAATTGCTGACATTGTCATTACTATGTATATTCTCCATTATTTGCGATACATTCAAAGCGAAAGCGACAGGTAATTGTTCTATGCGACAGCAAAAATGATGAGCTTGCGAATGAATGAGAACTGTTTTCGGGCAATCCATTCTATTGACACCAACTGACTACATGAAAGCATTTACTGCACGAGAACGGTGGATTTTCATCTTGATGGCTGATTTGCCACCAATAACTTGAAGTACTGGGAAGGCAAGAGGCAGTAGAATCTCGTCACGGTCACCATTCAGATTTATAATCGCACGATAAAACGTGTGATTCTGTGTAGTAAACTAGTGTCTCCCCCACATCTTCACTAATCCCCAACATATCGGATACGTTGGAGTACTGCGCCATCACTAAAGTGTTCACTACGACGCCTACATACTCTGTAGGCTTCATATGTAGTGCCTATATGTAGGCTTCATATGTCGTGCCCATATGTAGGCTTCTAGATAAATCGTAATTAACGGCGTTAGCCAAATGTGCACACTGTCAATGCGTGTGTTGCATACACCATAATAAACAGGCTGCTCTGTTGACAGCAGTCAAGTGTGGTCAAATGCCTGGGAGACCAGCACAAGGTTGGCATAGTGAAGACGTTTCCGAATAGGCTGATCATGAATACAGTATTGGTAACCTCTCTGATGAGCTGTGTGTAAACATTTGCACTTGCAGTTCTCTGTTGCAGTGCTTGCCTCTATTGCAGTGCCTCTGTTGCAGTGCGTATGTTGCAGTGCTTGCCTCTGTTGCAGTGCTTGCCTCTGTTGTAGTGCTTGCCTCTGTTGTAGTACTTGCCTCTGTTGCAGTGCTTGCGTCTGTTGTAGTACTTGCCTCTGTTGTAGTACTTGCCTCTGTTGTAGTACTTGCCTCTGTTGCAGTGCTTGCCTCTGTTGTAGTACTTGCCTCTGTTGCAGTGCTTGCCTCTGTTGCAGTACTTGCCTCTGAATTAAACGATCTCCTCAATGTGTAGTGACTCTAGGACGACGTGTTCGTTACCGTTTCTAGAGATTCAATTCTGGTTAAAGCGCTGCTGCCGTCTGACAATACCTCTATGCGATACTGCAAGCATATGAGCCACATTTCAGACAGTAACACCTTCCTGTAACCACGCAAAAGCTCTTCACAATATCCACAACATTCAGCTTCCGTCGTTAAGGCATATTGTTGTGCACTGGATACGCAGTAGTTGTATTGTATATAACGACCATTTTTTTTATTGATTACACCTCAAGACCAACTCTATAGTTACTCAAAAATGCATGACGAATTTTTAGAAGAGCAAGTTTTGTTTCCTGCATATATATCACTAAAACACCAAAAACATCTGTTGTAGATCCATGCAATACGTATTGCATGTTTGTTCGAGTTAATCAAGTTCACATTAATTAGTTGTTGAATATATCCTTTTTACATTAAAAAAATTTGTGGGTTCATTTCCAGCTAGTGGTCTTTACTTTTTTTGTTGAAGGATATAAATCTACTTATTTTCTTCTCCCCTGAGAGTTACTGTTGCTCCATGCAATTGTAGCCTGATCATATGTGCACACTATTTTCAGATCGCTTCCAGTGTATAGAACTTTCGCATAATTATTTTAAGAAAATATTAATACACGTATGTATATTGATAATATTTTTGATAACACTTTCTTATGTAATTTGTTTACTAGAGGTACATCATATATATATATATATATACATATATTTATATATATATATATATATATATATATGCCATATGTGAATCAATATCGAATAGTAGAGCCTACACTAAAATAAACGTATGTTATTGGTCCAATGGTAACCTACAATAAATAGCATAAATATATTTTAAGATCATAAATGTTCTTAGCGGAGATTTTTTTTACATGACGAATATATTTCTAAATACTTGAAAAAATGATATTAAGATATATGCTCATATTTGAAGCTGTAATACTTAGAATTGTCGCACGTTCTTTGAGGATTCATTATTAGTTCACGATCCTGATGCAGACACAGATTCGTTGGGCAGGTCATTTGGTGCGTATGCCAGACCATCGTCTGCCAAAGATACTTCTCTATGGTGAGCTAGAGAAGGGTATACGATCTCAAGGTGGCCAAAGGAAGCGCTACAAGGACTCGTTAAAGAACTCACTGAAAGCCTTTGAAATAGACCAAGATACATGGTAAGAACTTGCACAAAATAGATCTACATGGCGTTCTAAAATAAAAAAGAACGCATCATCTTGTGAAAATAAGAGACATGCAGAAGCTCAACAGCGGAGAGCAGCTAGAAAGTCACGGATAGACCAAGATCCGTCTACAGTCGTCATTCCATGTCCGAACTGTCCAAGGACATATACAGCTCAAATAGGGCTCATTAGCCATCTACGAACTCATAATCAAGGACATAACTAAAATTGAATTTTCAAAAGTGGGTGTAACAAATGGTCATCATCACTTGTGATGGACGAACAATATTAGTTCAAGATATCAGTTGATTTATTACAATTAGAATTAGAATACATTAGAATTTTTATTTAAAAAAAACTCGTGAGCTATCGTTCTGTAATCATATTCCACCAAATAGCTAAAGACCACTATCTGAAGCCCACCCAATAACCAAAACAAATGATATTTGATGCATTGCTCTTTACTGTCATTTATGTCAACGACACTTGCTATTCAATATGGCGAGCGACCAGTTTCTATCTCAGTATGAGTGGCACATTAAAAGGGCTAGTTCCCACAATTATTTGATTGTCTTTTTTATCATTTCTATTGATATATATACTTCATAATACCTATTGATAAATATATAAATTTCATAATTCCTATTCATATATATATATATAACTTGCATGGATATGCATGCAGTAAATATATAGGTGTTACATTATTAGCATTGTATGGACGTACAGATAATAAATAAATAGTTAGTTGATCAAAATAAACATACTAACCAAAGGTTATTAGTGGCTTGGCATCAAGGAGCAGGTTATAAAACGTGTTCGCTTATTAGGGAACATAAAACTGGAAATGTAAGCATATCAGGTTTACAACTTAATTTCAAATGACATCACGCATGCCATAAAAGGTGACAATGATATTCCGGTACAGGTAGATACAGGATTCCAGGATATAATAAGTGATAATTCCTTAGATGGAGATAGTATTGCCTACAATGATATGCTGCTGATTCGGCACGTGTGCAGTAGTACATGTGAGAAATGTTGTGCTTTCCTTTCAGTGAAGCTACTATCAATATGATGATGAAGATCATAGCTGTGACCATGGCGATATCATAGCTGGGGACTCTGAATGATACATGTGTCTGTTTTCTCATTGATTCTATAAGTGTGCTCATAAAGACTAAGAAGCTAATTACGATAATTACGCCAATAGTTGTTGGATTCGATGAAGAAGTCTGTACTGAAGAGTTACTTTCAAATGTATGCTTAGATACACAGCTGTTAGTTCAAAAATAAAGAGCTGATATACTTTCCATGTGAAAAGTAGTAATCAAATGGACAATGTCAATGTTTTTAATGCAGTAAATGTTGGATGGGAGAACAGTTGGATGAACACGTATTGTGTTTCTTCTTCAATGTCTATGACTAGAACATAAGACCTGACAGTGGCGAGTGCAAATGCTAGATACAAGATGCGTACAGAACTGAAAAGATTTATCAACCAAGGCAGAACAGCTAAATTAACCATCTGCTGAAGGACACACTGAATATAAAATCAGAGCACCTAGGGCATATCAGAGTGCCACGGTACGATAGTGCAACTAACTGCGTCACAGATTAACATGACTAACAGCCACAATCTGTGGTCTAATTATTGCATTTGAAAATAGAACACTGTTACGTCTCCTTGGCACTCTGTTGATAATATTAAACAGGCCTCGTCTCCTGTTTCCATGTGAAATGATATGTACTTTTATATGGGTTGTTATACTCGCAATATATATACGCTTTTTTCTGATATCTTCTAACAACTTTGGAAATAAGAAATCATGGATTAATGGCGAGTGGGACATCCTGTATATGATTCGTACATTACCATGATGGAAGGGTGCAAAGGGAACGCACTGTCTAGGCTGACCCAGGGTTAGCAGATAACCAAGATCCCAAATGTACCCCCTCGCGGTGCACCCTGGAAACGGAAACACGGCAGCTCGAGCTGATTCTGGAAAAATCATTTGGGGATCGTGTCCGAGAATGTGGAAGTAGCAGATGGAAAGAGATTTGACTGCATAAGAGACAGACAATATCTCCGACACTACCAGCATCACCACATATAGCGACACTGTCGACATACAGTGAAGCTAGTCAGTCCAGTCCGAACATTGGAGGGGCGACCAATGTAAAATTCACGTAAAGATAGATGCATAGCTAGAGACAAATAGATTTCATACTGAGTACAATGAAACAATGAAAGGGTAGAACAGTGCTAGAGGGCAGCGCGAACTGCAAATAGAAAGTGAAAAGTTCCTAGGAAAGGGGAACTACAAGCTCCGTCAGCTCGAGACGAGCTTCTAGTTACCTGTGCTCCTTAAAGACAGAGACTCAGACCCAATCATTTGCGTTCGGAACAGCAAGAAGACCTAACCCAACTCTAATGTCGAGCCTTCCTAAACCGGAAATATGCTCGCGAAGAGAAAGGGTCCCGTACCCGATGGGCTTAGGCAAGAAAAGGACAACGATTTTAGCCCTGGCCCAAATCTAATGTCAGGTTTTCCTATACCAGAAATACACTTGCAGAGAGAAAGGGTTCAGTACCTGAAGGTCGCTCAGCTCGAGAACGCTTTGCTCTCAAACGCGTGGTGTGAGACTCGAACTTGGACAAGGGGTACACGATGTCGGTGAATGACACCTCGGCTAAGAGGGCGAAAGAGCCAGGGTCCAACTCTTCCGATGAGTTCTTCCCCTTAAAGAACCAGGCTCACGGATGAGAAACGGTTCAGTACCGGATGGGCACAGGCACAGTACGTCCAATTACACGAGACAGACGAGAGCAAAAATCGTCTGGGCGAAGAGTCACCACATACACGCGAGCCTGGAGACAGATATGGAGGCTGTCACAGGCTAGGGTAGCCCACCCGAATTGTTAAGGTATGCCGAAATCGGATGTGCTAGGCCTACAAGGCGCACAACGGTGGTACAACGTAATCACGTTCCCGGCGGAAATCCCATGGATATCCGTGCTGGTTACAATGGAGCGAACGCAAAACAAACAAACAAACCATAATGGAAACGGATATATATATATATATATATATATATGGATTTGATCTTAAAATATCTAAAAATTCAAGCTACAGTCGTAGAGTGGAAAACTAGGTCGTTATAGTCTTGGTTTTAAACAAAAAATTGATAGCATATCCTATTCAGAATTTAGCCACGAACCCATTATGCTTTGACTGTATTAACTTTCTAGACAATACGAAGACGTTCAATTGTTTGCCATTTATTTTTAAATGGTCCGGGTCAGGTTTGCCTGTGGCTGGATTCGAATCCATTATCATATCCGTCACAAACTCACTCTATAACTCGCCATCACAGAACCGGACATAGTATGAGTTGGTTGTCAATAAAATTTGCCGTATTTCCTCCAAGATTTCCTATCCTGAACCAACCAAGTCATTCCCCAGGATAGTCATTATCGTACTGATCTCTTTATAGAGTCATCTTACTTATTATATTCAATCCCCCGTGTTTTTCATTGGCTGGCTACAAAAAGTTTACGCAAAGTGACAAATGATCGCTCTCATAAGCCAAGCTGAGTGACGCTGTGAGAGTTAAGTGCGCAGGAATAACTGTAGAATGATTTGGTACATAAAATAAGGGAAAACCTGGTAATGATTGTTGACAACCACCCTTACTGTGACGCCCGTAGTTAGTCATTTCTTATATATAGATACCCGAGTTGATCAAAAAGGCCACAGCATTAATCTGCTCACACTTTTTGCGCTCAACTAAAATAAATATCCATGATCATAAAACATATCTAAGAGGGAATTCCAAGAAATAGATGTATCAGAACTTGGCGATTTATCTGTTCAACTCTCGAAGGATGGAGCACTAGCTGTTTATATTGTTTTGAAAGAAGATTTTGCACCATGAAGAGCATTCATCAACACTGCACGCTAAAATCTAGCAGTTTGCTACTGCGTCGAAGGAATATAACAGGACATCTTCTAGGTTGGTAATGTCAAACGAGCTTGTTCCAGCATTTTCTGGGCTGTCCAAAATACGTCAATGATTTTTTGCAATTTATTTACCCCCCCCTTCCCCCCTGTCATAAGCTTTTCAAGAATCCATTGATACCCCCCCCCCCGTCCTGTTTAATTATATGTAAACAAATAATGCTACAACTCCAACCTCCCCGAAAATTATTGACTGAAAATATAACGAAACAAATGATAAATCTTTCAGTTGAACAAATAACATTATTATTTAGCAGTACAAATGACATCATTTTTATTTGAACAAATGATATAATTCCTTTAGTTAAACACATGACATAATTTTTTAGCTGAACAAATGACACATATTTTTTTTTTGTTGAACAAATGATATACATTATTTAACCGAACAAATGATGTATTTTCCCCCCACATTTTTGTCTTCAAATTTACACAGTTTAATTAGTGTATAAAAACCGCTTCATCGATGTCAACTTTTTTTAAAAATCTCTCCAATTATTCAAGAATTGTCAAACTGTTTCAGACCCAATTCCCATTGTGGTTTACGTAATTTATAGACAGCTCCTTTGACAGTATTGATTGTTATTCTTAGGAACTGAGGCTGGACATATGAGACAGTCATCACAAGGCAACACACAAAAATCATCACAGATAATTTTATATGGGTTTTGTAGTATTTGGTTAGCTGATTTCAAATCTGTCTTTAGTTTTTTTCTACCACGTAACATTTTTTTGTAATAGCTAATTATAATATCTTTCAACAGTGGTTATGACCACAAATCGAGTACAATGTTTTATTTAGATTGGTATCGATACTTTATTACTGGCTGTTACAATTTTGTTCAGTTTCGGGTCACGTGATTTAGTATCGATGCTACCATTTTTGTGTATTCGATAGGATAGTAAATCCATTTATACACGTGTGGTGTTTGCTTAAAGTAATTACGACAAGTATATTATGAGAATTACAAGTATATTATTGTATATCCTAGCTTAGATTCTGCCATCAGGCCTGTTCCACATGACGATTCATTGCCTATTCCTTTACCTCCTTCTGGTGGACTCGTATCTATGCAAGATGGGGAGGAATGCAGTGAAAACACAGCTGTTCACAATGCAGACTCAACTGATCCAGATTATACTGTTGATGAATGTTTAGAACCTAAGACTTTTACACAGGCAGAGCTGAATGATCTTATTCGTGATTTAAATCTGTCTAAAGATAAAGCAGAACTTCTTGCTTCAAGGCTTAAGCAAAAGCATTTGCTTGCAAGGGACGTTAACATAACTTATTATAGAAAACGAAATCTCAACAAGACGACGTTCTTCAATGTTGACGGCTCATTGAGTTATTGTCAGGACATCGATGGTCTCTTCAACAGTTTATCACAAGTGCATGATCCATCAGAATGGCGTCTCTTCATTGATTCCTCGCGAAGAAGCTTAAAGGCAGTTCTTTTGCACAATGGAAATTTAAAACCAAGCATACCAGTTGCACATTCTGTTTATCTGAAAGAATCTTATTACAACATGAACAGTTTGCTTGAAGTTATCCATTATAAAACACACCAGTGGAACATCTGTGGTGATCTAAAGGTCATTGGCATGTTGATGGGCATGCAAGGAGGATTCACTAAATACTGCTGTTTCCTATGCCTATGGGATAGTCGAGCAACAGCGGAACATTATGTCAAACGTGTCTGGGAGCCCAGGCATATCTATACGCCAGGAGCAAGCAGTGTCCAAAATATGCCCCTTGTTGATCCACAGAAAATATTTCTGCCACCTCTCCATATTAAGCTAGGACTGATGAAAACCCTTGTGAAGACCATGGGTAAGACAAACTCAGAAGGTTTTCAGTACCTTGTTAATAAATTCCCAAACATCACTGCTGCAAAAATGAAGGAAGGGATATTTATAGGTCCACAAATCAGATCTGTTTTACAAGATGAAGGTTTCAAACAGTCTCTGTCAGGAGCTGAGCTAGAAGCCTGGGAGGCATTAAAATGGGTCTGTGAAAACTTTCTTGGTAATCATAAGTCCCCTACGTACAGGGAAGGAGTTCAGCGTCTAATAGATTCTTACCAGAACCTTGGCTGTCGCATGTCATTAAAAGTGCACTTCTTGCACTCCCATGTAGATTTCTTCCCAGAAAATCTTGGTATGGTGAGTGAAGAGCAAGGAGAACGTTTTCACCAGGACATTCAGTTAATGGAGCGCCGTTATCAAGGTTTGTGGAATGAGAGTATGATGGCCGACTTCTGCTGGATGCTATTCCGTGATAATCCAGGCGAAGAATATAACAGAAAATCAAATTCCAAGCATTTTTGAAGAAACATTCTACATATCTATGCTGTGATGTGAGTATATTTGATTTAGTCTAGAAGATGTGAATCATTTGCTTAATTGATGTTTGCGATTCTCGAAAAAAATACAGCCAAGTTCAGTGAAAACTAACATCACTCATAACTTTAAAACTTGACGTGATAGAAAAAAACTGATACCAGATCTGAAATCAGCGCCAAAAAATCCTTTAGAAAAGTGTATTTTGGTTTCAGATGATTAAAAAAAGTTTTATTTTGTTGCCTTGTGATTTGTTAAATGAAAGCACATAAACAAATTACACAGCAGTTAAGATTTTTGCTAAGATTTCAGGTAAACCTTTTTGGGATCATACTTTCAGTATGCTGTTCTTCCGTCCAAGGCGATGATGACCATCCAGCTCAACTGGGATGATGATACAAATTATGATTTTTGTGGTGTGCCCAACTGTAACTAATGAGTCCTGTGAGTGCTTGGAATTGTCTACCACACTCATAACACTCTACTACTAAAACATGTGTTGGACGAGTGTGTAGGACATTGACCAGCTCTTGCCTTTCTTCTAGCGCGTTTACGTTGCGCAACTTGATTTCTGACGTTTGCCGTAGCTGCTACACGGTTCTTGGTTATTCTGCAACGCCAGTCGGATCTATCTTGTGCAAGATTCTAGCAAGAACTGTGTTTGTTTTGTGTCTGTGCTTTCAGTATACGTTTTGTGTGAGTATTAAATTAAAATCAACTATGCCTCGATATAAACCTCTATTTACCTCTCCTTACCTCTATTAACAACTGTCAAGAATCCAGAGACAAATCTGTTTTAATTATATGAAATCTTGTTAGTACTTATGTTACGTACCTATATATATATATATATATATATATTAGAATACGGTTTAACCATTTGGAGTCACTAAAACGACACTGAGACTGGCTTAGCGACCCGCGACCGGACAGTGTAAAAAACTAGTACTAAGTATCACCGCCTCTAGGAAACATTGGACAGTTCTCAGAAATGCCACAGATGACCATGACACATATACATCGCGGCTATAAAGCCAGAGGCAGACCATGTAAAAGATGGATCGCAGAAATCAAAGAAGCCACAGGAACAAGCTTACAAACAACAGACAAGAATGGCATATCCAGAGAACTATTTTGCCCCTGACGCCGCAAGGCAAACAAGTGACACACCGTATATATAGATAGAAATAGATCGATTTGTGAACGGAAGAATAGGATGACTGAATAACAGACATTGAAAAATATTTTTATTGATAAATGTACACAGTCAAGTAAAATACATCATTATTCACGTCAGCTTATTAAACAGGCCAGTCAGCATTGAAATTTGTGGTGAAATTGACGTGTGCATAAATGACTAATCGCTGTTATAGTTGGTGGAGGAGTAACATTGTAAATATAATGGTGATTTAACTAGTTGACTGATCAATGGATTATGATGATGAATTAATCCCTTTTAGTTGTGAGCAGGTAGCTCTTAACTGTCCATAGCAGTTCTGACAGAATCCCAGGTCCTTTCTTCTAAGTTGTGTAACTGGGGCGAGACACGGACTCATGTAAAGTCTCAAGAGCATGGTTTTATAAGCGAAACCTGAGTTATGGATGCATGTTTAGTCCTCACATGCAGATATTCCAGTGTGCCAGAACCAGAGTTATGGATGCATGTTTAGTCCTCACAGGCAGATATTCCAGTGTGCCAGAACCAGAGTTATGGATGCATGTTTAGTTCTCACAGGCAGATATTCCAGTGTGCCAGAACCGGAGTTATGGATGCATGTTTAGTCCTCACATGCAGATATTCCAGTGTGCCAGTACCGGAGTTATGGATGCATGTTTAGTCCTCACATGCAGATATTCCAGTGTGCCAGAACCGGAGTTATGGATGCATGTTTAGTTCTCACAGGCAGATATTCCAGTGTGCCAGTACCGGAGTTATGGATGCATGTTTAGTTCTCACAGGCAGATATTCCAGTGTGCCAGAACCGGAGTTATGGATGCATGTTTAGTCCTCACAGGCAGATATTCCATTGTGCCAGTACCGGAGTTATGGATGCATGTTTAGTCCTCACAGGCAGATATTCCAGTGTGCCAGAACCGGAGTTATGGATGCATGTTTAGTCCTCACAGGCAGATATTCCAGTGTGCCAGAACCGGAGTTATGGATGCATGTTTAGTCCTCACAGGCAGATATTCCAGTGTGCCAGAACCGGAGTTATGGATGGGGTTACGGAGTTACCTCAGTGGGGTTACACGTCCTGCCAGGAGCACTAAACACTTCTAATCCGCCTATCTTATCATTCTTCTGTCATAGTTGAGTTGTTGACTCATCAATAGTGATGGTACATGGCTATGGAAGGTATTTCATGCCTTCTAACTGAATTAATTTGGAACCCGTTATTCACATTTTGGATTATTGTTGGGATTATGATTGATCACTATTTTCATACTTGAAATCACATGCCAAAAATAGCCAAGGCCAACCCATAGATTTCCCGCAAATCGGAAACTAGTCCATATTTACGTTTTAGTTGACATGTCTCCTATTCCAACGATCAGCCACGGATAGCACATCTTGAATTCTTCGTCACCAGGAGTCTGTCACAAAATGACAACGGTTTAATGTTAACTATATATAAACCTTTAAAAGAAATTAAAGGTTTAATTTCATCATTTCTCAATTTGTCTAGTGTGGTAACTTTTTTGGCTTTTCTCTCAGACATGTTCCAAGTTTTTTCTGCTCGGCTGCTGTTAGCGAACATGCCTGGCATTGATAGCAGAATGTTGGTATACAAATTATCGGTTATAAACAATAATAAACTAAGAACTTGACATATTTATTTAAAATAAACATTTTTGTGTGTCCTCATTTTGGTTATCATAGTAAAGAGGTGGGTATAACGCTGTTTATCAACTTTTCAGTGTTTACAGCCAATTTAAAGCAATACACCAGGCAAAGGTTGAACTTTTTATCATTAGTAAACATTACTTAACGTCTTTCTGTTCTTATCTGATTCATTGACGTCATTAAATGTTGCGAAATGCGTCATCGAAGGACATAATATAGTGACCCCTTGACATATTTGTTCCGTCAATCATGACATTGATAACCTGACATTACATTAGATGATAAAGCGTAGTACGTGTTTCAGTTGTTTCCACTAGGATTATAACTGGGTTTAAATTATGGAAATATATTTCCAAAAAAATCCCCGTAGCTGGTAACCTTTATAATAAAAAAATTTCGAAACACTAAAACGAATTACGTTTGAGATATCCATGACATTGGGCAGTATAGAAGGTTTCTGCACATACTTAATTAGGGCTTTATTCGCTACTTTTTTGACTATTAGTCGTGTTTCTTTTGGTCACTATTTGTAGACTTGTAGTCGCCTTGGCTATTTTTGACATTCTATTCCAAGTATATAGATAGCGACCACATAAAATCCCAATAATAATAGAAAACCGAAACAAATTAAATCCTAATTATGTGTAGATGTCTTATATAGCAGACGGTCATAGAGATGTCTGAGATAATAACTTTTGGTAAAGTTTCCACTTTTTCTGGAGCCCATGGAAAGTATCACTTGAGTAACAGTATTGCGTTGTGTAATATTGTAGTTTCGAATTTCTAGGAAAATGAATAACGATCTCAAAACATAAACATTTACACGCTTTCATTTAAGTTTCACATTTCTATTGTAGATAGTTTAGGTGGTACCATGGCCGTATTGAAGCACAGAAATCTAGATGCAAGGAAAAGAAACACATCAACTTAAGGGGTAATCCATTCGGGATTTCTCGTGTTGACCCAATTCTCCCTTGATTAAGCTAGAAAACAAGTACTTCTCATGGATAGTTTTTCTATGACCATAACCTATAAAGGCCTTTCAACAGAATTAATTAGGGCACCATTCATTACGTTTTTGATTATGGATGAATTTTTTGCTGGTCACTATTTATATACTTTGAATCTCATGTCAAAAATAACCAAGGCGACTCCAAGTATATAAAGTGACAATCGAAATCCAAAAAATGGCTCTCGTCCGGCCACGTGACAATTCTAGATAACAGGTCACTTTTATATTTTTCTAATATTGAGATTTCAAAGTGGAAGTTTTTTTTAACTATCTTCTTCTTCTTCTTTCCTCTTTTACTCTTTACTCTAGGTCTACTCGTGGCTCTTCTTTCTCCTTCTCCTCTCTTCGTATATGCTTTATAAACTAATGAATCACACGGCATTCTTTCCAGGTCACCAAACCATTGTATCTGTTGGTTTTGTATGTATTGTAGAATTGATATGACACCCACTCTTTCTCTTATGACATCGTTTCTAATTATGTGTCTTCTGGTCACTCCTGTGGCTTTTCTCAGACATCTCATCTCTGTTGTAACCAGTTGTCTCTTATGTTTTGTTGTTAAGGACCATGACTATAGTGACTCATAATGCGGCAAACAAATGGCAACATAAACTTTCATGATTGGAAAAGGCATGATATTATGGTAAGGACAATAATTTAAGTGTAAACTTAGTTGTTACATAGTGAACAGTAAATTGTATACTGTTACTATGCACAAAACGTCAAAGCATTCTTAATAATTGTTTTCATGTCTAGAGGATACTCTGGCTCTTTATATTTACATTTAAATATACTGTTTAAAAAAAGGAAGGTACATTTTTGGAGTTACTTTTATAAAATATATTCACGGATTGGATATCATTCAACCTATCGACTGTGCCCACCTGGTCACTAACTTTTCGTGGTTGCCTGAATTGTACTCATCTCGTGATTCGTGAGGTTCTGAAAGAGGTCAAGTTCAAAACAAAATTTGTTGGCATTCACTAGTGACAAGTTCGTGCTAATTCCGTAAAACTTACTGAATACATAACTCTCTGACCATATTGAATGCGTATAAAAGATTGACGTTCCTGGAATAAAATTTGTTGAAAATTAAATGCGCAAGTATGGCTCATTTCACTTCAGAAAAACGATACATCATTATTGTACTCTTACATATTGGACAATTGCAAAGTGCAATGGTCAGACAATTTAATATGATTAGAAGCATCATTAGTCTCTTTTGGAGGCGATTTCAACTAATTGGCTCAGTGGTAGACCGGACACGCAGTGGAAGACCCAGAGTCACAACTCCTGCCGAAGACCGCTTCATACAGCTGCGTCACCTCAACTTTGTATCTGCGTCCTTCATAGTCAAGTCAATGCCAACAGCCCATCGAATTTCAGATCAAACGGTCAGGAACCGACTGCACATCGCTGTCTTTGGGCTAGAAGACCCTACAGAGGTCCTGTTCTTACGGACCGCATCGCTAGTACTGACTGCAGTTGGAGAACCAGCGTCGCTAATGGACCGTTGGAATGACTGGAGACGGGATTAGTTTACTGATGAATCATTTTTTGTGCTCTAGTGACACGATAGACAGAGAAGAGCTAATCACGCAGTTTGTGACCGCTACACCCAAAACAGCATTTATGAGACCCTTCCATATTGGTGGTGGAGATATACCTATATGAGAGAGAGAGAGAGAGAGAGAGAGAGAGAGAGAGGTTGATCAACTTCATGGGAAGAAGTAATTTGGTGCAAATTTATGGAAGACTGAAGGTCGAACGACAACGTCGCTGAAAAGGCTCGTCCTCGGGACCTTCTAATTTTGGCTGGAAGAAGGTCAATTTTCAGCAGGCTCGACCTCATGTGGTACAACTCACCACCCAGTTCCTCGCTGACAACAACGTCCAGACTATTCCATGGTCATCCATGTTATCAGACAATTACCCCATAGAACATTGATTGGATGAACTCGACAGACTTTCTATACCTCCAGCGAGACGTGGCTCAAATCTCTGACAGTTGTCTTTTTCACTGCAGGAGGAGTGTGCATCCATCCTACAACAACAAATCTAACATCTAATCTGATCCATGTCAAGGAGATATCATTCTCTGATAGAGGCCAGATGAGGCCATATACCTTACTGAAACGGATTCCCTAGTCCCAAAGAATACAAATCCTAACCAAATTTAATGAATACTATTTCATTGTTAAAGTCTGAAATTTTTTTTCCTGACAATGTTGAAACATTAATACCGTAAAATAAAATGTTGGTATACGTTTGAAATTTGGTTTTCATCAATACTACAGTAATGCTGGCAAGCTGTTTCATGTTTTTGTTACTGTGCAGTGGTACTTAAGTAAAACACAAGGTCGTTTAAATTTCCATTAAACGCACAGACTATTGGGTACATGTATGAAAAGGTACTGATGATAACAGTATGAAATTCAATTTCAACGTTTCAACCGTAAGAACATTAAAACAATTACAAGAAAAATAGTGAAAAACAACAACACTAAAAACAGTAAAATAAAGGCACTGTCCTATTGTCTATCCCCGGGTGCTGTTGTTGTTGCCGTTTAGAGTAGGGGTTTGTGGAAGAGATATAGTCTGTATTCCAGAGTCACGTGTGTTGCTCTGGTTGAGGTGTTGTCATGTTTATTCCGGATGATCTCGATGTTGTCTATCAACAGTTTTCGTATTATTGTAACAGGCAGAGCTAAATTAAAGAGTTTATTCAAAGAGTTAAATTAAAGAGTTTATTCAAAGAGCTAAATTAAAGAGTTATTCAAAGAGCTAAATTAAAGAGTTATTCAAAGAGCTAAATTAAAGAGTTTATTCAAAGTTCTAAATTAAAGAGCTATATTACAGATCTTCATCACTATTATTCAGCCAGAAACCTGTTTTCTAGTTTAAATCTGTGCAAATAAACTATAAATAGACACTACCACGCTGAAGCTTGTATTTACTTATAATATTTATTGGCATATTATACAACACTGTGGAGTGTTTCATTTATAGTAGTGTTCCTGAATAATTATGTTAAACTTAATATATATATATATTGGTAGCATACCCTATTCAGAATGTAGTTATCAACCCAACAATTTATTCTGTTATTTTCATGGCAGTGTTTACGTCCAATAGTTTGCCATTGCTTTCTGCAATTTAACGGTCCGAATGCACAATTGCCTAAGCGTGATTCTAACCCGATGCCTTTAGCCGTCATGTACGAGATATCATGCCGCCACAGAGCAGGGCCTACATTTAGGCCAATATAATGTATATGTGTGTGAGTATATATATATATATATATATATATATATATATATATATATATATATATATATATATAGGCCTATATGTATGTATTATGAGCTGGGTTTTTCTGTGCTTTCTTGTGTTCAGTACTGGGAACATTTTTGTATGTTGAGTGGTAACATTGCATAAATGTATAAATACATAGAGGATTTTCCCACATTGGCCTAATATAATGCTCATATGAAACTACCGAATTTTAATACTTGAACCAAATTATGTAAGAACAACAAAAACTATAAGAAATACAGGAATTGTTAACTGAGTGACCCTGAGTTTGTTCATATCACCGTGTTTCTCAACAGATTTCAAAGTTCCATTTTTTAATTGATGTCTGTTCAAAGTCTTGTTGTATGATAACTTTACTAAGAGACATGAGATAACAAATCTATTGTTGTAATATCCTGTATTAATCAGCGTGGCGTGGGAGAAATTTTGCAAGATATGACTACGACTTTCTGAAATCTTCACGTATATAATCCGCCATTAATTCAATGATAGATAGTCTCAGCTGGATCTTGTCTTGTAGTTGTGTGAATGCTGTTTTAATTGATCGCACAATAAGTGAAATTGTAAATATAAGATTATTTAAAGTAAGAAAAAAACCATCACTTTTAGAATGTATTTAAAATATTTATTTCTTATCCATAAATGGGATTTTACTTAATATCATAGATATTGTTTCTGAATATAGACATGTCATTCTCTTCGAAACATCATGTAGATTAGTGTATGGGAGAATTGTATGTACATGTACATTCAGTTCTGTTGTTGGATTCTTTCCACGTCTAGAATTATCTCTCTGTCTGTCTCTCATAGTCTGTCTCATTTACAGCTGATTTTTCAAATTGTTATGATGCGTTCCAAACTTCCTCTTCTCATATCTAAAAATGCTGACTGTTTCTAGTGTTGCTAACGAGATTACTCTGTGTGTTGCTAACGAGATTACTCTGTGTGTTGCTAACGAGATTACTCTGTGTGTTGCTAACGAGATTACTCTGTGTGTTGCTAACGAGATTACTCTGTGTGTTGCTAACGAGATTACTCTGTGTGTTGCTAACGAGATTACTCTGTGTGTTGCTAACGAGATTACTCTGTGTGTTGCTAACGAGATTACTCTGTGTGTTGCTAACGAGATTACTCTGTGTGTTGCTAACGAGATTACTCTGTGTGTTGCTAACGAGATTACTCTGTGTGTTGCTAACGAGATTACTCTGTGTGTTGCTAACGAGATTACTCTGTGTGTTGCTAACGAGATTACTCTGTGTGTTGCTAACGAGATTACTCTGTGTGTTGCTAACGAGATTACTCTGTGTGTTGCTAACGAGATTACTCTGTGTGTTGGCCTCAATCAGCACTTCAACAATAGCCACCAGATGTGTTCTCGATCTAAATACAAATAGACAATGTTAAATTCTCGCTAAGGGCGGTCTTTCGTCATTCATCTCAACACACGAATGCCCTTATTCATAGATGATGATTCGATTTAGTCTTAGTGGTTCCTTCTAGTAGTTAATGATAAGTCAAGTAGGGATCAATACTTCAGAAATGATAGTGGAATTTACTTAAACTATATTTTATAAAACAACCTCACAAGAACATTTATGAATGAATTAAAATCAACAGGCATAAATGCACAAGACCTGGAATCCATAACAACTGACCGACAGGCACGGAGAACTATGACATCCGCTCTATGTGTCAAACTTGGCAACAGAGGAACTGACAGATATTTTATAATCTTCAATCGTAGTTAAATGTTAATTACAAAATTAATGAGCATACCTTTGCGTTAGTCAAACTAAAATTCAAAAGGAAAATAACGTTTAGTTTAGTTAACCTAAACTTACAGAAAATAAATACACTTACTAAGAGAAAATTTAAGTTGTCTACTTAGTTATTCAAGAAAAACAAATTTGTTATAGATCAACATAATCCTAGCTGCAGTCTGCTGAACACCTATATTCCCTCCAAAATTGTTCCAATAAGAGCAGAAAAGACGACGATATGGGAAGTTACAAAACGTCTTACACAAAATTACCTAACAAAATATTCACGGTCCTATCATATCTGTGATCAAAATAATCCTGAATGTTACTTAGCTCGGATCTCGTGGTGATAGCCTATCTGAACCGCGACCTACATTATTTTTTTTTATCCTTAAATTATCTGATATATCCAAACTGGATTAATACCCATTGTTGAAAAGAACGTATTTCACTACAAGACGTACGTTTTATTAAAACATATTTTATGTGTCTAGTGTGAAATTCAAGCGCAATTTTCTAATAAGATGGGCACATTCTATAATGAGCTACGCGCCGCTCTCTGAAAAATAATGCGCGGCTTTCTATATTGAGTTGCATATATAATGAGTTACGTGTCACTCTATAATGAGATGCGCGGCAGCGCAGCTTAAATGGAACGTTTCTGAAGACATACCTGATTACTAGGAAGGAATCGACAATGTCATCTTCAAACTTACTGCAGATGGTAGGATAGTTACATCAAAAGTACGTTTTCGGAATGTCAATGAAAGAGAGAGAGAGAGAGTATTTCTGTATGTGAGTACCAGTAACTTCTCAATGAGAACACTCCATATAAGTAAATCAGGTAAATTCTGGCTATAGACAATATGTCAATTTGGCACGATTTAATCTTTTGGGATCAATGGCAGCCAGTCGTATGGATGATATTATATTGTTCAGTCATTTCTCTATTAGTCTTGTTTCATATGTATTTTGTTGTGTTTTATATTTTCTGTTTGTATTGTTTCACATGTGACCTAGTTTCAACACTTCCGGATAATCTCCACATTGAGCTCTGCCACGTCAACGTCAATAGTGCCTTTTTTGCTAGTCGTTTTTGTTATGCATATTATTTTGATAAGGGCCTTGTGGTTGAAAAGTCGATTTATATGTGCTATTATGTGTATTTTCAGTAATTAGGAAAACTTCAATACACTGCTCCAAGTTTTGCCAATATAGATAAAAACATTTTTTTAATGCATCTTATCATGAAGCACGCTGTTACCAATCTTGGATATGGATGCGATTTGGTTATATTTAATCACTGACCGTCAGTAAGAATAGCAGTCGTGGTTCAGATACTCATACCACCAGTCCTCCGAATAAATTTTGCACGACATATTATAATGTATTTATGCTATCATGGATTAACTGAGGAAATTTGGAGCATCGTGTTGCAGAAGTCAGAATGAACACCTATGGAGCATAGTTAGAATTGTTTTTAATCTTAGAGAAATAGGAACCACCTTTGTGAATAGTTTCCATATTTTCTTGGGAAAAATGGATAGGTAAGTATCTGACTGAACCTTAATTGGTCAATTGAAATACCAATAATGAAATACTCAAAGGCATTTATTTTATTTTCATACAGATATATCAATAGCAAAATTTGAAATCGGACTTGGCAATATATAGTGCGCATTTCTACTTTCAGGGCATCAAGAAATTGCTAGTTCTGACATAGACAAGATCATCTGTAAACAGAGACAAATTGAGAAACAGTATACCTGAAAATATAAATTACAATTGACAGAGATACACAACTACTGTCACTCAGGAAACATCATACCTTAAATTTGAACTCCTTGGCTGCATCTTTAAAAGTTTGCAATCATGAATTCCTTGTTATACTTTGCCTTTACTGCAGGAGTTACATATATTTTATTACAACAAGGTAAGCGTTGTTGCTTCCATGTTCTATTTTCTGTGTGATGGTTATTCAGTTCTTTGTTTTTTAAAAGGGAAGTGCATTAACAGTTGGGCTGAGATCGCACACATTTGTAGTCAAAATTACTAAGTAAGACCGAACTGTAAAACAATAATACGTAAAAAAAAGTCAATCAAATTTATAATGAACTTACATACTATCATATAATAGGTTATGATTATGAAAATATACAGATAACAGTATACAAAACAGTTCCAATTTTAATGTATTTTTCAAGAGAATACAGGACAAACAGTACAAGCAGAAAAATAAAGGCGCGATCACAAAAACATTAGAAAACAGATATTGATTAGTAGAGACATCCAAGATAAAAATTACATATTTATACACAAGTGTCAATGCGATGCGCATTAAAAAAAATTGGGGAATGAGAACTAAATGAAATAGCTATACTTGAAAACAACATGACCGACAACACAAAAAAGATTAACCACACAAATATAAATAAACTAATAATCTGTATTAAGACCAAATGGCTTAAGGGTACGAAACTCAAATATATATAGATTGTCCAAGGCGTACCTAGCTCCATCATCTGTTTTACAAGAGCTTATTGCAGTGAACTGAATGTTACAATAACCACGCTCAGCGCCATTGAAATATGTAGCGACAGGAGTATGCCATCTGTAATTAATAGCATGAAGATGTTGGCTGAAACAGTCACTTAGTATAATGCCAGTTTCACTTAATATTCCATGTGACTATATTTTTTTACGAGATAAGATTTTGGACTGTCTATATGAAATTGAGTGGTTATCCGGAGCTTCAACTCATACACAGAAGACTCCACATCTCAGCGGTGTGCAATGATTTGAGAAGAAGCTTCCTATTCAAAGGTGATCATGATAGGGGTTTTGTGACTTTTCTACATTTCTATCTTGGAAACACTCTCTCGCAGTTGCTATTGTAGAGTATTTTAGAGTTCGATCCACAGGTGCACGCGTATTTATGTTTCACTATAAACGACTCACATGTAGATTCAGCCGGAGAATATTGGTATCACAAGAGAATGAGTCTCACAGACATCACCGTCTACATATTTTACTCACTAAACAGACTTGTGAGCACATCATATGGGTCTCTCCCAATTTTGTTCGAGAATGTAAATCTTGTCTACAGTGTCAACCCTTTAGAACCAACTATTGGGGACCGGTGAGGACGCTAAGCGCAAGTCTAGTTCATGATCCATGCTGGAATAGACGCATAGCAAATGCTGATCTTTTAAGAAGGTTCCAGAACAATTCTGCTAATATACAAGTGACTAGGCTGACGCAGAACATGATATCCGTTGTGTTCTGTTGTTCACCCAAATACACGATTCTTGCATTTCATTCACCGTAACCTCTGTTGTGTGAAAACGATATTGACACAGGTGACATATTCTTTCCGAAACGTAGTCTTCTTTAGGGATGTTCTGAGTACCTTACGGTTCTTGACAAGCTGATCTGCCGCAGTCAAAAGCATGTTTTAAAAATCTTAGATTATGATATCTCTTATCCGTCGTCGTTTTGTGATAATAGCGCTGCTTCATGTACCTTACACCATGGTCTACCCACGAAACATAATATAAGGACTGATATTATATTCCCAACTCACCGCCCTCGCACAGAAAAATACAGCTTAGCATTGCATTCCCTATGAGCTGCCTATGAAATGAAAATTTCGGCATGCAATATTGACTCCTTACCAATCTAAACATACAGACAAACACCACATGTGCCATGAGTCTCCCACAAATCGAAAATTATAGCATGACATCGCATTCTATGGGCCTCTCAAGAATCGAAAAATACGGCCTAGCATTGCTTTCTACATGGGCCATGGTTTGCTTTATTCAAATCCAAAATAATTTAAGCTATAAGAAAGAATCATTATGTTGTTCATATTTGTTGCTAACAGATATACATTTTTCTCATAAATCATGTTATATATATACGTTCTTTTTTTCCATAGCCTCTTCTGCCAGAATCGATGTTTCCCCTGATGGCTTCATTGAAGGTGTGACAGAGTACATTTTTATTTCGTGTACTCCAGACGGCACAGGGATTCGAGCTAAAGAAATACTTGTTATTCAGATTTCTATAGATGGCGACACTCCAATTGTACACATTCAGCCCCCTGACAGGATACAGTACGGCACCCCCATCAGTGATCACTATGAAGTATAGTATACTTATATATAAATATATAAATCAATAGCGATTTATAATTAGAGCTCTAACAAACAGTTAGGCTTACTCAAAGCATCTACCTATCTATATATTGTTTTCCCCCCTCTTTGTTCCCCTCTTGCATCCATATTTGTTCATGCCTGTCTTGATATTATCTACCCATAGAATAATGAGCTTTAACACTATTTATTTCTAATTTAACACTATTTAACACTATTATTTCTAATTTAACACTATTTAACACTATTATTTCTAATTTAGTCTAATTTAACACTATTTAACACTATTATTTCTAATTTAACATTATTTAACACTATTATTTCTAACTTAGTCTAATGGGGAGAGGGGGAGGGGGTTTCTCAAGTGCTTTCATTTATACTTAGAAGACAACTTTCACCTGTTTGCAATACTTTAAGCCTTCTTCTCGCAGGTGTCTATGCATGCATATATAAAGCGAATGCCTCATATTTGTTATGCAAACATGCATTCTCGTGATAACCTGGAACTGTGGTGTAGCATCGTTGTTACTACTGCTTCACAACTCACTTTATCAAACTATATTGCAAGAAATAGTTGATTGTTTTAATGAGAAGAGATAGAAGAAAGAGAGGCAGAAAGAGAAAATCTTATATTGACAGCATCAAGGAATAGGCCAGTCCGGGCGTGATTACTTTACTACACTCGTCCGAATAGCTTTAGACAGAGGAAGTTTGAAAGGTTTTTGTGCCGTTGTTTCAAATTTAGCACCCCTACAAACTTGACGAGTTATGTTTTATTATTATTATTTAGAATTTCATATGTTATGTTATGTTATGTTCCTTCAGAGCCATAGGTAGAGCATAGGGCAGAAACCATAGCTTTCCATTTGTCTTTGTGTTGCCAGGTCTTTCAGTACTTTGGCGTTGTTTAGGTTCATTGACATGCCTTCTCTATTAATGACTCTTCATAGAGTTTCTCTAGGTCTCCCTCTTCTTCTTACTCCCGGTGGCAACGGGAATTTATATAGAACAACAATAATAATATCGTCTCAAAAGACGGAACGGTTCTCCTTCTTCTTCTTATTGTTATTATTATTATTATTATTATTATTATTATTATTATTATTATTATTATTATTATTGTAATTATTATTATTATTATTATTATTATTATTATTATTATTATTATTATTATTATTATTATGATTATTATTATTATTATTATTATGTCTTCACGACGACCAAAATATCGATGTAGCTATACAAATATCATAAATAGTAGTTACAGTAGTCATAGAAAACATTCGTGAAGATGCAATGCAAATGAATGATCTGCTAGTTGAAGTGTTAATTAAAGTTATCGATATCGCAACACTCATGTACTTGTAGCAAATCTTTACATTAATTGTGGTGACATAGATCATTTATATTTATGTTTGTCGCAAATATATTTTACGGGAGACTAATAAATGTTATTTAAATACCAGGCCCAAGGACTGGTCAGTAACTCTTACATCCCAGACTCATATCTGAATCTAACCATCAAATATCCCAGCAAGGACGATGCTGGAACCTACAAGTGTGCCATGTCCTACATCGATGAGTTGGGCTTGCTAAAGCAGGATATATCACAGGCAGATCTCAGACTTAATGGTAAGTAGATGAAATTTTGTTTGATAGGCGTGTATGGACATCACCGGACTCAGATATGGAGAATATTTGATTTAACCAGAAATTCTATTTGATTATTATATTAAGTGATTTGCAATATTAGTGGTATTTGAGTTTGAATAAGTGTGAAGTATGCAACGATATTATCTCCTTTCTCATTTTTCACTCTTAGAAGTTATTTTAATAAGGTTCAAAGGTTACAAGAGCGTAGAGGATACATTGTACTCTGGTTTCCTCGAATGTACTCGGCCCCTCTCCACAAAGCGAAACCCCGCCTGTCAAGAGTAACAGTATTAGCAATCAACTCTGTTGCTTCAATAATAATCCCAAAGGATCTCAGAAAAATAATGCTTTAGTAAACATGACGTCACGATCCGTATCGAATCCGCGATCTCTTAAGAACAAGGCAAGTGGTTTAGCACTAAGCCAGGTAGACTCTTTTACTTCACATAAATTTAGTCACTCAAACAAGGTTAACGATATTGCAATACTAGACCAGGATCGCACCCGCGTCATCTCCAGCGCATTAGACAAACGGCTTAGCACCAAAGCCAGGTATACCTCTGCATAAAACCCGCGACTGAATCCAGATATATCCCACAGAATCAAAATAGCTTACCCACGATATGGTTAACGGTATTGCAATACTAATCGTTCGTAACGTTACTAGTGATGACAATATGGGTCTTTGCTGTTCATCATCAATCAATCAAGTGCCATGCCGACTGGCGTAGGCGATCATCTTTCTCCACGGCTCTGTCTCTTGTGTTGTCAATAAGCTCGGTTGGTGAGCTTCTACCGTGCCACAAGCACATCTAGTACCTTTTCTCTTTGTCGTCCCCTATCTCTTCTCTCTTTGATCTTTCTAGTGGTTATTAAGTGTTCAAGCTGTGTTCTTCTCAGCACATGCCCTAGAAACCTTGACTGTCTGCCTCTAATGTTTGATATGATTAATCTTTTTACGCCAGCATCAATGAGAACCTCTGCATTAGTTTTCTTAGCTGTCCATGGCATTTTCATCATTCTTCTCAGAAACCACATTTCTGTAACCTCTAATTCGCTTTGAATTTTTTTGTTTACAGTCCATGATTCACATCCATAAAAAAGAATTGGTTCGATATAACATCTCAGCACTCGAATTCGGGTCTGTATTGATAGACTTCCATTGCAAAAAATGGTTCTCATTTTTTGGAATGCTGATTTGGTTTGTGCTGTTCGGCTCTTTATCTCACTTGAGCATCTACCTTCTGATGTTAACAGGGTGTCAAGATATTTCACTTTTTCAACTTGTGCTAATTTTGTGTTATTAATTATTATGTTGCATCTTGGTGGTGTATGTCTCTTTGATACGACCGTTATTTCTGTTGTCGTCTTGTATAAACTGAGGCCTTTGTTTTCACATACACTTGGCATTTAATGAAGGACATGTTGAGTAGGCATCTTATTCCCGTGTTACAGTTATCTGAATCTTATTCTTGAGATGAAGAAGTTATACTTTAGATTGCTATAACTTTTTATTGGTGTTTTATATTATCCTTCCAGAATGTAGTTTTATTGATGGACGCTCTAACCTTCTCACGAATCTGGATGAGTTCATCTGCTCAGTCACAGGAATGTATAAACGATCTGAAATGTTTCTTGTCCAAATGGTCAAGTTTAGATATTCTCACCATATACTCTAAAAATTGTAACTTCGTGCGTCTAACATTTGCTATAATTTCGTTGTTGTGATAAAAAACAACATCTTAGTAGCTTGCAGGTCACTTGTATATTTTATAAGTTTACAGTCCATCTATCACAACTATAACAAAAAATCATATAGCTCTGTTGATTCGTGGAACATTAATGATAATATGATACTTTAATCTCCTCATCTCCGTGAAGACGATACAATCTCTATTTTATAGTTACTTTTAAATACAATATCCCTTACGTAGAACACATGTTTTATAGTGTTACCTTTTCTATTTACAACTAATAGATAATCACTATCGAACTATGGAGTGTTAACACACACACAAAAATACAAATAACAAAACACAAAGACATTTTCAACGTTAAGTCTTTAACAAGAATATATAAAACAAACAGTGAACACACAGTAAAAATAGTTTTAAAAATATTACTATCGCAGAGGCACTAGAACACAGACATTTAAACAATACGACGTCCAAAGTGACAATGGCATATGTGTACGTATGTAGTCATTGAAGCGGGTTTTGTTGAAAAAAGAAACGGGAAATGAGAACAGAATGTAAAAACTAGTGAGCTTTCTGTCATACCCAAGGAGCCTTCTACTCACAGGGGCAATATGTCACGAGATGAGCTGATAGGTGTCCTGGGTCACCTGTTGTTTGTCTTTTCTCCGACGAGACGGCTCGCAGCCTGCGAGCCGTGTGTTGGAAGACTATTCCATTACCATCTTTGGTGTGTCTAGGTCCCAGACCTAACTTATTTCGAATGAGCCGTGTTGGGTAACGGCGATGGTCGAATTAGACTCAGGATTGTTACACATTCCTAGACGAGGTGCTGCTTTGCCAAACATGTCTGGGGTCTGGGATTTGACCTGTGGATTTCTCGAGCATTCGTCTCCTTGGCCTTCCAATTCATCGCCAGGCGAGGTCTGTGTATTTTGACACTTCACGGTATTGAAAGAGGTAGGTTAAATACGAATCTTGGACGAGGAGCTTCGCAGTATGCCCTTGGGTACTGAATCCAATTCTCTCTGTATGAGTCCTGTTGGGCAACGCCGACAGTCGAGTTGGGCTTGGTTTGCAGTATCGTTAGAGACTTGCTTCCCCTATGCGTTGCCTGCATTGTCCAGAGTTCGAGTCTAACACTGCTTCGGCCAGATATTTGAACAATACACTTCCCGACATTTATTCAATGCGTGTCATGTGTGCAATGGGGAGCTGTATTCAAAGATTTTTTCTATACCCAGGAGTGCATGTTCAAGTTGGCGTATCCAATACTTGAGTCATGACTCCTACTTTGAATAGGGTCAATTGTGATTGCACATGTTGACGTCTGTTCTCGAGCATGAACAGGACTTCGGCCAGTAGGTCTCGTGCTGGACTATTGTAGTTTCGTTACCACTGAATTGATTCACACACTACGTTGCCCACTAGCGTGTGTTATCTTTTCCAGATTTGGTGTGTACTCGTAAAATCACCGTATCTTAGGGACATTGAAAATGGTCGCCCCTCCAATGTTTCTGTTTTTAAGCCGGCCGATTCGAAATGCACAGATGCCTTGCATCAGTGTGTGCAGACAGTGATGTTGGATGTAATGGTGTAGAGGTTTCGGAAAATGTCCTGTCTCTCTGTAGGCAATTTCATTCCATCTACAGCATCCACATCCATGAACACGAGCCTACAAGTATTAGCCAGGAATACAGCAAGAGCAGCTGTATTTCTGTTTCTAGGGTGCACCACCAAGGGGGTACTTTTAAGCTTTGATTATCTTCTAATCCTGGGTCCGCACTAGAGAAAGTTAGATTCTTTGCACCATAAACCAGCTAAACCAAATTTTTACAAATGAATAATGAGAATTAAGTCCAAAAGGCTTGAAGGTACAAAACTAAAAAAAATAAATCAATTTTTTTAGAGCGTACTTAGATATATTATCAGTGTTGCAGGATCTGAGGGTAGTGAATTGAATATCAAGGCTACCACGATGATCAACACCATTGAAATGTATGGTGACAGGAATATGTGTTCTGTGCTTAATGACATTAAGATGTCTACAGAAGCGGTCTATCAAACTTAAGCCCGTTTACACACTTCCTGTCACAGTGTTTACATAGCAACGTAAATGGCATTACTGAATTCACATTTAAAGTCCTCATCAATAGTGAAAGTTGCCTTAGGAAATGAAACAGAGCGGATCTGAACGATGTAAGGACATGTGTAGCAACTACTGCGTTTGCAACGAACAGTGCCAAAATGGTCACGAACATAAGCCCTACGGTGACTGTGGACCAAGATTTTAAGATTTTTGTCACCACTATAAGCAACCAGAGGAAAATCCTGGATAACGGCACGAGTTTGATGATCAGACTGGAGAAAGGAATACAACTTGAAACATATTCAATGGCCAGTAGACATATGGGTATGAAAAATAAGGACACACTACAAACATGTGTTTTACGTCAGTACTATTGTGCAGCCGAAATGTCATGACACCAAAAGTTCTTCCCTTTGTTGGCTTTTTTCTTTGTCTTAATAGACTTCATTCCGGCCCTAAATTTATCATTAATCAACTTGTGCCTGCTACATTTTTTAAACACAGGATAGTAGAGATGTATGTGATATGTTATATTCTAATCTGTTGAACACATACAAGGAACGCAATTTACTTGCAAATTTGTATTTCATTTCAGCTCTGAAAATTGTAATAGTTTCACACAAAAGGAATACATATGCTGACTAAATTTTTCCTTTGCTGTTGTGTTGACATGTTTTCTTCATCCTAGTTCGCTATCGTTATCCCTATTATATTTTGTGTACTGCTGCCTTACCGCTATTGTGTTGTTGACATCTTTTTGTTTTTTTCTACCAAGTCCTTTTTACTGTCTACCTCCTTTGTGTCATCTTAACGCACCTCCAAAATGCACATTTTAATCGTGTTCCCATATCGGAAATTTAGCATTGCTGTTACATTTGTTATACAGTTTTACAGGAGTGTACTTCTTAAATACATTACAACCAGGCAAGAAAACCACTAGAGATAAAGAGTTATTGTCAATAAACGCAAATAAAAGGTAAACAGACCGTTTTACTTTTATTTATTTAGGTTTCCCTCATAACAGACCATCACGATCGCATTCAAGAGTGTGTCTAAGAGTACATAAATCCGTATCTCAAGAGATAACCCCCAGTCTCCGTTAACAAAAAGCTGCATCCGGAGTTTGAACGCTTAACCTTGTGCAGATACAGCACGATGGGTTGATCATTTGATCATTGTAATCGCTAACACTTTACGTTGCTTCGGTTGTTTATAGGTTGCAAGTTCATAGACGAACTAAAAGCACAAGAAGCGGACCGCAGCGCTTGGAGCATGAAAACCACAAATGCGCGGCCTGTGGCACGAAACGAACAAATTAACTAAACTAGCTTCGGATGATCTGTTGTGTGTTCTTAAATTTTCATTACTCCAATAATATCACTTACATGTCACGACACTGTATCTTCCACAAAACATCAGACCACGTTTTCTTTGCCGTTTTGCAGTCAGTGATCATTCAAACTTGGAGATCAGGATAAATAATCTGGAAGCTGCATTAAAAAATCTTCTAGTAAGAATAACTAATATGGAGAAAGACAATATGGAACTACATGCAGAAAATAGGAACCACACATCACAAATCCGGATGATGACAGAAAAATGTAAGTTCATTACACATTAATTTGTCTGTCTGATATGATATAGGTACTATTTTCACATTACACATTAATTTGTCTGTCTGATATGATATAGGTACTATCTTCACATTACACATAAATTTGTCTGTCTGATATGATACAGGTATTATTTTCACATTACACATTAATTTGTCTGTCTAATATGATACAGGTACTATTTTCCAACTAAAAAAGATATTGATAGTTTTTTAAAAAATTATCCACGCAACTACGGTTTAAATCTTCACTGTGACCTTTCTTCTAGTTTCGAGGTATTACCTAATCTTTGCAGTATTATTAATTAATTAATATAATTTTAAATTGAAATTGAAGTATGTTAATTGAAACGGAATATTGATTTGGCATTAGTATTTAGATTAAGGATGGGGGTTAGGGTTAGAATTTGTTATAAATTAATAAATTATAATTATAAAGTTAGTTCGTTGCCATTTGGCTAAGAGATAGTTGACTGGGCATGCGAAGTGGGAAATTCATGACGTCATCTTCTTAAAAATGTAAATAATGTGTGCTATTCATATGACAGTGAAGACTTATTCTGTAGTGTTACCAAATAATCATAAGGATAGATATTACTCTGACATAGTTGGTTAGAGAACTTACCTTCAATAAAAGTTGCTAAAATACAGTTGGTTACAGAACTTACCTTCAATAGAAGTCTTGCTATGATACAGTTGGTTAAAGAACTTACCTTCAATAAGAGTGTCGCCATTTTTTTTTCTTATTCAACAGTGTATGTTCGGTTACATAATGATTTTCAAGCTTTTTACGTTGATGTCCCCCCCACCACTTTGTAAAGGTCATGCACCCCTCCCTTTTTAACCCTAATCTAACTTCACCTCTATTTTTTTCACCTACACCGTAGGGGACAAACCAACCTACAAATAGTTGTTAAACAATTGACGTTATTTTGTGTCTTGACATGTTTATATACCTTCTTTCCACGAACATACAATTAAGGACTCACATCACATACAATTTATTCAATACTAGTCATTATTTATTGTGCTTTCTCTTAAAATATTTAAGTAAGCATATATTTGTAACCGAAAAGCGCTCATGCCCTTAATGCACTATATTCTTACAATTTCCCTTGTGATTACCTCAAGACCCCACCCCCCCTCAGGGGGATGCGTCCCCTTCCTCAGTTTGAAAAGCCATGAGTTACATAGGTTATTCTGTCATATGCTACAATGTTTGTCTGGCTTATCCACTATGTAGAACGATAAGCTGCATATGTGGAAGATCTGTACGTCTCACTAGTGGCCAAGCATAAGAACCATTCACTAACATAAGCTGCATATGTGGAAGATCTGTACGTCTCACCACTGGCCAAGCATAAGAACCATTCACTAACATAAGCTGCATATGTGGAAGATCTGTACGTCTCACTAGTGGCCAAAAATAATAACCTATTCACTAACAAACATTACAGTTGTCCGTAGTGTAAAGTTTTCCCATTATAAAAGTTCCACATCATTTCTTTTTACACATACGTTTTTTTACCCCTATGAGTAGGACGCCTCTTCTCAAGGCATTACACACCTCTGAAGAGAAGTAGTTTTCTGGGTATAAAATAAATATCTTAGAAAGCAACTGCAGTCCACAATTTTGTACAATAATGATATTCAAACTATTGCTCGTGTTTCCTGGGGTCGAAAAAAATAAAATAAAACTACGACACTAAATAACTATAACTGAAAATTTCATTGAGGTTTTTCATGTTTCAGTGGATTATGTTGTGGCTTTCTCTGCTGCCATCAGCGAAGAAAAGCATATTACTACAGGTGATGTCCTAGTCTTCTCAGATGTTATGATCAACGAAGGTCAGGGATACAATGCTACTAACGGCATATTTACAGCACCTGCTGCTGGCCTTTATTATTTTCAGCTGGTTTTGGAGATAGGACAAGGAGGTGAGTATCATCTTAATCAATCTGTACACATTTTTTTTAGTTTGCCAGCAGATCTGAATTTTAGTAACACTAATAGTCAGCGTTTTCTCTAAGCTGTAAAATTGCGCATCCTCGCTACACTTTGGAGATTGCCGGTCGCATAATTTAACACACCGCGCACATCATCGAGAACTGCTGATCTAGAAAAAAAGATCTTCACTTAACTGATTTAAGTGCGTTTTGTACATGCTATTATGTTTTTGCCAAATCATCATATAGATATGACCATGCAAGATAAAGTCTAGAAAGAACATATACTTTATTCTAAATAAGTTTCTAATGTAAATATTTATTAAAAATTTTGACACGGATGGTTGATATGACTGATGGATTTTTAGTTGAAATTGAACAAAACATTTCTTCTCAAAACTAAAGCTGTATTGTTAGAGAGCACCGTAAAATATTATATAAGAACAGAACATATTTTACGTCTTTGATAGTTAGTGAGATGATTACCTGAAACATGACCTGCAATATTTTCAGTGCCATACAACCTATTATACGTAAAATTTACTCGAGCCCGCGTTTGATAAGTTTATATGGATGATAAGTTTCAATAATTTATATTGATACAAATGTAAGTTTTATTTACCTGCCAGTTGGGAATGTGTCTAACAAGAGATTTATCAGCAAAGGAGATCAAGATCTGAACTCTATTAGCCACCAGTAACAAGGCTTCGATCTCAGAATCTCACAACAAACATACATCGTCTGTTGCAGTAGTTAGCGCAAGCGACAGCATCAACACAACTAAACAATACAATAGAATACAAAATAATACGTCAATACAATTTCAGATAGGCCTATAACAAAACAAATATTTACAGACTATTTGGAAACAAAGGGTCATTCTCCTTTCAGTCAACAGGGTGGAGGTATTGACATGTTCAAGTACAATCAAATCGATCACTTGTTCAGGCATTGCAGAGCTTAAGTTTATTTACTTGTTTATCGCTGAATACGAAAATAAAAGCCAAATAAATATTAAAAGCAAAACACACAGAAATGTTGGTAAAGCAACAGGCTCTGTGGAACTTAGTAAAAGTTCAGCAATAATCATGTCAACAAAATGAAACAGATTTCAACAAGAGAACATATTTTAACAATAAAACTATTTCTTATTGTGAGGTACGCTTCTTTCTTCCACAGACTCGTCAAAAATGATTATAGCAGAACTTTTAGCACACATGATAATATAGGAAATCGAGGTTGTCATTTGACGAACCACAATCTCCGAGGCAGAACCGAATGGTTCAGAATAGAAAACCTCTCCAGAATATAACTCATTTTTCCCAATAAAATATGTGCAAATGGCTGTGCTGGTTTTCATGTGCTTCAATGTCGAAATAGAAAATGGGGAATTGCTTCTTAGCATACACACATAGACACCCCTCTCCTTCCTACGTCTGATGCTTCTTCTGCAAAGCATTGTATACAGACTTCTGTGCATGAAAGAATATTCTTGAATAACTCTTCATTTCATATAGTGAACAAAAGCTTTATCGCTCTTCTTGGGAATCCAAACTAACAAAAGCTACATCTCTTATCCTATAGGTACAAACTAACAAAAGCTACATCTCTTATCCTATAGGTACAAACTAACAAAAGCTACATCTCTCATCCTATAGGTACAAACTAACAAAAGCTACATCTCTTATCCTATAGGTACAAACTAACAAAAGCTACATCTCTCATCCTATAGGTACAAACTAACAAAAGCTACATCTCTTATCCTATAGGTACAAACTAACAAAAGCTACATCTCTTATCCTATAGGTACAAACTAACAAAAGCTACATCTCTTATCCTATAGGTACAAACTAACAAAAGCTACATCTCTTATCCTATAGGTACAAACTAACAAAAGCTACATCTCTTATCCTATAGGTACAAACTAACAAAAGCTACATCTCTCATCATATAAGTACAAACTAACAAAAGCTACATCTCTCATCCTATAAGTACAAACTAACAAAAGCTACATCTCTCATCCTATAAGTACAAACTAACAAAAGCTACATCTCTCATCCTATAAGTACAAACTAACAAAAGCTACATCTCTTATCCTATAGGTACAAACTAACAAAAGCTTAATTTCTCTCATAGTGGAGAAAAAAAAAACTAACAAATAAGAAATGATGAAATTTACAATAGAGGGAAACATGACTGAATTTTTTTCAACTTATTATTGAAAAGGAAAAAAAATCATATTAATGAGAATGCAAAAAAAAAAATAAAAAAAATCATCAGATTCAAATTTGCTAAAACTTACTGGGGGGGGGGGGGCAGCGACACAAAGACGCTGATCTTGGGCGAAGATCATGGAAGAAAAAAAGGTTGACAATCACTGCACCAGATTAACCTCACGTTTACCTCCTTCTTAGATTGGGAATGATTGAGGGCAGACAGAATGACACCCGCTTGCATGTTTACGTTCTATTATGTATGTATTTATTTGACTGGTGTCCAACCTTCTTTTCAGTCGATAGTATTATTTTGTGCTATGAGATAGAGTATAAGAAGTATTCCATGTCAGTACGTGGAGATGCGTAACATGAGAAATCTGAGTCACATTCTCTCCATGGTAAGTATAAGAAAACTCAGGACGACTTGTCATTCTGTATTTTTCTATATTCTAAAATGTGACATAAAATATCTATACATTTCTCTTCTGTCTTTATACTATTCTTGATTTCTCTAGCATGAAACTCGTTCATGATATTGTATGTGTATACAATGAATGTCACGTGTTGCTTAGATCTATGTATCCGTCGAAGTTGATGCCCAGAAAGTACCAGTTTGTCATTCATGTTCCATATTGTGTTCCACATTCATGTTCCGTATCGTGTTCCAATTCATGTTCCATATCGTGTTCCACATTCATGTTCCATATCGTGTTCCACATTCATGTTCCATATCGTGTTCCACATTCATGTTCCATATCGTGTTCCACATTCATGTTCCATATTGTGTTCCAATTCATGTTCCATATCGTGTTCCACATTAATGGTCCATATCGTGTTCCACATTCATGTTCCATATTGTGTTCCACATTCATGTTCCATATCGTGTTCCACATTCATGTTCCATATTGTGTTCCAATTCATGTTCCATATCGTGTTCCACATTAATGGTCCATATCGTGTTCCACATTAATGGTCCATATCGTGTTCCACATTCATGTTCCATATTGTGTTCCACATTCATGTTCCATATCGTGTTCCACATTCATGTTCCATATTGTGTTCCACATTCATGTTCCATATCGTGTTCCACATTAATGTTCCATATCGTGTTCCACATTCTTGTTCTGGTGCTTTTCTTTAATCTCCAGATTCTTGTACCTCTGACATTTGCTTTAATGAGAAGATTTCCACACTTTCTGCTAAGTCCCAGATGAGTGTTTACTCATTGTTCGTGTAGCATTGAATGCCACAAGCAGGACAACCGTTTACTTAGGAGGGCTTTGACTTTATAACAATCTCGAGGCATGATGTAGATACATGTGTTAATAGCCCCTCCCCTCACAGCAGCTCTGGGATGGGGTTTCAACAGGCTTCATCACTGTAAAGATCCTAGGGAAAAGAACTAACTCACGCCAAACTGTCTTAGTCGCCACTGAAGAAATTCATGACAGATAGCAGCGTCACTATTGTTTGCTACCCTGTCATGTCCTGGTAAGACAAAGGCATGATGCCATTAGATGTACGGCAATGTGTCCCGTAATTCTACTTCTAAATCGTATTTTTCAGGTACCGTTGGAGAAATTTATCTGAATGTGGCTGGTACAAACGTGGCGAAGATGTACGTACAGGACAAAGACTTTGGAGATCAGGGATCAATTGCAGCAGTAAGCAGACTTAAGGCAGGAGACGAAGTCAAGGTCGTTGTATTTTTAACTAGCGGAAATAACCCGAGAGTTCTTGCAGAACATTTGTGTGTATTTTCTGGTTACTTGATCACACCTTAGAGATGCACCATGACCGTCCACCATAAAGATCTTTCAACGGAATTAATTAGAACCCCATTTGTTACGTTTGTGATTATTGTTTGGCTGTCTGTTGATCACTATTTACATACTTGGAATCGCATGCAAAAAATAGCCAAGGGACTACAAGTATATAAATAGTGACCAACCGAACAAAACAAGGGCCCCCGTCTGGTCACGTGACAATTATAGAAAACATACCTTACTGGAGACAGTCGTGGATGGACGTAGTAATCTGCAGTCACACTTCATGTCTATAACCCAAGTGTAATGTGTTCAATATACACACAGAACTTGTACCTACATGTGTACATCTTCAAAAATTAGAATCTTGAGACATAATTAGCACTGTTGATCTTTTAGCATCGCTTTGCTGAGATAGTCTGGGTTTTAGTTATTTCAACTGATGGTTATTTATTTTTATTTTTTCATGCTTCATATTACCCCATATGTTTTTGCGGACCGCGTCACTTATCTTGGATGATGCGAATGATCCGAGCTTTTAATTGGTCAGATTACGTATATTTTATGTCGCTAGAAAATGAAAAGCATGAATCCGTGAACAATTAGCTAAATTTTGATCAATCTTTTTTAAAAAGATATTTGCAATCAATTATAAGATCTCATTTACACATGCATTTTTTTGGAAATGATTATTCTAATGTACGTGCTTTCTGTTCTTTAATCATTTCTTAGCGCGATACAATGCAACGGGGGTTGGACTGCGATCATACCATGATTAGACCATGATACTATGATCCCAGTCCAACCCGTACTATTATCGCAGTCCAACCCCCGTTTTCGTTCTTGTTTTCTATTTGTGTCTACCTACTTATTTGTGGTTAATTGATATAAATATTATGTCAATAAATAATCAACAATTAATTGAAATATTAATTTTTTTAAGGTTAAGGTTTAGGTTAGTTATGTCTTACATAACTAATCCTAACCCTAACCCTAAAAATAATTATATTTAAATGAATAAATGGTAAACATAAACTGATAAACACAGGCAAGGGAAATAATCACACAGGTAGACACTAATGGGCGCAACGAGGTTTTAACTGCGATTATAGTAACAAATGTTTAACCAGTGGCGTAGCGAGGGGGGCGGCATCATCGGAAGGGCGGCAAATTTATTTTTGTCCAGTCTTTCACAATCACTGACATATTTTTTTAATGTCATAACGGCAGAAAATTATGATTCTGCCCCGGGCGCCATTTCCCCACGCTACACCACTGTGTTTAACTAATGAATGTTGGGTAAAGATGATCTTCTAAAGTATAGGACCTACTAGCTTATGGGAAACCCATCCTTCTAAAAAAAATTAATCTTAACTATTACCTTGATTTTCATTGGCTGCAGCAAAGTATAATAATTGTGAGCAACGAAAGCAACGGGAATAGTAAACCTGAGTCATTAAAATTGCTTGTTTCCCATTAGCCAGTAGGTCCTGTCTAGCAGACAGTCATGGATGGCCTGTGATCGGATCTGGTATACTGTATATGACTGCAGTTTAACATTTTGATACATTTTTAAAAGGTAATTTGTAATTTGTTGAAATAATGAAATGCTGTTGTATGCTAGTACTCACAATCATCTGAACACACATATACAGAGAAAGATGATCCATTGTCTTGTGGCGCGCTGTCTTGAATAAACTCTTAAATACTATTGCGCATATTACTTATTACTTGTGAACATGTTGCAATGGGCACTTGTCTTGTGAACACTTGTCTTGCGAATACTTTTATTGTGAACGTTTCACTTATTACATGTGAACATGTTGCTATGGGCACTTGTCTTGTGACCCTTGTCTTGTGAACACTTTTATTGTGAACGTTTCACTTATTACATGTGAACATGTTGCTATGGGCACTTGCCTTGTGAACACTTGTCTTGTGACACTTGTCTTGTGAACACTTGTCTTGTGAACACTTGTCTTGTGAACACTTGTCTTGTGAACACTTGTCTTGTGAACACTTTTATTGTGTTTGTTTTGTAATAATTTGTCTGATAAAAAGATGAATGCACAACCAATATATAAAATTGAATGATAAGAAAAGAGTTCATTACTCTTCTTGATAGCGACCAAAGCATCACATTGATATAGTGCCCAGGTCATGCGGGAGTCAGATACAACGAAAGAGCTGATTAAATGGAGGATAAAGCTATAGTCACTTAAAGTCAAGCGTTCCACAGAAATTGAACAGCGGATCTTTTTTCTAATAATACAGGCAGTGGTAGTATCTATAATAAACTATGGTCTAGGATTAATTACACTGTCACAAACATAAGTCCGCCCGTGTGTTGCCGGGGCCCGAAAGGGGAGCAAAGAATAGCAACACTGTTTACCTTCCACTCATGTCGTAAAAGGCAACTAAGGAGGTTATGGGATGGAGTTGGCTGTCCCATCCCATATAGGGCCAGTGACCCACAGCCATGCTGAAGTCGGATGTGTCAGGCCGAAAGGCGCAGATATCGCAGCAATGTTGTAAACCATGAAACAACGCATTCCGTTCTCCGGACTACATCCTGCTAATCTGCAGGAGTTTGAGAACGAACGAAGAAAAAGAAGAAGAAGAAGAAACATAAGTTAATAGGCTGAAGAAAACAAAGATCAATGATAAGATGTACTAGAGACGCACCCATCTCTGCCTTGAGATTTCTTGCTATAGTGAACGTTATAGTGGATAACAAATAGATTAGAATAGACGAAGGTGAGTTTATTAAAGTAGTCATGGATACATTAAAAAAACAACTATACAGATAAATCTGAAAGAGAATATGTACATGTACACAGAATGATAGAAATAGGAATGATCAGGGGAGAGGGGAGAAAGTAAGTTTTATCTGGGAAAAATCTGAACAAACAACAAATGACTGGGACACTGATCGTGTATACTTTTAAATGAGTCATTAAAAAATATTATCGAACCCATTAGTGTTTTACAGCTTGGATCTGATGTCTGCGACTTTCAATCATATTTCAACATGTTATTTTTTATCATTGTTCTTTTATGTGAAGAGGATAATAAACAACATTTATATTTCATCCATTGTTGGTTGACTTCTTATATAAAAATACAATACATCTAATAAAAAAAGTGAGAATTTCACTGAAAGAGAAAATACTTTGAGGTAATCCTGCAATCAGAGCAAGGAATAAAACATTCAATAAAACAAAGAACTCTTTCTCGTGTATAATCTTTATACCAATCTCAGATCAATAACTTAAGACCGTGAATATTGAACTGCATTTGGTTAAATCGGAAGTTGACTGTTTTAGGAATCCATTTCATATAGCCTACAGAGAAAACGGTTTTAAGCGGGGCAGCAATCTTTTTCCACTAAACGGCCTGTCCATAAATTACGTTAAAATTATTGTTTTTAATTTTTCATCCCCTCCCCCTTGTCAACATCTTGTCCAGTATTCGGGAACACACATCTTCTTCTTAATTGTGTCAATATTTCAATAATTTTTACTCCTTCCCCAAAGAAAAAATATTTAACACATAAAGACACCCCCATTTGTTTGTTTTTAAATTATTCGATGATTTTTATTCAAATTGACAAAATTTAATTTATGTAAAAAACGTTTTGTTGACATGAACATTTGTCGACCTTCCGCCTCCTTGTCAACAACTGTTCAACTTGTTGAGACCCCCCCCCCTCTCCCTATTTGTTGAGGTAGTGTGTGTGGATATGACATCCCCAAATATAAGTTTCCGCTTAATCAAGATGTACTATGAAATTTTAACCAGACATTAAAAAAACCACACAAAAATACATATGCATGCGCTCATTTACACTATAACTGAACACATGAAAACATTATTTTGTTCTCGCTTTATACTCCGTTATGCTTTGCAGCGTCAGCGGTATAGTGTTGTTTGGTATGGTATGGTGTTTTGTGTTGTGTTGTGCTGTGTTATGTTAGGTTGTTATGTTAAGTTAGGTTGTTATGTTATGTTATGTTATGTTATGTTATGTTATGTTATGTTATGTTGTTATGTTATGTTATGGTATTTTATGACATAGCATGACATGGCACGGCACGTTTCGTTACGGTTTTCCTATTAGTCTGACTATTGCAATTCATCCTGGAGCTCTAAGAACATTTTCATGAAACACTTACAACAACGAAGTCCAAACATCACCCGACACAATGATCTGGCTTTAAGTATACATGTATATTAGTAATATATTAGAACTTTTATTGAAAACTGTACTTTATATACAAGAAAATCATCAGCATTTTTCAGAACAGATATTCCACAACGCTATTGCAAGCTAAATTCAAGATTCTACTATGAAACAGTAATTCCAAATCTGGCTCGACAGCCTTTGTCTACCCACAGATCATTTTCATCTGTTAGTCCATAGCTGACTCCAAGCTGGCAGACACTTTTTGATATCTGTTGTAGAAATATCAGTTTGATGGAATTCGCCCTAGGAAGAGGGCATATTGTGTAAGCAAAATATGAGGATCGGCAGTCAACATCCTGGAAGTAATCTGCCAAAATTTGAAAATAATTTGTTAAATCTATCTCTCTTTATATATGTCTCTGTCTATATATATATATATATATATATATATATATATATATATATATATATATATATATATATATATATATATATATATATATATATATATATATATATATATATATATATATATATATATATATATATATATAACACCTATCCATCTATTCTGTCTCTCTGTATATTTGTCCGCCTGCCTGCTTGCTTGCCTACTCTCTCTCTCTCTCTCTCTCTCTCTCTTACTTTATCTTTTTGTCTGTCTATTTATCCGGACGACCGTATTCCTAAATCCATTCTTCCGATTAATCATCTTTCTATATACAGAAAAATATGTTTTAAGAAGGAAAGCGGAACCGCAACTGATTAAGAAATATTTCCGCTAAAGCCAGGCATCTGCTTACTCAAGGTCTCATATCTTCTTCTTCTTCGTTCATTCTCAAACTCCCGATGGATCTCCCTTACAGCAGGACAATGGTCCTACTAGATTTCCAGCAGGGTGTAGTCCAGATAATAGAAATGCGTTGTTTCGCCGTTTTATTTGCGCCAGTGGCCCGACACATCCATCTTTGGCGGAAAGGTTTCATATGAAAATGTACCAAGTAACTTGCATGTAACAGAGATAACATGAAATATTGTACTTAACATGCTTATTCATACTCAAACTGAGCTCATGCAATGAATGCCCCCAGAGACTCGCTTCTACATTTGTATCTTTAATTGTTTAGTATTCTAGAATATTTTCTGCACAAAGTGTACACTCTTGCCTGACTGACTTTCTGCAGAAAGTGTACACCCTTGCCTGACTGACTTTCTGCACAAAGTGTACACTCATGCTTGACTGACTTTCTGCACAAAGTGTACACTCTTGCCTGACTGACTTTCTGCACAAAGTGTACACTCTTGCCTGACTGACTTCCTGCACAAAGTGTACACTCTTGCCTGACTGACTTTCTGCAGAAAGTGTACACCCTTGCCTGACTGACTTTCTGCACAAAGTGTACACTCATGCTTGACTGACTTTCTGCACAAAGTGTACACTCATGGCTGATTAGCGTTTTATTGAGACTTTAGTCTGAGAAATAAGATGCATTATCATCAACTGCCGTCTCAGCAACGTAGGTTGGTAGCAATAGACCTCCAATATCCTCTGTCTTTTGTTTTGGTGCTTCACTCTCTTAGATTGTAACCTGTCCATCTTGTGATTCTACTCTTCCACTTGTGAAAAAAGAGTAAGCATATCCGAATCATCCCGTTGGTGTGCAATTGCTGTAGTTTATTTACATTTTGACATCTTCATATGATCAACCAAAACTTTTCTTCTAACAAAACAACTTTATTTTCCTACACTTTCTCATCCCTCTTTCTCTTCTTCTTTCTGACTTTTTTTTTTAAATTCGCTATTCATACATTAATGTCAGTGAGTGCAAGGAGTAACTTGTGACTGCGTTATCTTAACTCTGACGTTTCTATCGTGTGATTGCTCTTCTCGTCGGACTAAATAACAGTTCGTTTTTTTGCTGGGCTTAGGTGCCAAGCAACTTCACAAAATCCTGCTCTCCTATCTAGCGTCTCAGCGCGATAGAATCATCTGATCCATTTGTGAAAAGACAGCATTGATCTCTTGAAAATCGTTGAACTTTCCACGATTTTCCGTATAAAGGCATTTCTTCTTTTCCGTTGAGGCGATAGACAGTTTCCGCTCAATCAAGGGTATTTTGTTCAGCTTTTAAATCATAGTACTGGAAAACAATTCCTTTCAATTTAATATTTTAAACCTGCTTGTGATCGAGTTTAATGTGTATCTGACGTTCAATCGTCTCACTGTCCATCCACCTATATTGAAATCGCTGAGTAAACTCAACATGTCATCAATGACGAAACTTGAAAGAAAACAACAAATGAGATGACATTTCTGACCATACTTAAGGTGGAGAAATTATATCAAATTCATGGGTCAATGGTTAGCCACCAACGCTATAGTTACACATTCGATTTCAGCATGACTATCGAATAAATGTGAATTTTAGGATGGAACAGCCAACTTTCCACTAACGTTTGATTTCATTACATAGTTTTTTAAAATTACTGTCATGATATTGATTACTTACCTCTTTCTGTTTACAATGTGTTGGTTACTGTCATCTTGTTGATTATTTAATTATTTCTGTTTACCATATGTTGGGCACTATCACATTAGTGATTACTAAACTTTTTATTTTACCATATCTGGTTACTATCATGTTGGGGACGACTTAATACTTTCTGTTTACTTTGTGTTGGTTCTGTACACTTGTGTACTTCACCTTTCTGTTTACACTGTTTTAGCTAATGTAATTTTGTTGTTTACTTACTTTCAGTTTACTGTGTGTTGATTAAGGTGATCTTATTCTTTACTTCACCTTGCTGTTTACCTTGTTTTAGTTAATGTAATCTTGTTGTTTGCTTACTTTCTGTTTACCGTGTGTTGGTTCTGTACTCTTGGTGTTTAATTTACCTTTCTTTTTTACCTTGTGTTGGTTATGTACTATTTTTATTTTAAAGGATTAAAAAGTCGCTCAGTTTTCACTCTGTCTGTGTTTTTACTTCGCTTTTCTGTTTACTTTCCCGTTGTTGGGTACTTACCTCTCATTGAAGTTATTCCAGGATGAGAATTTAAAGCAGGTTGTTATAGGATTGAATTTATTGAATTGATATATCATTCTTACACTAGAAATAAATATATAACGTTGTTCTGCAGTCAAATTGGAATCTCTACAATCATTACTCAGAGATATTTGTTCTCACCACTCAACCACCTGCTCCTAGAACTAACATAACTTACCAGAATCAGATTTGAACAGTTGGTAGTCTGATAAGTATGTACTGTCCCGACCAAAAATCACACCAGAACCCAAATGACAGACTGCTGTAGATCTGGAGTACACAAATGCTGAGCACGTTTTCCGTTGGGAACATTTGACAGCACACAAACACTGACTTTTGATGCCAGTGAGCTTTTCTAGAGTTTTGTTTAAGGATGTGTCCGTGCTCGAACTTCTAGAAAATTTATCTTCGCTGAACTGAGCGCTAGACGAGTGCTGTAATATCGCCGTATACAAACAAGTTGTTAGAACGGTTATGTAAGATTCAACATCGGCCATCTTTCACAAATGATTTTCATTTAATCAGTTTGTCACTTATTGTGAAAATTTTTGGAATATTGAAATAATATACTACAACTGATGTTTTTTTAAAAAATACATAACATCTAAAGACTGAATGAAAAGTTAAATAAAATCTATATCAGATATCGTGTAATCTAGATAAAAATAGCTAAATGAAAATTGCTCAAGTAAATTGTCAAAGGATGAGTGCAGTCATGAATAATTATCATGTTTTATTATAAAGGATACAATTAGTTCATTATATAATTAATTCTACCGATTCCCCAAACATACTGCAGATAAGATATAAAATATGATTTCAGTGCAAGAATAACAGGAGGGCGTATATCGGAAGTCGATTGAAGCTGTACAACTGTTCAATTGATGTTCTACCGACCAACGAATGAGACAATACTTCATGCTTTATTAAATATTTTGTACTTGTTTCTAAACATTTGGTTGAAATTATCTCAAAGACACCACTCGCAGATATCAATTCTTAAAACCTAAAAAATTAAACAAAACACTGAAAGCCCGAAACATTACGAATATAAAATGTAAAATTGGAGATCGCACAAAAAAATATAACGGAGATAAATATTAACTTTCACATAAGTTAAAACTCCCAATTCTATACAAACTGTAGATACAGAGTTATACCACGGGTGTTGCTCTCAAATATACTATGGGTATAACATAGCAACCATGTGTGTTGCTCTCAAATATACTATGGGTATAACATAGCAACCATGTGTGTTGCTCTCAAAGATATACTCAACTTTTGTTTATATTTCGAAGTGAACTAAATTACCTACGACATGTCAATAGTGAGGGCTAAACTACATGCCTATCCAAGTATCATTAGGTCTACTGTGACTATGCATCTATACAACTGTCATTAGTTCTACTTTAACTATGCATCTATACAACTGTCATTAGTTCTACTTTAACTATGCATCGATACAAATGCCATTATTTCTAATGTAACTTCGTATCCATACAAGTATCTTTAGTTCTAGTGTAACCACACATATTTCTATAGACGTGTCATTAGTTCCAATTTTTAAAATTTCAAAAAAAGTCATATAGTTCTGAATTTAAAACATGTGTATATACATATCAATTATTTCTGATTTAATAATATTTCTCCTATAATAAAAAAATATATCAATAACAATTTTTATATATCAATATTCCGCCGAAGACAGATGTGTCGGGCCATTGCCGTAGAATACAACGGCGACACAACACATTACCATTCTCTGGATGACATCCTGCTGGAAATCTAGTAGGACCATGGTCCTGCTACAAGAGATATCCAGCGGGAGTTTGAGAATGAACTCTAAAGACGAAGAATAATATATCAATATCTATAATAATAATAACCCAAATTACAGCTACTGCTAACTTACTAGTAGAAACAGTGGAATACCACCCGATATATGGTTTGCTCTACAATATATAGACGTAAGACACACATCCTGCCATAAAAACACAATTTAGAACATAGTATATAAGGACGTTGAACAATTAAATAGAGCGACATTATTCCAAATTATGGCAGTGAAATCACCAAGAGACTCAGTGGCTGGGTGAATCAAAGACAAAACCAGACAATTCAACGTATAAATAGTTTTGACATATTAAATTTTCAAATCACAGGTCAGTAGTTTTGGAATACGTAGATTTATAAAGTCGCACTCATAATTATGTTGTCATTAAGTCTTTCTTTGTTGATGTACCACTAATTCTGGCTTAACCAAATCACTGCTTAAAAAGAAATGAATAATTTAAATTTCTAGTCACATGTTAATAGTTCTGAATGAACTATCTAGCCAAATAACAGTATTTCTGAATGAACTAAATATGTGGCCAAATGTCAGTAGTTCTGAATGAACTAAATATGTGGCCAAATGTCACTAGTTCTGAATGAACTAAATATGTGGTCAAATGTCAGTAGTTCTGAATGAACTAAATATGTGGCCAAAAGCAGTAGTTCTGAAAAAATCAAATATCTTGCTAAATGTCAATAGTTCTGAATGAAATTAATATCTTGCTAAAAGTCAATAGTTCTGAATGAAATTAATATCTTGCTAAAAGTCAATAGTTCTGAATGAGCTAAACATCTAGCCACATCTTAGTATTTGTCTAGTTTCCAACAAAGTCTCCATATATAATCTCTTAATTTATAATCACTGATATTTTCGGATACAATTTAAATCTGTTTATCAACATTCCTGCCATAATACAATTTACGGTCACTTGTCACTAGTTCTGTCTTTATTACACGTCTTATCCGTGTCGTCAGTTTTGTAGCGAATACTTACACGGAACAATATCATCATTTACTAGTGAACTAAGTTTCTAGTCATTTATGAATTATTTCTCCTGAATTATGAATTATAGTCACTTGAACATTGTTCAGTCTGAATTGAAATTGTAATGAATTGTAAATAGTTAAATATGAATTCAAATCTTAACTTGTGAATTGTCCGTATAAATCAAAATTTTAGCCATTTATGAACTGTTCCGTGGAAATTCAAATATTAACTATTTGTAAATAGCTTGTGAATAGTTCATAATAACCATTCTAAACTAAATAACCATGAACTAAATTTCTATATGAATAGATCTGTCGGAATTAAAGTTCTAGCCATTTGTGAAAGGTTCAGCCTGAATAAAACGTCTAGATAATTTTGTGAATAATTCTTCCGAAACTAAAATTCCAACCGTGTGAGTTTTAATTGAGTTTCTCTTTCTGAACTAAAATTTAACTCATTCTGAACTCAAATTTAACTCATTCTGAATTAAAATGGTGTTAGTCTTGCATAGACTATAGTAACAGTCGCGTGCCAATATTTTGACGAAGCATAATTTCTAGAGACTGCATTAATTTTGCCTGAACTAAATTTCCTATCCTATGTTATTAGTTCGGCAGTGGCTATGGAAACTGAAAAAGTCAATATTTCTGAAATATTGGACATATGGTCGATATATATTAATAGTTCCGACTTAAAAAAAAGTATCAACTGGTGTCAACGTTTCAAATATATATAGAACCGTGTCTATATTTCTGTGTTGACATTCTCTCAGTCAGAATAATAATGAGTATCTGTTGAAAATAAGAAAGCTAAAACATAATTTAGAAGTGAAACAAAAGTTCCTTTAAGACGCTGTTATGGCTTATTAGATTTATAATTTTGCAGCCACATAACAATACACGAGCACTGTTTGAGAATTGCCTTGAAGCACTCGTCCACTCTTGTCTAGAGGATATAGTTGATTGAACGATAAATCAAACACTGTAGAAACTTGTGTGTGAAAATAGTGTTGAATTACCTGACATATCTGGATCGATTGAAATTCTGACGAAGAATAAATATTTCTGAGTTAGAGCAGAGATTCCCAACTGGTGATCCATGTGGTACTTCACTCTTTATCTCAATTATTATAGATCAATCAATAATATCAATAAAACCCATAACCCTTAAGGTTCGTAGGGGTACCACATTGGATGCTTCAGCACACATAGTACTCCAGCGAATTCTATCCTCAGCGATGCGGATGAGTGTGGAAGTATCTAGCCCTGTCCATTCCTTGATGTTGTCTGTCCATGTCTTTATTTGTCCTCCTCTGCTTCATCCATCCTCGACAGTTCCCTGCAATATTGTTTTTGACAAGGAATCGTGCCTGCATAATTATTATAGATAAGAGATTCCCAACTGATTCGGGTGAAGTATTCTTTCAACACTGCAGTAATCTTTATGTAGGCTCTGAATGATTCACGATTCTAAGTGAGTTGACTTGTTGCAGTCAAGGATATATTTAAACATGCTGAAATATCTCTTATTGTTTGTCGTCTTGGGCGGTTCTTTACTTTTTTCCCCAACAACAGTACCTGGCATTAATACATTTTTCTATAACTGATGTGTTTTTGTATATAGTTAGACCATAGCTATCTTTTTATATTGATGTTATCAGCAAATCCTCTTCCTTGTGTAAAGTTTTTATTACTTCTTGAACATCTAGCATGTATATTTGAAGTATGCACTTATCATTGTCACTGATTTATTACGTGTCCATATTTTGCAGCACAATATTGCTACTATGAATATGTTTGTTTCCACAAGATATAATTTATCTTTACTGTTTGTGCTTTGTAGAATTTTTTAATTTTTATTACCTGCAAAAAAACAACAACCAAATACTTAGACACAAACGACGTGCAGTATGTCGATAAAATCTATATTGTATTGCAATTCCTAAATATATTACGCCAGGATAATAAAACCTTACGGGGATAACAAGTTAAAATTGAAGTGGTCTTTTAAAATGTCATTCAATGGAAGATTGCGGTAAAATACTGCACATGTTGGTAAGTTATTATATAATACGAATATAGATATTGTTAAATTGTGGTTTTACGTGGAATACACATAATCGACGCTTCGACCGAAAAAGCATTTATCAAGATAGCGAGACACAGAATAGAAACTACTAAATCTAGCAGAAACTACATGCACATCAGATATGTGGTAGCTAACAGGTCAAGAAGGCAGGGGAAAAAACCATGAGAAGTGAGAACGGCGAGAATATGAGTTGTTACATGTAGAGAAAGTACAGAACATAAGGATAATACAAAATATAACACACAGTTAAAAAAAAGATAGTAAAACTAATTATACTCTCTTATCCGAATCAAGTGCAGGCTATCGGGCACGTGATAGCTGAAGAAAAGGGAGTCAGAAGTAAGACCGAGATGTAAATACAGTAACTCGTGACACGTAACATTAGACTGGGATCAGCGGTTTTAAAAACAAGAGGGCATGGATTGAACAACCAACAATGAGAAGGGATAAAATAAAGAGAAGCTATAAGAGAATACAAGATAGAGAGAGAGAGAGAGAGAGAGAGAGATAAGATATAGATCAAGGTATCACAAAGGTGTATGGAGTACGTTGATGACTACAGGTTCTAAGTCCTCATAGTGTGGATAATGTGATTCTTTATAATGAAACGACTCCTACAGTCCGATTTTCATGATAGAATAGCATTGACTGAGATATCACTAGCTCCACTGCGACTAAGGTAATTGAAGTGGACTACTACCGGTGTCATGTCATGCGTCAGTGTCGTGTAATTATACGTTCTGTACCTATGCCCATCAGGTACTGCAACTTTACCCCTATCCGAGCCTCGTTCCAGTGAAGGAGGAACTCGGCAGAAGAGCTGGACCCGGGCTCTTTCGCCTTCTTAGCCAGTGTCGTTCACCGACATCGTGAACCCCTCGTTCAAGTCCGAGTCTCACTACGGGTTTGGGAGCAAGGCGTGTTCTTGAGCTGAACAGCTATGTCCCATTTGTGCCTAGCTATCGGGTACTGAACCCTTTCTCTCTGCAAGCATGATTTCAGTATAAGAAAGCTCGGCAGTAGAGTTGGGCCAGGGTTGCCTTCGTTGTCCCGTTTGTGTCTGCTTTCTCGGGTACGGAACCCTTTCTCTCCGCGAGCATGTTTCCGGAATAGGAAAGCTCGACATTAGAGGTCTTCTTTCTTTGCCGGACGCCCACGATTGGGTCTGTGTCTCTTCCCGTAAGGAGCCCAGGTAACTAGAAGCTTGTCTCGAGCTAACAGTGCGTGTAGTTCTGATTTCATTGGAACGTTTTCATTTCTATTTGCAGTTGGCGCAGCCCTCTGGCGCTGTGCAGCCCTTTCATTGTACTCAGAATGTTGTATTTATGTCTCTCGCCATGCACCTTTTCGTGCCATTTTCATTGGCCGCCCATCCAATGCTCGGACTGGTCTGACTAGCGTCACTGTGTGTCGACAGTGCTACTGCATGTGTTGGCGCTGATGGTGTTGGAGATATTGTCTGTCTCTTATGCAGTCACATCTCCTTTCATCTGCTGCCTCCACATTCACGGACACGATCCCCAAAAGTTTCGGCCAGAATAAGCACGAGCCGCTGTATTTCTGTTTCCATGGTGCAACTCGAGGAGGTACTTTTGGGAGCTTGGTTATCTGCTAACCCTGGGTCCACCGAGAGCAGTGCGTTTTCTGAGCACCCGTCAAGTGAACTGTTTTAATCAATAAAATAATCATTTAATCAAGCTCTATGATGTTCGTTTATACATCGGCAAGTTAGTAGGCCCTTCACAGTTCTAGTGAAATGGATTTTCTATTCCTCTCTGTCTGTGGATATGTTCTCAGCCTTCCATGTGATTCATATCTCCGTCAAAGCCTTCGTGATATCTCTTCCCCGTGTCTTCCATGGCCTTTTATTGTTTCATCTGTTTCTGCGAGTTTCATGGCATTGATCTTCTAGCTTTATATTTTTACTGGCCCTGTAAGCATGTCTGATCTACATTTTCACTCTTCAATCTGGTAGACTTCGATCAGATCTTGGTCTGTTTGTCTTATAGCTATTTATGTCTTATGGTGTCCTAACATTGATCTACCGTTTAGTATTCTTCTGAAACAGTTATTTACAAATGGCTGTAGTTTATCTTGTAATGTGCTAACCATTTTCCGTATTTCCGATCCATACAGCAGTATTATCTTCACATTTGTATTCCAGATCCTGAGTGTAGGTGTTTATCCTCTCTCGAAATATTTTTTATAAGCACACATTCTGTTCTAATTTTGGCCATTCTCGATTAATGCCTTTTGAAAGCAATAATCAGCCGCAGACGGATGTGTCGGGTCATTGGCGCAAATAAAACGGCGACACAGCGCATTTCCATTCTCTGGACTGCATCCTGCTGGAGATCTAGTAGTACTGCTACAGGAGAGATGCAGCAGGAGTTTGAGAATGAACACTGAAGAAGAAGAAGAAGAAAAAAGCAATAACAGTGTTTAATAAGAATGAATTGTTCAAGTATTCCTAGCTAACATTGAGAGAATATTTGGAAAATGAAATAACGAATCCCAAGAATGTAATGATCGGCACTGTTTGTTTAATTTGTCAGATTCTGAAACTAAACTAGAATTTACAACGAGTAAAATTTGTATAGGAAAAGTTCACAGTTTTAAGTTTTGTAATCTACTGCTGACATCTATAGCAGTGACGATATTCCATCTGATTTATTGCAATAAATATTCATAGCCCTACGAAGAAACCTGGTGCAGTAGAATGTGAAGGCAACCGAACATTCAGCCTTTTGAGACCGATAACCAAGACCCTACTTCATGAGATGAATAAGAGGAAAATTAAAACCAGAAATTTCAGAAGAGGAATTTGGATTTGTGGAATGGAAAGGCACAAGAAATGCCCTTTATAATACTAACATTGATGGAGATGGCAATAGAAGTACAAAATGACCTATGATTGTGCTTCATAGATTATAGTAACGCATTTGACAAGGTGAATCATTCCGAAATGATATAAATGTTTGAAAAAACTCAATGTTGATGGGAAAGATCTAAAGATAGTAAGAAATATGTATTGTAAACAAACAGCTGCGATGCGGGTTGACATAATTCCAAAAGATACAGACTGGAGCCAGACAAGGATGTGTAATGTCACCAGATATTCTCTCCATGTATACAGAGAATAGTATGTGAAACATAGAAAGCATGCCAGGAATAGCAGTTGGAGGTTACAATCTGAATATTTTAAAATATGCTGATGATATTTAGTTCTGATTTCAGGGATCAAACACGAACTTCAAGCCCTGTTTTTTAAAAAGTACACTACACCAGAATGCAGTATTACTATCAATGATGCAAAATTAAATCAAGCGGATAAAATCAAGTATATGTGCACCATTTTAACATCGGAAAGTCGGTGCTGGACACAGAAAATGTTAGCTGGACAGTCTTCTAGTCTTGATTGAATTATGCTTGGACATTCTTGAACTTGTATGTATGCTACAGAGGAAAAGGTTGGTTCTCTTCCGGTATAAATAGTTCGCACATGAGTCAACATATGTCCTCATCAAAGGTCAAATTATGAGGTGAGATAACCGACCTTGCATCAACTCTTCTTATCTCTCCATACGACATACATGACAAGAGCAGTGTGATCACGGTTTGTTCTCTTTCGATCCCATGTAGCAAACATTCCAGATATTTAAAAAATAATTTTACCGTTCCTTGACCATCAAACATCAATTTACTTAATTCTGCAAAGTGCCTTTCTACTTCGCAAAGTTGAGAGCCACTCTCCTGTTGTTTTAGCAGCTTCAAGGTTTTCATTACATGTGACGCGAGAATCCAAACAGTATTTGTATTGTTTCACTTTTAACAATTGGCTTTAAAGGCGAAATGAAATGGTAGGTTTCACCACATAAAAGACTAAACAGAAGTGAAGAGAAATGTGAGTAGAGCAGGTAAATACACAATGAGTTTGTACAAGAGAAAGCAAGTAAACAAACGAAAATAATTGCACACAGATAACAACACAAATAAAAAAAGGATAAAATGTATAGATCGTTGAGTGAATGAAATGTAGGAATTCACAAATTCAGCATAGTTTGTGTGATAATTCATTGACTTCCAGAAATATGGGACTTTTCAAGAAGAGGATTTGAATGAATTATCACATGTAACAAGTCATTCTATAGATAAGAAGCTAATAAACATAGATATTAAGCAGAATAGCTATTTCCTACGTTTCCCGTGCTTTTCATTGGCTGGTGATGTAAAGTATTAGCAAAACGACAAATGATCAGTCGTTCTAGCCGAGATGACAGATGATGTATGAGTGCAGCAAATAGGACTAATAGGAAGAAGGACGGAAAATATTGTATGTGAAATCCCTGCTATATTTAGTAGCACTAACCTCTTTCTGTGTCGTTCGTGCTTTGGCCTTTTGTATATTTTGAATGCCACGAGTCAGTGTACATTTAAGACAAATATAATGAGAACAGAATTTTGAAAAGATATACAAATGTAAGCGTCTAACTAGATTGAGTGTAGTAAGACTGTGTTTCGTACGTGTGGTAAAAGGGGCATGGATTTTTAGTTCATGATGCAAAGAATAGCATTACTATCTTATTTTCTGGAAGTCGTAGGAGGCGACTAAGGAAAATTAGGGGGGGGGAGACAGATAAGCTTGCAACCTGTGAAATAAATCATTGTTACTGCGTGTCATGTCTTAATTTCTTACTTTTGTCTTCTGTCTTACCTGTTAACCCACATGGTCCGCCTTCTATAGAAAATCTCCATTGCCTGGCGGGTTAGCACGGGAGTGCCTCAAGCTAAGAGAGTAAACCCATATGCAAAAATTCGGAAAGGAGACCATAATCGAGTCGACTGTGTATTAAACCATCGTATGGTATATCCTGTAGTTTTGCTTACTGTCATTGATTTTCTCCAGTACTAGTTAACAGGGCCGATAGGAAGGTTAGTGCAAATAGTCAATGCACTTTCTCCATAAAACCTACCCGGCCAAGCAATCACGTGCGCAATTTGAGGGCCTCGTGCTACTGCCCACTGTAACAATCCCAGGTACCCATATTCTAATCACAGAATGATTGCGCGTATACACTCTCTAAATATTGTATGATTCTATGTGACAATAATATGATGTTAAGATTTGTGCAATTTAAAAGAATTGCGCCGTTGTGAAAGAAATGTCGGCCACAAAAGATTTTCAATAACTTATTCACCGTTTTTGGAACGCATGGCCGTGTGGTTAGAACGCCGTGCTTGGACCCTTAGGGTCCTGTGTTCAATCCACGGTTGGGACAACATTTTTTTCTTCTGGAGGTACATTCAAAATCATTCCTGTACATATCTATGGAAATGTCTGCTACATGTCTGCTATGGAAAAGCGGCTTTTATCTCCACAGTCCATAGAAAGCCTTCCTGAAAGACTCCTTCACAGGAAAACATGAAGCAACGAAAGTTATACACCGTCTTACGAGCTCGGATGAAATAGAAGCAGAGCCAAGATTGTCATGAGACCAAATCTTCATTTAACATTAAACAATTAAACACCTGTGTCATAAGAACGAAAAATCTAGAACTGCGAAATTGCTATATACTCACAAGATACGTGTGACCCTCTTAAAGAAGACCATACACATAAACACCGACCCATATCTGTCAGGAAATACAAACTATACCTGTAAGTTCTCCAACTTCCGTGACATAATTACCTATTTAAGGAAAGATACTCAGGGACATGTCAACCAGCTAACAGCCCATACAAGAGATGTGCAGAAAATGGCCATCTGGCACACTGGAGGAAAATAGATACTATACAATGTATGCAGCCCACCTCAGATAACATGCAACTTACCTGGATTCTATGCAGCAACACAAACAACGAAACAATAATGGCTGGTGGTATTGATGTCACTCACTCTATTTAGCACTCACTCCAAGACGGCAATAAGACAGAAATACATATAGAAGAGATCTATGAAACAACAAACTTGTCAACATTCAGGATGAAAATTCTACACCAACACTTCTTCATAGGAGCCAATTATCTCTCAGTCGAGTCGACTTGACTATCTGTTCATCTGATATAATACTCTAGTTGTGTACAAATACTTGATGACATTGGAAGTGGCGATTCCAATCGTAATCACTATAAATACACCAATCATAAATATTTCAGATAGAAAATTCGTTGGAGCTTTGATAAGGATAAAGTCAAAGCACGTTAAAGTAATCAAACATAAAACTAAAGTTAATGTTTCCCTAAAATACCACAAAATGAGACCCGCCTCTGTTAACTGCCAAGAGACAATGAGTCATGAGTCTACGTTTAGTCCTGACTATTAATATGTAGTACTACTACTATTATCACTAAGACTTCTATTACTAGTACTGTTGTGATAACTGCTAATACAACAATAAAAACAAAAGGTACTACTACACAAATTACAACAATAATTACTACTACTGCTACCACGCCTACAACTACTATTGCAGTAATTATACAACAACGATACAGCTACAACAATTGCTGCTACTACTACTACTACTACTACTACTACTACTACTACTATAACTATTAATATACTCGAACTAAAAATAAGGCTGGATATGGCTTTAGCTTCCTTGTCAAGGCTAACTGTGATTTGGAAAAGCAACATCAGTGTTGGTGTGAAAATCAAACTGTAAGTCGCTGGTGCTTTCTGTTGTGTTGTATGGTTGTGAGAGTTGGACACTCACTGCGGACATGGAGAGATTACAGGCTTTCGAGTATAATGCTACAGAAGAATTCTACGAATTTCCTATAGGGAACATAAGACCAATGTGTACGTACGAAATAAAGTAGAGATGTGTGCAGGTGTTCAGGAGCCATTGCTTTCAATAGTGAAACGACGAAAAATAGCATGGTTCGGACATGTATGCAGGCACGATTCCTTGTCAAAAACAATACTGCAGGGAACTGTCGAGGGTGGAAGAAACAGAGGAGGACAAATAAAGACATGGACAGACAACATCAAGGAATGGACAGGGCAAGATATTTCCACACTCATCCGCATCGCTGAGGATAGAATTCGCTGGAGGACTCTGTGTGCTGAAGCATCCAATGTGGTACCCCTACGACCCTGAAGGGTTATGGGTTTATTGATTGATTAATTGATAACTATTACTAATACAACAAATACTACTGCTATAAATATAACTACTACTGCTAATACTATTATTACAACTACTATAATTACTATTACATCTGCTATTACTACAACTACTACAGCAACTACTACGATTACTGCAGCAACTACTAATACAACAACAACATCAACAATAATTACAGCTACTATAACTACTACTACAACTGAAAATAATACATACAACAATAACATAAATTATAATTAATATAACTACTACTACAACTACTACGCAGTGGCGTCACTAGGGGGGTGAGGGTTTAATCACACCGGGTGATACCATTACATGGGGTGACACCAAAATGTAAAATATTACTACCTATGGTTCTATGTCACTCTATGAAATTATTCTTAGGCATTGTTTCAGTCCAGCGACAGGAATTTATTATTGAAATATACAAATATCTCCATTCTGTTAGTGATAAACACAGAAATGTGTTATATTTTTGCGTGTATAATAAATTATCCAGAAGATAACATTAGCCTACTAAAAGAAACGAACTAATCTAATGATTAGGTTTGTTCGTTCGTTTGTATTAACTTGTGAGAAGTTGCACGGAAATAATTGTCAAATTTAAAATATTTGCAACAATTTATATATTAGTTCGCGAAAAACCAACTTTATAAATAAACTGACTGAGTGAAGTTTCGCACAGTTAGTTGGTTGGTATAAGCTACAATAGTGTTTGTTTTGCTTTGCTTGTGTAAAGTGTATTCGATTATTATCTAAAGGGGTGTAGTGATGCCAGGGCGGCAGTATTTGGCGTTTAGAAATTCATAGCTGAATGTGACTTCCTAATTATTTCTTACTATCTGTGTGTCTGTGGCTTCATGTGATGCGAGTTTTTCACAGCTGAAGTTTATAAAGAACTATTTGCGATCTAATATGGGGCAGTCAAGGTTTTTTGATCTTGCAATATTATCAATTGAAAGTGATTTTACGAAAGGGTTTGATTTCGATGAAGTAATTAACAATTTTGCAGCTTTAAAGGTCAGGAAAGGAAAGTTCTGATTTAATCGAGATTTAATGTGACTTTGCAATTTGTACTGATACTATTCTTGCAGTTGCTGATTGTGCATATCAAATACAGAACTCCGCCGAAGACGGATGTGTCGGATATTGGCGCAAATAAAACGGCGACACAACGCATTTCCATTATCTGGACTACATCCTGCTGGAAATCTAATAGGACCATGGCCCTGCTACAAGAGAGATCCAACAGGAGTTTGAGAATGAACGCTGAAGAAGAAGAAGAAATACAGAACGGTTATAATATTATCTCCTGTAAATTTAAAGTCTAATATTAAAATTAAAATAAAAAGGAACATATTTTCTATGTATTTCTTAATTCTTAACTTCTTACAATCTTTTACCTCTAACCTTGAATTCAATTTTTCTTCTATGGTCTTTGTAAATATAGGACCTAAATTTACAAACATTACCAAGAATTCTGTATGGTCCCGTTATTTGGCACTAGCAGGATTCAGATGAGGACCATGTTGTTAGTACTGAGGGGGAGACACCATGTTTTACCGCACTGTGTGTAACCAACCCTAGTGATTCCACTACTACTACGACTACAGTTACCATTGCTATACCAACTACTATTACAATAATACCATTTACTACTACTACTACAACTACCACCCATCAAGATTCAACTGAATCCATCTCTAAATCCATACTTGAACCTAAAAACTAAAATATTCTAGAATTGACATTCCCGATTTAACACACTTCATGTCAGTCATGCACACAAATATTTAAACAAACTAATGCATAAATAACACAACAATAGATAGAGGTCAGTGTACTATAGGTAACACAGTCTGTATTGTGTTATATGACCTATATTATAAGACTTGATATTATAAGATATATTATAATTGGTATCGTATTGTTTTTTACGCGGAATAATTCGCGCATATCAGTAGGAAGGATTACATACTGTTACATACATTTGTTCAGTTTGGTCTCTGTAGTTTTACTGAAATACACAATTCTACCTTTTATGATTAATATCTCTGGTTTCTTTCTTTCTTTTGCTCGCTGCTTGATGCCTATTCTAGTGGTTATCAACTTGGACCATATGACATCACGAGTATCACGTTGCAACAGGACAACGGAGAAAAACGTTCAAATTGGAGGGGGGGGGGTGGAAGGGCTATAGACAAGTTCAGGGGAGTCTACAGGAAGGTGACCACTTGAGGCAAAAACAACAAGAATTTTGACTAAAGATTTCAAATCCTTGGCGACCTGTAAATAAAATTAATGTCGGTTTTATTTAAGCACCATGGTGGCCTCAGAAGTCAAGTAAGGCTGAAAACCACTGGCCTATAGCATCAAATACGTCTTGTGGATGAACTCTACAGATATCAGAATGATATCTACGGCTATCTGGATTTCTTCCTTGGGTCAATAAATCTTTGATTATAAGGCTGAGTCGTTGGGTATGTATGCCTTTCTCAATTGTTCATACTGGGCACAGTTCTGCAGGATGTGCTCAGAGATCTGTTGATCTGTTCCATAAGTGCATAGTGGTGTAGCAGGTAATTGCAACCTGTTCATGTGTTTATTCAGTTTGGTGTGCTCTATCAGCAAGCAAAGTATTGAGACCTATCCCTGTTTTATTCAGTCTGATATGTTCTATCTGCACGTGCAGTGTTGTGACCTGTCCATCTTTGTCTAAATAGTGATAGGCATCTTTTGTCGTGTTTTTTCACTTTTGATGGTATGTATAGTTCACTTATTTGTTTCTGATATGCTACTTCCTTGCCTTCATGTAACATTCTCCTCAATGTTCCTCGCTCATTTGGCCATTCATTTCCAGGCGCACCAGCCGGCGTGTTGATGCCCAGCCTTTTCATTTCCAGGCGCACCAGCCGGCATGATTCTGCCCACTTAAATACAGTTCTCTATGTGTTCGCTTTCATGCTTAGTTTGTCATGTATTTTCTCAACCGCGGGCTAAGTCTATTTTATATTAGAATGTATAACTATCACAAAATAAATATCACGTGTCTCTATCTTTAAAAAAAAAAATATATAATGTATCTCATGGCGATGTACGTTCCTCTCAACAGAGAAGATTAGTCCAATTTGGTTACATCAGAGGTTTTTACTATACAAAAATTATGGAGGTTGTGATTCGGCGAACCTGAACCTCGGAGATATATAGAAAGTTAATGAATGTGCCTCTCTGTTGGAGAGGCGCGCCCATTTGAACCAGCGGGGAAAAAGTCCAATTAGGCTATATCAGGACATACTACCAAAAAATATTAGAGGTAACAAAGACCCCAATGTATAAGGTAATGAGAACCCAAGAATTATAAAAGATAATCTCATTTAACAGTTAAGATTACAATTATTTTAGTTGAATTTTTGGTCAAAATAGATTGAATATATTAAGAACATGATAAATATACAACCAAATGACAGCACGAAATTGTGGAAACATCAAACATATTCAAGTCTAAAAATGTGTTATTTGTCTTTCTACGGTTTCGACAGGATTGCTGGTCATGGCCTCCTTCTTTTGTGCTGTAGTGTCAGCATTATTTCCCTTTCTGTGTATATCGATAATACTGTCAGCGAGTTCTATCCCCTTAGTCTCCGGGGTAAACAGCATACACAAAACACTCATGAAACATAAACCTCCAATCACAATGTAAGAAGCAACCATCATGTCATCCTAAAATAAGGGGAAAATAAGTAAGAATATTAAAGTCGACTAAAACAAAATTTGCATTATAAATATTCAGCAAATAATGCATAAAACTTCAATATTAACAGCTTAGTCAGAAAATGGCTGGGGAATGGCACAATCAAACATGGCAAGACAGCTTAGAGAATACCGTGCTTCGTAGGAAATAAGTCATAAACAGAAAATAATTCTCATAAATGTTCAGTATGCGTGTAATACAGGAGCCGCGTAGCGCATTGGTTGCGCACTGGTTCATTACCCAGTTGAGGCGGAAATGTTTTTCAGATCGCAACGGGTCCCGGGTCGACCCAGCATTAAATGGGTACCGGATTAATCCGGGAAGTAAAGACTGCGAGGGAGAGGAGATGAGAGGAGACTAGCACGTTAAAATACATACACGTTTTATCAATTCTTTTTATATTTGTGTAGCCTGTAATTTGTCATCCCTTTGTGTGGACAATTTTTCTTAAATATTATCATTTTGTACCACTCATTTCTTGTAAATCTTGAATTTAAACTTGATATAATGTCATATTGTTTATTTATTTTAGAACCTTAGGAATTGCGAGCGATTTGCTCTTACTTCCTATGTGCAGTGGAGTGGTTTTCTGAGCTTTCTTTCATACCCAGATGCCTTCAGCTTTCGGCTTAGTGCAATGCCTATTTCCTAATATATTTCACAGAATTGATATGTGGCATTCCCGTGCATACCGCAGTGTGAGTTCCGACACAGATAATCCACCACACATTAAGCTTCTTCGTGTGAATGGAAGCAGGCTTACGAGAGGCAAATTGTGGATGTGGAGCTGAGGGTATTGTTAAACAGATGTGTGCACCAGAAGGCATCAATCCTGGTGAGAATTGATACCTGTTCCTATTGTCTTACAGAAGGTATTCTGAACCATCACTCAATATTGACGATACTCAACGATAGTACTCACGTAGAACACAGGTTTTGTAGTTGTACTTGACGACGGCTAACAGAATATCAACACTTTCGGACAATGGGGTGTTCACACGAAAAAATACAAATAACAGTAGGCAAGACATTTTCAACGTTTCAACCGTAAGTACTTTTATTTATCAAGAATATACAAATTAAACAGTGAACGAGTAAAAAACACAACTTGTTTTTGTTTATTCACTGATTTTTTAAAATTTCGTGTTAACACCCCATAGTCCGATAATGATAGTCTCTTAGCCATCGTCAGGTAAAAACTAGAAATCGTGTGTTCTACATAAGTATTATTATTATTATTATTATTATTATTATTATTACACAGTTTTTCATCAGTTTTGCAGGCATTGCAGTATTGTAGCCCTGTGAATGTGGATGTCGAAGCTAGGCCACTCATCTGCGAACAAATCGATGAGCAAAATTGAAGTCACATAGATTGATTTAGCTGAGACGGACTATATTTACCTGAAATTTGAGGTACTTTTTACACTAGATATAAAAGTGTTGTTGATCATAATAAAATATATCTGACTTCTGTTTCTGTCTCCAATGTTTTTTGGTGTATATAATCTTCTTTTTTCTTGTTCAACGAATGTTACATATGGTGCTATTGCTCTCCATCCAGAAGTGTAAAAGTTGTTCGCCACTGTGTTCTATTTTTTTTTCTAGCCCAAATTATCCTATTTTTTCGTTTATGTATCTCTATAATTTTATCATTGCTTGGATTAATGTTATGCTATTCTGAAGACTTGGAAATTCATTTGAGTGAATCGTCTTCTACGTGAAATCTTCTTCTTCTGCTCTGCTCTGATATATATATATATATGTTCATTATGGGATATCTATACAATAAATTGTAGCTTTAGATTATTACATTATTACTGAATTGTTTACAAAACTTACAAAGTTAATCACGAAACCAGCAATAATAGCTCCAAAACGTGAGAATGTGTTTGCCGCCCCAAAACCAAGATTCCTGGGAAGAAAAAAAAAATTGCATTATTTATCCAGACCTATGGAAATGTCTTCAGTAAAGTGGACGGTTACCTTAAAAAACGTGATTTCCTCATTTTCGTGAGATTTTTTGATCATCTTTTCTTTTAGTGGGAAAAACAATAAAGGGGAAGTCCATATTTTGTTTTGAGCAGTCCGAAAACTAATTCAACATTTTTTGTCAATATTTTACCCCTCCACCTTGTCAACATCTGTCAAAAGTTGAGCTCTTCTTAATTATGTAAATTTTAAAAAATAACCCCCCCCCCCCAAATAAAACATTTTTGGCTAAAAAGTACGAACAAAATTACGTTATGAATTTCACATATTAGGTAAAAATATATATTCGCTGATTATACATTATTCAGCACACCATCACTGTCCAACTGGTCATTAGCTTCTCGTGGCTACCTGAATTGTACTCACCTCATGAATCGTTAGGTCATGAAAGAGGTTTAATGAAAGACATTTTTGACAATAACTTGTGAGAGGTTCATGAGAATTCCGTGAAATTTACTGAAAGCAAAACTCTCTGACCATATTATAGAATGTCTATAAAAGATTGAAGGTGCTCGAAGAAATTCAGTTGAAAATTCAATGCACAAGTATGGCTCATCTCACTACAGAATAACGATACATCATCATTGTACGCTTACAGACTGAACAATGACAAAGTGTAATTGCTAGACTATTTAATATATTGAGAAGCACAATTAATCGTCTTTTGGTGCGATTTCTCACCTTTTGAGGCGATTTCTCAGCTTTTGAGGCGATTTGTCACCTTTTGAGGCGATTTGTCACCTTTTGAGGCGATTTGTCACCTTTTGAGGCGATTTGTCACCTTTTGAGGCGATTTGTCACCTTTTGAGGCGATTTCTCACCTTTTGAGGCGATTTCTCAGCTTTTGAGGCGATTTCTCACCTTTTGAGGCGATTTCTCAGCTTTTGAGGCGATTTCTCACCTTTTGAGGCGATTTGTCACCTTTTGAGGCGATTTCTCAGCTTTTGAGGCGATTTCTCACCTTTTGAGGCGATTTGTCACCTTTTGAGGCGATTTCTCACCTTTTGAGGCGATTTCTCACCTTTTGAGGCGATTTCTCACCTTTTGAGGCGATTTCTCACCTTTTGAGGCGATTTCAACAAACTAGTTCAGTGGCAGACCGGAAGCGCAGTGGAAGGACCAGATCACAACTCCTGTCGAAAACCACTTCATGCGGCTGCGCCACCTCAGAAATCGATTTGCATCTGCGGTGTCCGCAGTCCTGTCAATGCCAGCAGCTGGTCGAATATCAGATCATACGGTAAGGAATCAGTTACAAGACACTAGTCTTTGTGATAGAAGACCCTACAGCGGTCCTGTTCTTACTGGCCAGCATCGCCAGAACCGACTACAGTGGGCAAGCCAGCATCCTCAATGGATCATTGGAAATGAATGGAGATGTTTGTTTGTTTGTTTTTCGTTCGCTCCATTGTAACCATCACGGATATCCGTGCGATTTCCGCCGGGAGCGTGATTACGTTGTGCCACCGTTATGCGCCTTGTAGGCCTAGCACATCCGATTTCGGCATGCCTTGACAATCCGGGTGGGCTACCCTTAGCCTGTGACAGCCTCTATATCTGTCTCCAGGCACGCGTAGCGAAGACTCTTCGCCCAGACGATTTTCTTGCTCTCGTCTCACTCGAACGAGGTGTTCCACTGTCTATGAACTTGCCTCGTGTAATTGGACGTGCTGTGCCTGTGCCCATTAGGTACTGAACCGTTTCTCATCCATGAGCCTGGTTCCTTAAGGGGAAGAACTCAACAGAGGAGTTGGACCTTGGCACTTTCGCCCTCTTAGCCGAGGTGTCATTCACCGACATCGTGTACCCCTTGTCCAAGTTCGAGTCTCACACCACGCGTTTGAGAGCAAGGCGTTCTCGAGCTGAGCGTCCTTGTCCCAATAGCGCCTGAGCCCATCAGGTACTGAACCCTTTCTCTCTTCAAGTGTATTTCCGGTGTAGGAAAACCTGACAGTAGAGTTGGGCCAGGGCTAAATCGTTGTCCCTTTTGTGCCTGAGCGAATCGAGTACGGAACCCTTTCTCTCTGCAAGTTACTTCCGGTATAGGAAACCTTGACAGTAGAGTTGGGCCAGGACTGCCATCGTTGTCCCTTTCTTGCTTACACCCATCGGGTACAGAACCCTTTCTCTTCGCGAGCATATTTCCGGTTTAGGAAGGCTCGACGTTAGAGTTGGGTTAGGTCTTTTGCTTTACCAAACGCCGATGGATGGGTCTGAGTCTCTGCCTGTTAGGAACTCTGGTGACTAGAAGCCCGTCTCGAGCTGACGGAGCTTGTAGTTCCCTTTCCTAGGGACTTTTCACTTTCTATTTGCAGTTCGCGCTGCACTCTAGCGCTGTTCTGCCCTTTCATTGTTTCATTGTACTCTGTATGAAACATATTTGTCTCTCATCATGTATTTACCTTTACGTGCATTTTACATTGGCCGCCCCTCCAATGTTCGGACTGGACTGACTAGCTTCACTGTATGTCGACAGTGTCGCTATATGTGGTGATGCTGGTGGTGTCGGAGATATGTCTGTCTCTTGTGCAGGAAAATCTCTTTCCATCTGCTACCTCCACATTCTCGGACACGATCCTATAATGATTTGGCCAGAATCAGCTCGAGCTGCTGTATTTCTGTTTCCAGGGTGCACCGCGTGGAGGTACATTTGGGATCTTGGTTATCTGCTAACCCTGGGTCCGCCTAGAGCAATGCGTTCCCTTTGCCATGAATGGAGATGGGTTTGATTTAGTTAAAGTCTGAAAGTTTCTTCATGTCAAGGTTGAAATATTAATTCCGTAAAACACATTTTTTTTAAACAGTGTAGAATTAAAACAGCCACAGTGGTAACTCATGTTTGTCCAGGTAATCTTGGTTTACACCTTCGGTTTCACTGCTGTTGGTCCAGGTTTCAAGTCCAAAAGTTTATGACAACCCTATATATATATATTTAAGTCACCGAGAATACGGACTACAAAGCGTTCCCACAATTTGTTAGGGATAGATGGATTAATTAGAAATATATATTGGTAACAAGCTACATCAATACGATGTGAAAACAACTCTCACCATTCATAGAAATAACAATTATCGTAAGACAATGATGTATTTTATCACCCACTCTATTTAAAATATACACAGATAATATTTTTGAACATTTAAAAGTAATACGATGACTCAAGATCACTGGCAAAATAGTAACCAGCGATATGCAGATGACACAATCCTTTTAACAGAAAACTAGTAGGAACTAAAAAGCCTAATAGATCAAGCCAATAAATCAAATAAAGAATATGGACTAGAATTAAACATTAAAAAAACAAAAACTATGATAATCAGCAAAGACACAGAAGAACAGGCGTTAAAGAGAAAAATACATGGAGAGATACTACAACAAATAGAATATTATCAATATCTCGGACACATAATAAAAAATGATGCCAGATGTGAATCAGAAGTTAAAAGGAGAATGAGAATTGCTGAAGCACGTTCAATGACATGAGGAAAATATTATATCTAAACAAATTACATACAAGCTAAACATAAAATTTATAAAATGTTACATCTATACTAATGTATGGCTCACAAATATGAATAATGAACACCTAGTAGACATAATTTACGCCTTTGAGTTGTGGATATATAGAAGATTAGGTAAAACTTCGTGAAAAGAAAAGCAAACGAACAAAGATATTCTAAAACTTCGTATAAAAAAGAACTATTGAAAAAAAGATTAAGGAAATCAAGTTTTTTGGCATATTAAAAGATATGACACCTTGTTGAAGATCTTACTTGAGGGTTACATGTTACATTGGGATGTTCGCTGCTGTTGAAATAGTCCTTGTATCTATTGGTTCGTTCTCAGTTTGAGTGTATTGACAAAATCGCATCTTTTTGGGAGGGTTAGTTAAGTACGAAAATAAATACAATTTTATTTGAGTTGCATGGTGATTTGGTGCCGCTAGAACGGACCTGGTTCAATTCCCTTCAGCATCAAGAATTTTTTCATTTATCATCATGCTTCCTACTTGAATTTACTTATTTTAAGGAAACTCGCATAAACAATTCATGGCCTCCCTACTAGCAGTTACACTCATACTTTACAATCAAAATTACAAAACCTACATACCTGATAACAGTAGGGTAAAGCTCTGCACCCCATGTTATCAGAACTGTCCAGCCTGCTCCAATACCCATCTTGGCAGTGAGACTCAGCCCTGTAATAATAGTCTTCTTTGTTGCTTGTGGACCTTTAGGTAAACAGGATGCATAAATAAACTCTATTATAAGGGATTTCACGTAGGAAGCTTAAACGTTATAAATGTGCTCTACCGACTAGTCGTTTTGAGTACAGAAATTCATGTGCACAATCAATTAATGAGATTATTCAGTACATGAACACACAACATCGGCGTATTTCCCGTTCAAGTAACTGTTGTGACCTTTGGCCTGGATTCACGGGGTTTCCTAACCTTTGACGGAAGTCGGTTGTGGAATGTGATCTCGAGGTGAAGTGTTGGGCGGGAAGTTGGGTAAGATGGTGGTTAGGTGACAAAGAAAAAAAAGGAAAAAAAAAGAAGTTAAAAACGGGGGGGGGGGTTAGGGTTAGGGTTAGCGATTAGGGTTAAGGTTAGGGTTAGCGATTAGGGTTAGGGTTAGGGTTAGCGATTAGGGTTAGGGTTAGCGGTTAGGGTTAGGGTTAGCGATTAGGGTTAGGGTTAGGGTTAGCGATTAGGGTTAGGGTTAGCGATTAGGGTTAGGGTTAGGGTTAGCGATTATGGTTAGGGTTAACGATTAGGGTTAGGGTTAGCGATTAGGGTTAGGTTAGGGTTAGGGTTAGCGGTTAGGGTTAGGGTTAGCGAAGCCCACCCCCTTATATTACATTCGGCAAAATAATTCATTTGAAATAAGTGCATATTTGGTGCCTGTTTATGCTATCATTATCAATACACATTGAAAGAGACTGATAGCATAATTGACGGATTCAATGGTTACAACGGATTTGGCAGAAGTCGGCAGATATTTTCTTGGAGTTCTTGTGTGAAATAAAGCATGGATTTATCAGCCAAGATGAATGAGGTACGTATTTAATCTAATTAACAATGTTTATATTTTGGACTAAAAGACTATGGATTTTGCCGTATTCCGCGCAAAACGAATGAAATGGTTGGCTCTATCATTCACAAAGCCACGTCGCGCGCAAAAACTTTTTGCTTCCGCGGTGTGACGTCACGGCATCCATTAATTTCATTGGCAGTGCGCGGAAATCCATGACGTCTGGTAGTCCGGAATATAAACATTGCGCTATTTATAGCACAGTGGTTACTTGAACAAGTACTCGTGTATCTATTACATCCTGGATATTTTCAAAAGCTAAAATTACTCACCATGTGATTTTTTGATACTGTTTTATTGAAATCCTACTTATATGTAAGAACATCTCTAATCATCACGTAACATTCACATACAATCTGAGAAATAGTGTTGCTCGTCCAACACACGATTATGGTAACTATTTGTTACATTCACTTTTGTAATTCAGTTAGAGTTATTTCTTTGATTATACGTTTACTGATGGCTAATAAACCACATTCTAGTCGAAAATGCCATTGAACAATTTAAGCATGGAATGACCAATGTAAATGATTTTTTTGTCTACCCGTTACTTTCTAGAAACTCCCTGCTGTTGAGTTGCTGCATTTCTCATCTTTTCACAAGATGATGCACTTTTTTTTACTATAGAGCACAATGTTGCTATAATTTTGCAAGTTCTTTCTGTGTATCGTGGACTAGTTCAACCAATTTCAATGAGGTTGTTAATGTGCAGTGCTTATTTTGTCCACCTTGATATCGTATACCCTTCTGCAACTCATCATATAAACGTATATTTGGCAGGCGATGATTTGGTATATGTACTACATGAAATGCCCAATGAATCCGTGTCTCAGAATAGTCTGAATGCTAGGAAACCAGCTCTGTCAAAGACAGTGGTATTCGAAATCTTGTCCTGCCATCTGATGCTCATAAATTTTCAGAGAAACTTTGTGTGAAAGTGATTGAGTTTCCTCACATGCCGTCTATACACAGTCCATGTTTCACCGACGTATAATAGCACTGGACGTATCCCTACCCTATATACTTTCAGCTTAGTCTGCAGGCTAATACTATTTCTATGCCACACAGTTGCGTACAATCTGCCAAAAAGGGTACTTGCCTTGGTGATTCTGCTATACACTTCATTATCAACGGTAGTTTTTTGAGATGGTGTACTATCCGGATATGTGAACTTATATGTGTACGTATTCATGAACCTACACATGAATGTATACATGAACGAATAAATGAACGTATAAATCAACGTGTACATGAACGAATAAATGAACGTATAAATCAACGTGTACATGAACGAATAAATGAACGTATAAATCAACGTGTACATGAACGAATAAATGAACGTATAAATCAACGTGTACATGAACGAATAAATGAACGTATAAATCAACGTGTACATGAACGAATAAATGAACGTATAAATCAACGTGTACATGAACGAATAAATGAACGTATAAATCAACGTGTACATGAACGAATAAATGAACGTATAAATCAACGTGTACATGAACGAATAAATGAACGTATAAATCAACGTGTACATGAACGAATAAATGAACGTATACATGAACTTATACATGAACTATAGATGTAATATGAGACGAACAGTACGTCTGTCTAAATTGTTCATACTGTGGACATTTCTGCAGAATATGTTGAGAGGACTTTTTATCTATTCCATAGGTGCACAGTGGTGTGGTACGCAGTCTGTGATGTTTTTCAGTCTGTGATGTCTTGTCCTCCAGGTTACGTAGCGTAACCTGCTCCTGTTGACTGTATATTTAGGTAGTCGCGGGTGTCTTTTGTCATGATATGTTCACTTCTAATGGTTTGTATAGATGTCTTCTTTGTTTCTGTTTTATATGAAACTCCATTTTCTTTCTGCATGCTCTCCAACTCATGGCCCGCTCATTTCCTGGGACACCACAGTGTAATGGTTTCCACGGAAATTCAGTGCTACTATTTTTGAATGCTGTTTTGTTTAAATTCATCTTTTATGTGTTATACTTTACCACCCTTGAGTGCCTGCAGAAAAGATAGTGCATCTGTGAAGGTGACATTTTGTTGACATTCAGAGACTGTGTCAAGTATCATGAGGGCAGTTTGTTCATTGCTTAAACTTCAGCCCAGTAGTTGGAGCAGAACTTTACTGCAGGGAAGGATGTTGTCTCCGGGCAATGATCAGGATATGTTATAAAGATACCAGCTCCCCAAATTCTCATTACGTGTGTAGATCCATCCGTAAATGTATATATCCACTATTGCTCTGGGAATTCTTCGTGAATCATTCTCGTTGTCGCAATTAACTTTTGTAGATAATTTTCTTTCCTTTTTTTTTTCTTTGAGACTACTGAATGATGTGTTTATTTGTAGGGAATCACTAGTTTGCTCCCATGATGCATCGTAAAGGGTACGTAGCAGGGGTGATAATTGTATAGGCAGATCTGCTTGATACTTTTTGCATCTCCAGTATTGGCTTGGTTTTCATAGCAAATGTGATGAGTCTGAGCGCTTGATTGTACACTTTATCCACATTCTGGAGAAGGGAATACGCAGCAGATGACCAAGTATTTTGAGCCAAACTCAAGTAAGTGAAATCTTACTATACCTTTCTATGTTTTCGTTAGAGTCTACTTATTTGCATCTCAGCTTGCGCTGACTCATCGAAGAAGACACCAAAATAAGTGGGATAGTCTTCTTTCTTGATGATGGTAGCTCCTAAAGGTATTATCCCCTCTTTTCCTTTGTGGAAATGGAGAATATAATTGTGAATTCTTGTGATTGAGTGAAATTTACTTTTGTTTATTTTGACCTGCTATTTCTCAGTCCAATCATACGTTTTTCGGCTGCCTGCTGCGTTCTATTGTATGGTGTTTCGGTGTGCTCTCAGTACACCATAGTACTAAGTCATAAGAATATAGTGCCGCTTTCACCCCAGTAGGTAATTCATTTACAAGGTCGTTAAGGTAAACAAAGAAAAGTGTTAGATATATCACACCCCCATAAATTCCCTGACGTAACAACACTTTTCTACTCTGCAAACCATCCATACATGGTAACTCTAGTTGGCCTGTTGTGTAGCCAGGATTGAATCATACATGGTAACTCTAGTTCGCCTGTTGTGTAGGTAGGATTGAACATCTTAACATATTGGTGTGTATTCTGTTTCTCTTGAGTTTAACAATTCCATCTTTTTACACCTTGTCAAAGGCCTGCTTAGTCACACTCATATTGTTAACACGTTTTTAATATCCTAAAAGACATCTTCAACTGGTTGAGAAAGGTAGGTGACTTAACTTCTAGGCTGCAGCATTTCCTAAATCCAGCTTGCTTCTGCAATATGATGTGGTCATTATCCAGTTACCACTAACTTCAATCTGTAATTGACCATTCTCTCCATACTCTACAAAATACAACTTGTGAGACTGGTCGGTATGTAGCTTGGTGTCTTGGCCTTGCAATTTTCTTTCCTTTGGGTGGGCTTTCTGATCTTTCTGATTATTTGAATCGCTGTTGTTATTTTCCCAGCTGAGGTTGAAAATATCTAGCAGTTTACACTTAGCAGCTCCGTTCAGATTGATTAACATTTCATTGGTAATTTGAGCTGATCCAGGTGACTTTCTATTAAGTTCGGAAACAGCATGTTGAAGTTCTATTATATGTAAATAACCAAATGGTCGGAGGGTGTCCGACAAAGTGGAGGGTGCTGCAGTAACCAAAGTAACACATAGTAATGCAAAATACAAGGAATACCTAACTAAGAACAAATCTAGATAAAAATGTATATAAGAAATATGCAATAAAACAAAACATGACAATTTTCCTACGTTGCGGTCCTATTGGGACCTTTTTCAAGAAATACACACAAAAAAACTAACAAAAACACCAAACCATAAATATAATTTCTATTACATGGGATCCTTTGTAGAAACAATATCAGACTGCTATCACAACTATATGCTGTAGCACGTAGATCTACAACTTGTCTTCTTGATCATTTTACTTTCATATTCTAGGGTTACTGTCTGTTGGAGCAAGAAATATTTTTTCATTCAGTAGAACAACATGGGCCGTAAAAAACTTGAAGATGACCATATTTTCAGATAATATACATAAACAAATTATTTCCTACATAGGTTAATATAATGCAAACATTGAAATACAAAGTTTTCATAACAGATATTTCATAAGTATAGTATCATTCCAATCGGTCCAATACCTTTTTTTATATTCTCCCGGCGGACTCGAATAAAAAAAATGCCATATACCAAACATTCGGTGGTGTATTTAAATGAATGATTTTTTTTCTTCTTCTTCTTCAGCGTTCATTCTCAAACTCCCACTGGATCTCTCTTGCAGCAGGATAGTAGTCCTACTAGATTTCTAGAAGGATGTAGTCCAGAAAATGGAAATTCGTTGTGTCGCCGTTTTATTTGAAGCAATGGTCCGACACATCCATCTTCGGCATTAAAAATGAATGATTGGAGCGTGTACTCACCGTAAACCTCTACACCGAGACAGACAAATGCTGACACGCTTGTAATGGACATAAACAAGACACTTGTCCACTTTCGTCCAATTCTGAAATATGACAAATGTGCAAGTTTAAGACATTTTTGGGAATCGTTTAATGCAATGTATTAAGTATATTAAAATGTATTTTAAAAGTAATTTAAAAGCATGAAGTATATTGCTATATTACGCATTTATATCCTAACATTGTATCTATACTGTGTCTTATGTGGAATCTCGTTAAAACATTTAACATCGGGTGTCAGGACAGGGTTTCCAACACAGAAGTACTGTATCGCGATAAGATACATCTCTTTACGTGACAGACATTTTAAGATGGCTTGACCATGTGAAAAGATGGCAATTGATCTCATTCTCGTAACAATTCTCTTTTCAAATATCTCATCTGGTGGACGGCAAAGGGGAACATCTAAACTTAGAGATACGGACATATGTAAAACTGAAAGGTATTGAGAAGTGTAAAACGGAGAGATAATGACATCTGTACAACAGATAAATAAGAACAAAGTGTAAAACTGAGAGATAAGGGCATCTGTAAAACTGATAGATAAGGACAGGTGTACAACTGCGAGATATGGACAAGTGTAAAACTGAGTGAAGAAGACAAGCATAATATTGCGAGATAAGAACATCTGTAAAACTGAGAAATAATGACATCTGTAAAATGTCGAGAAAAATACAAGTGAAAATTGCGAAATAAAGACATCTGTAAAACTGAGAGATGATAGTGTAAAACTACAAGATAAATACATTTGTAAAACTGAGAGATAAGAACAAGTGTAAAACTGAGAGATATTGAGATGTGTAAAAATGCACGATAAATACATCTATAAAACTGAGAGACAAGGATACGTATAAACATGCGAGACAATGACATCTGTAAAACTGTGTGAAAGGACATCTGTAAAGCTGTGAGATAATGACAAGTGTAAAACTGTGAGATGAGGACATTTTTAAAACTGTGAACTAATGACAGCTGTTAAGGAACAGATTATAATTGAACAATTTTATGTTAAATCCAATTTCTTGATCAATCAATAAACCCATAACCCTTCAGGGTCGTAGAGGTACCACATTGGATGCTTCAGCACACAGAGTCCTCCAGCGAATTCTATCCTCAGCGATGCGGATGAGTGTGGAAATATCTAGCCCTGTCCATTCCTTGATGTTGTCTGTCCATGTCTTTATTTCTCCTCCTCTGCTTCTTCCACCCTCGACAGTTCCCTGCAGTATTGTTTTTGACAAGGAATCGTGCCTGCATACATGTCCGAACCATGCTAGTTTTCGTCGTTTCACTATTGAAAGCAATGGCTCCTGGACACCTGCACACATCTCTACTTTATTTCTTACGTACACATTGGTCTTATGTTCCCTATAGGAAATTCGTAGAATTATTCTGTAGCATTTATACTCGAAAGCCTGTAATCTTCTCTCCATGTCCGCAGTGAGTGTCCAACTTTCACAACCATACAACACAACAGAAAGCACCAGCAACCTATACAGTTTGATTTTCACTCCAACACTGATGTTGCTTTTCCAAATCACAGTTAGCCTTGACAACACGCTAAAGCCATCTCGAGCCTTATTTTTAGTTCTGCTTTGCATTTACCATCGCTGCATATACTGGATCCGAGGTATTTGAAGGTATTCACCTCTTCAAGCTTGTGTCCATTCATCATGATATTAGTCTGGTTTTCAGTGTCTCTGCTGTTTACCAAGATTTTGCTCTTATCTGAATTGATTTCCATTCCGTACTTGCTGGTAACTTTTTCTAACTTTGATGTTAATTCTTGCAATGATTGTTCTGACCCAGCTATAAGATCAATATCATCAGCGAAACGCAAGTTGCAAATAGGGCGACCTCCGATCGATATAGACGTGTTGTAGTCATGTAATGTCTCTTGTATGATGTGCTCTAAGTATATGTTAAAAAGTACTGGGGACATTATGCATCCCTGTCGAACTCCCACAGTTATTTTGAAGAACTCTCCAATTGTATTGTGTGACAAGACAGCACTATTTGCATTTTCGTACAGAGCTTCAATAATGTCTATAATTGTGGTGTCAAAATTAAATTTCCTCAATATGTGCCACAGACCATCATGCCAAACACAATATCTTGATAAGAACTGGCGAATGATTATACAGCATGGAGTTCAGCGCTACGGCGAGACATCCAATCTTCTGAGGGTTAGCTGAGGGAGAAGTCAGAAGACAAGCTACGTAGACGCAAATCACCTGCTTTCTTAAACATGTTTCTTATGTATATTCTGTTGTTATCCCTATGGGTCGAAAAAAAGCAACGAGAAATTCTACAATTTGATGTTTCGGGTATCGTGGTCCATTTGTAATTTTTTACATCCGCCTCCTTCTTGACGTCCGGAAAGACGCAGAATATCATAATTATTATCATGTCAACAATATTATCATTATTACCATTATCATCATAAATATTATTATTATCATCATCATAATTATCATTATCATCGTTATTATCATCATCAGTATTATCATCAGTATTATCATCAGTATTATCATCATTATCATCAGCATCATTATATTATGTATATATTTTCGTGTGTTATTCATAGACAACTAGAAATGTGCAACAGACGTTAACTTGCGCTACATTTAACAGAGATAGTCTAGGGGGTAGGGATCGCCCCAAGACGACGATGGATAAGAGACATAACAGAAATTTTAAACATACTCCTAGATAAAACAGGTCAACTCGCTCAGAATAGTGAGGAGTTCAGAAAAGCAATTAAAAAAGACTGTTCTGGACAGATTATACCACCTGATATATAAGGTAGTCATATCAATAAGAAGCTTTAAGAAATTATTGAGATGTGTAAAAGGTAGTAGATGAGATATCAGGATGCGAATTAGTACAGCGTGTTGACTCGTCTTGCGATTCGAATTTGTGTCAACTAAACAGTATAGGTTCAAATCTCGTCTGCAACCTTAACATTTAATTAGAGGGAGACCGAAGATTTCATTAATACGAGGTTGAACTTATTTTATTGAATTTTAGTTATAAAATAATTTTATCGAAAATTATTGGGGTTTTTCATTTGGTGTAAGAAGTCTCATTTAATTTAGCAATAGTTGCAATTTTCTCATTTTGTGGAGGAAGTCAATTAGTTTAGCAATAGAGGGTATTTTCTCATTTTGTTGATTTTTAGTTTTTATTGTAATTGCTCTGCTTTTGCTGTAATACGTTGCAGGATTGAATGACCTTCGGTTGTTCAGGTTATGGCACCTTTAGTCATTTGATGTGTAGTAATAATGTAGCGTCTCAGAACGTTGGTAATTCGATAAATCCACATCTTTTTGGTCTTACTCTGCATCTTGCTGTTTATTTTCTTATATATGTATGATATAAGAGTGGTACAGAGCGCGTCTGTGACGTCCAAGGTACCGAGTTTGATCCTCACCACAGGAAATTGTGTATCTGGACCGTTCAGAAAGCAATGACAAACTACTGAACGTATTTATATTGCCTATAAAATCACTGCAGCCAAAAATGTTGGGTTGATGGCTACATCCTGAATAAGATACGTTACCTTTTATTTATTCAGTATGCTCTTGCTGCTGGCCAGTATTTGTTCATTTTCATCAAGTGGCTGAACAATTTCAATGTTCGATGTATTTAAAACAAAAAGAAAATATTTGACATCTTGGCATAGCAGCAAGTGAACAATGATCCTAATAAAAGATAATTAAAATAAAGAGTTGGGAAAATTCATAATCGCCAACGCAAGTCAGCAGGGCACCTGATGATGATAAACAGAATATTAAATTTAGTTAAATATATTACTTGTTGCATAAATAATAGGTGGCCAAGCATGCTGGAATCTCAACAACGGAAAGCAGGACAATATTGAGAGACAGATTTCCAGAAAGGCTAGATACTCCAAAGGAGATTCCGTAATATACGCAGGATAAAACAAACCTGAAACAGAAAACAATAGTTTGTGATTAACTTGTAATATTGTTTTTCTTGTTAATATGCAGGGTGTATATAAAGTTGTTGTGCACTCATTTACATTGCTGACGACAGTACGTAACAGATATTTTGAATGTATTTAATGCGATCTTACTGACATCATGATAATGGGAATAAATTTGAGCAGGATAATACTTTCAAATACCTCAGATCCTGCATATGCAGTGATGGAAACTGCAAAAACAATATTGCAAATAAGGCTCGAGATGGCGTTTGCTTCTATGTTAAGGCTAACCTTAATTTGAAAAATCAATATCATTATTAGAGTGAAATTCAACCTCAATCACTCGCTAGTGTGTTTTTATTGTGCTATATGGCTGTGCTAAATACCGACTCGGTGGCGACTTGTTACAGAGCGTTTCTTGACGGCCTAGGTACCGGGTTCGAATCTCGTCACAAAAAATTGTGCAGCTGGACCGTTCTGAAAGCAATGGAAAACTGCTGAACGTATTTATAACTGCCGGACCATCACTACAGCCAAATATTCTGAGCTGATGGTTACTTCCTGAAAAGAAAATGCTACCAAAAAACAAAATATGGTTGTGCTGTATGGTTGTAAACAACTGTAAAGAATTGAGAACCCCCACCCCTCCTTATTTATGTCAAGTAATCTGAACTTATTCCCCAACCACCCCAAAAAAATTGATCACCAAAAGCACGAAAAAACTACATGATTTGTTTCACACTTTCTTAGAAATGTTACAAGATCAAATAATTTCATTGATGTATAGAAACAGTATTGTTGAAGCAAATATTTGTAACCCTCTCTCCTTGCCACCACCTGTCACATGTTCAGAACCCACCTTTCACTTAGTTGCCTCATTGTGAATAGTGAGTATGTACAGCTTGCCCATCGTCTGAAGCCAAACTGAATGAGACTCGGCAATATACTCGGCAACAGTATTCTATTGTTCTATTATTTTTGTGCAGATTTTACCTGTATGACGTAATAAGAAAAGGTTCCCATTCTCTCTTACTACCTTTTATGTTTCCATAATGGTACAATTACTGATTTTTGCCAGTCGTCTGGTACTTTTCTTTCTGCCCACGCTATATTCAATAATCTGACTAGCCACTGAATCCCTGTGTTTCTTAATGCTTATATAGCTTCTCTGGGTATACTGTCTCCTACTGGTGATTTAATACTTGGGCTATGTTTTAAGACTTCTATTTATTGATTTAGTAGATCTGGTTATGTGGTATCTGGGCTCTAACAACACTTCGTATGACAAAATAGCTATTAAAGGATTTAAAGATTAAGCAGGTAAGTTTTTTTGTGCATATTAAAAGACACTTTGTTGAAAAACCTATTTGAGTGTAGCGTTCAGCAGAGGTGAGCAATAGGTAGACAGAAATACAGATAGGAGAGAAACATTACGAGATGAATAGGTTACAGTCTAGCAGACTGCACCATCAAAGGAAAACAGAGGATGTTTGAGGCGCGTTGCAGCCAACTTTTGTTTCGGAGACGGCACTTAAGGATGATGATGATGATATTCCTAGTTAAACGGAATACAAGTTGTTTGCTAACCAAGCATATCAATTTTCATTATTTTTTGTAACTGGTAACTAAACTTAATACATTTTTATATGAAGTGCAAACCACAAAATAGCTTATTTCACTGATTTATATATCATGTGACATTTGTTTCATTGATTTATATATCATTTGACATTTGTTTCATTGAATTATATATCATGTGACATATGTTACATTGATTTATATATCATGTGACATATGATACATTGATTTATACATCATGTGACATTTGTTTCATTGATTTATATATCATTTGACATTTGTTTCATTGAATTATATATCATGTGACATATGTTACATTGATTTATATATCATGTGACATATGATACATTGATTTATACATCATGTGACATTTGTTTCATTGATTTATATATCATGTGACATTTGTTTCTGGTCAAATATGGGATCATTGCTGTAGATACGTAGGGGGGGGGGGGGGGGTTTACACCTTTTAAAAAATCCCTAAACGACAATAGGTCATTTCATTCTTTTCGTGTGAAATTCTCTCGTGAACTTTCATATCACTTTTAGGGACAACCATGAGGATAAGATAGGATGGGTTTGTGGAAGAGCTTGTGTCTTGTTCTCTAGTAATAAATGTCATATTCTTGTTTTCTGGGGGGGGGGGGGGGGAAGAGAGGAGGAGGGAGTGGTCTAAAAAAACAACCTAAATCCCGTCAAATTATCTACGGACTTGAATGAAATACTTTTTTATTTGACTTTGCTGCAAATCGGACCATTATAATCTGCAAAATCGAAGAGGAACAAACGTAAAAATGGAGAGATACTGCAACAAGTAGACAACTAATACCTGTATATTGAGCATATAATAACAAATGTTGGTAGAACCGGACGTTAAAAGAAGAATAGGAATGACTAAAATTATTCTGAATGACATGAGGAAACTACTAAAATCTAAACAAATCACAAGAAAACCTATCATTAGCATTATAACATGCTACATTTATTCTACATTAATGTTTGCCTTAGAAATATACATTGTGAACAGCAGCTAGAAGACCAGATTGATGCCTGTGAGATGTGGACATTTAGAGGAACAGAGTGAACTTCATGGAAAGAACAGAAAACAAAAAAGTTCTGACAACACTTTGCATGAAAAGAAACTTAAAGGATAGAAAAATGGAACAGGATATTTTGGACATATTAAAAGATAAGACACCTTGTTAAAGACCTTACTTGAAGGTAGAGTCGTTGGGTGGGAAGCAATAAACAGCCAGAGATACAAGTGGGAGGGAAACATGAAATGGACAGGATATTCTATCAGACTGGACTGTACTATCAGGGCAATACACAGGATGTCGGTTGTTCATTTCAGCCAAACTTTGGTGTGGAGATGGCTCTTGCTGGTGATAAGCCAAGTATATAACGTGTTATGTTTGTTTTTATTCGGTTATAGTGTGTGTTATAGTTGTTATTTCGCATGTATGACAACCAAGCCTTATAGTTCAGGGCGTAAATAGTAGGAGCACTCTCATCTTTCAAGACATGTAGTAGGAAACGATTAATGAATGTTGAGGGATTGGATGACAACCTGTCACATGGTAAAATATCTTCACGATATCTTACTTTTGTCTTGTGTCAAAAGGTCCCCATGGATGACAAATAGATTCATATCAGCAGACATTGTTCCTTTGTTCTTGTGTGGCACATTCCTATGAGCGGGAATGAGAGGTGTGACATAACTTTCGATGAGTAACAGATCTGACCGAAGAATTATGAAATTGTTGAACTAGAAGTGTCCGATACGCTCTTGCCAGGATATCAAGAACCTGGTATATTGCCACACTGGAATGTCTCCCATCGGGGACTAAACATACATGCATGACTCCTAACACGAGTTCAGTTGTCACATCGGTTACTCACTGAGGTTATGTGATTTGTTATTCTGCTCAATCGAGAACTACCAACAACAGATAAATTTGATTATTTCATTAACATTATGAATATCATCATAGTTGTTGTAAAACAAATAGAGAACATATAATGTTATTCTTGGTTATTCTCTTTGCAGTTGTTCATGATGATCTTAGAATAACAAGTGTTGTACTCATAAAAATGTTGATAGCATTAAAATGAGTTGAGTCTAGGGGCGATCTACTATACGGACAAGAACGATTACTGCATGAATGAAAGATGACCTACCAGTGATAACAAAATATTGAGGTAATTTTCACCCAATACCATCCTCTAAACACATCGATGTAAGTGTACTTCTTTTCGCTCTGTCTGGCATTCCTTTCCTCGTCAGCTATTTCCTGTATTCGATTAAGAAGGATAACAACGCTATAACTTTAAATTATATTTGAGTTTTACGTGTGATATTAGTGACAGTTCTGTTATATTGTATATATTAGTGTTGCATGTAGATATCAGTGACAGTTGTGGTTAACTAATAAATCGTATGTGACTCTCTTATTTACAAACTATGTCTTTCCGGGTTATAAAATAATCACATGAATGTCTGGAAGGAAATTGTCTTCTGTGGTGATCAAGTTTCACTCATATTGACTCATATCTGACATGCCACAAATGTCACATATGTTTTCTTTTCCGTAACACTTCTAGTTTCTTTTAGATACAGACATATATTTTCAGATCTGTCGTACAGTTTTCTCGTCTAAGAAACTGGTTTTTGGGTCATTTCTTTCAAATGAGGTCTGCACACTGAATAAGTTCTGTGAGACATGACTTTCTACCGAATTCGTTCGATGACATTGGCAAAGACCAGTTATACCTATTGTTAATCATGTGTATACAAGCGGTGTTTTACTTATGACCTGAACTAAAGCGCAGCGTGATAACCTGGTAACTCCATGACAGTTGTAATAACCATCGACTACAAGTTTATTTTGAGTAGTCTTCATTTCACGTTTCTTTGTAGTGCCATTTGATAATAGTCGTTGCTTGCTCATAGATTTTTTCACATTTTCTCCATTTAAAAATAAAATGTCTGAGGGAAGGTATGATCTGTAGAACTATGTTCTGGATATTATGAGGATGTGCATCAACACAAACAGGCTTTGACATCCATATTTCGCTCGGACACGTTTGTGTGTTGTGGTCATTTCTACTCGTCGTCTTTTGATGTTATGTGCTTATCTTGATAAAGGCCTTTTGGTTGGTCGAAACGTCGATTATGTCCTGTGTATTGTTATTTGTATGATTATACCCTGTGTTTTGTTGTGTGTATTATTTCACGCCAACATCCGACAGTGATAGTGTGTTAGTCGTAATTCAGTAAGACTCCATTATCCGTTTCCTATCTAAGTATTTTTTTTCATACAGTTTTACAAGCAGCATTACCTTTTATTAATCTCCCTTCTTAGTGCAATTTGTATCTGAGTCATATGTACAGGTTAAGGTTTAGCTTATATCACATCGTATTTCTTGCTGTTTCCTTATAAGTCGACCAGGTGTTCTGGAGCCCGGAAGAGGAGCAAATAATAGTAATACTGTCATCTTCCATGCACTGTAAGAGGCGGCTAAGTTGGAGTGGGGTTGACTAAACCACCACATAATCTCTGATTTGATGAAGTTTGCTGAAGATCCAAGTCTGGACTGCTGGGAGGAAATCAACCCTTCTAGCTGTATTATGCCTTAAAATTGCTGTGAGAGAATATACACCTTCTATATTTAGTTTGTCTCAAGATTGCTGGGATGGAATCAACCCTTCTTTCTGTAGTATGTCTCAAGATTTAAAATAAAGGCCATTCCAAAGTCTCGAAATATGAAGCTTGTAGCGTTGCACCTCACACAATAATTTCAACCTACACTCAAATTGAGTAAAACAATCCTGTAGAACTTATAAGAGCTGTGCAAAATATCTACCCCTAAAAGAAGACCCACCTTAGTCGCCTCTTACGACAAGAATGACAAGTGACAATGTAGATATTGTACTACCCTTTAGAATCATGATGCTGAAATAATCCCTTTAGCTGTTGAACATTACACCGGGTGGCGTAGTTGTTGATAGGCCATAGCCGTTTTAACATTACAGGTCCTCCTTATCTGAGACACCGAGGTGACATCTTGACTCACATAAGATGTGTTGTCTCAAAGGCATAGTTATTTTAGGGGTGAACGATTATGGACATATGGACGTATGTTAAGACCTCGAAGTGCTGCATTTCATTGCTGCAGTATCCCAGAATCATCACGTTCTGCTAGAAGCGAAGCATACACCCCTGGGCAAACTGTTTCATCATACAATAGAAATCTCCATTATTTAACCTAATCACAAAAGATGACATTAGCTCAAGAGTTAATAATCAGCCTCTGACCTGCAAAATGATAGCTGCCTTCTCCGGGATTTCTTTATTGTTTAGTCTGGCGATTTGTGCAAGAGCTAACTCAGCCTCTTGAATTCGACCATGAACTGTCAACCAGCGCAGACTTTCAGGAACAAAACTGAGGAGAATGTAATAGAGTAATAATAGTAAGAGGTAGCAGGTTTTCTTTGTTTCTTCTTCTTCTTCTTCAGCGTTCATTCTCAAACTCCCACTGGATATCTCTTGTAGCAGGACCATGGTCCTACTAGATTTCCAGCAGGATGTAGTCCAGAGAATGGAGATGCGTTGTGTCGCCGTTTTTTTGCGTCAATAGCCCGACACATCCGTCTTCGCCAGATTCTTTGTTTAAATCCCCCAGGAATTATGTAATAAAACTCTTGAATCAATAGTGCTACGTGAGATTATGCAAGATCTCTGTTTCCTATTCCAGAATAACACAATTCATAAAACAACTCAGTGATGTTTGAGAAATAACATCTACATAGAGGGGTACGTAAATAATTGTATAGATGAAGTAATGTAGGGTACATACATACTCGTAAATGATGTAGTGGTACACACATATTTATGCATTTATGATGTATGCATAATTTACGTATGAATCTGTATAATTTATATATGAATTTGTATGATTTTTGTATTATTTATGTATCATTTATGTATGATTTATGTTTGATTTATGCATGAAAGTGTATGTTTTATGTAATAATTTGTAGGTTTTATATATTATTTTATATATTATATATGAAAATCACAAATTCTACTTGAAAAGACTTCAAATCAAAGGACATACTAAGAGAGGAGACAAAACAAGAATATGTGACGAACATCATCAGAAAACGCCGCTGGACATACATCGGCTACACACTTAGAATGAAGGTAGATAGAATCCACGACAAGCCTTCATGTGGACACCATACAGGAAAAGAAAACAGGGAAGATCAAAAATAACGCTCAGAAAAACATTTATGAATGAACTAAAATCAACAGGCATAAATACACAAGACCTGCAATCCTTGGCAGCTGATCGACAGGCTCGGAGAACTAACACATCCGCCCTATGTGCCAAACTTGGCAAAAGAGGAACTGACAGATATATGATTTCTGTACAATTTATGTATGCTATTTGGATGATTTCTGTATGAATTTGAAGTTCAATAATATGAGATTTCTAACATGTAGTTCTTTTATACTGTTTTTGATATTTTTGGGGTTGGGATAATGTTTACATGTTTGGCATTATTCTGCATCTTAGGGCACATAGAAATCACTTTTGTATTTAAACAGTAACTTACAGAATCAAAATCCTTCCTGTATATATCGCAACACCTGTTATGACAAAGCGGCCTTTATTTCCACAGCCCATAGAAAGCCTCCCCGCACTCCTTCACAGGAAAACATGCAGTAACGAAAGTTTCCACAGCCCATAGAAAGCTTCCCTGCACTCCTTCACAGGAAAACATGCAGTAACGAAAGTTTTTACTTACAGAATCAAACATTTCGACTTCACGTGTGATACTGATCAACTATATGCATGTAAGATAGCAATGATACAATGACTTCTTCTTCTGCGTTCAGCATCTGTGGTCATGCTATATTGTCAGGCCCTTCGTCAAGACGAAGTCCACTGTCTTCTCCAGGTCAGAGCGGCTGCCCCATCGCTTTTGCCTCAAGTCTGTATCCTCTGGCCAGGTCTGCTGTCTCTGCTCTTTGTATGCTGGGCAGTCCTGCAGTATGTGTTCTGGGGTCTGGGTTCCGGATCCACATGGAATACATTGACTCATGAATAACCAAATATTAAACAGAAAGACAGAGATAGAGAGAGAAGGGGGAGGGGTGGAAAATTGAGAAATAAATAATTTGTAATACATTTTGCTATACTCACAAATATCCGAAAAGTCCAGTCAGAGAAATGACACCACATGCTAAGTGAATATGTGACCAGCTGCTGAATATAACAGATGCCCCTCCAACAGCAGCGGCACCCAATGCCCATACGGGAAGTAAAGCCAGAATATGCCGCCATCTAGTAGGCATGAACTCCATCGAATATGGTAGTAAGGCCACTAGAAAAGCACCTATAAAAATGATACAATGTATACATGCGTAAGTTGCGTAAGTGAATACTGATGTGTATTTTTTATTACATTACTCTTCGAGATGTGCTCTCTAACAATGTTTTTATATGACACTTGTACTGTCCGAAAAACAATTGGGGATAGATGACATATGAGGGAGAAGCGTTAAATATGCTTGCGACTTCTATGAGGTCTTTTAACACAGGAACTTGTCACCGTTGATCTGGAAGATGCACACACCTGTGTAGACTTCTACACACTTAATCATTTAATGATGGATGGAACAGTAAGCCAATTACTTAAAAACTAGACAACCTCTGTATTGGCAGAAAGAATAGTCACTCTCCTGTTGGGATCATGAACATTCGAGATCCAAAGAATATGCTAATTAATAAAAGGTAATGCTGCTGTAAAACTGTATGACAATAGCACGTACGTAGAACACATGTAATGTAGTTTTACTGTACGACGACTAACACACTATCACTATCGGAAGTTTTACTGTACGACGACTAACACACTATCACTATCGAATGATGACGTGAAACTATACACACAACAGTACACAGGACATAACAGTACACAAATAACAGTACACAATCGACTTCCGACCATAAGTCCTTTATCGAGATGATTCTTCTTGATTCTTGATTAGATACTGGCCTCACAGCACGTGGGGCGTTCCCATAAGTGATCCGCCTTCTGTTCCAGCAGCCATCCGACTCAATTGGTGTTTCGAGTCTAATTCTGCGGAAACAGACGTCGACATCAGGGCACAACTCTGGCACTTGCGACAGGTTTATTTGTTGTTCCGCCCACCCATGCTGCGCCCATAAATAGTTCAAGCACAACGTCGGCCTGTCGGAACAACATGGTAACTGTTATCGAAGGTTACGACTACGGGATGACACGAGATGACACGCACATAACATCAAAAGATGACCAGTTTGAATGACACGACACGCTAACGTGTCCGAGCAAAATGTGAATGCGAGATGCAGGAAGGATAGGGATAAGAAATACATAAATACGTAAATATATGTGGGGAACCAAGGGCAGATAAATGGAACACTTATTATGGAACAGCTAACAAATGCAAGCATATATCACACAATGGCATTGGGTCAAAGGGCATGAGCCCATGGACTGTTGGATCAGCAACCAACCAACCAAAATATATGTGGAAACGAACAAAAAGATGACGTAAATTACGGACAAAATGAATGAAGTGACCGAGAACTAAACAAAGGAGTGGTTGGAATTAAGTCCAACGTCACGAGGATACCAATTTCAGTTAGATCTCGTTAGAAAAAGAAGTTAGATCTCTCCAATTCTCCCCTGAACTACTTGATGTGGGTACATATACCTGTACAATGTTGATATCCAACGGTTTTTCTGTTAGTTTAACTAATATTACCCTATCTGATATTGCCATGAAACCCTTCACCGTTTTTCCTGTTTCTGTGTCTAATAATACGCCTACCCCCCCCCCCCCCCACCCCTCTAGTGTTTGTGTCCTCCTGAGTATATGATTTTAAATTTATCTGATTGTATCTCCTGCCCCAGTCCATCTCATTTCACTCATTCCTAAGATATTTACGTTCATTCTTTCCATTTCTTGCTTGCTGTTGTCTAATTTACCACACTGTTACGATCTGACGTTCCATGTTGCTATATTAGCACTAACTGTAGGCCTACTTCTGTGTGTCGCCATGACTTTCATCTTGGGAGAATAATGTTGTAGTTTCCCGCTGCTTTCCACATCCATATGGGGGATATCCATTTATATCCTTACATATGTTAGCATATGTTAACGTAAATTATATTACGAGATTCACATGTAAAGGTTTCATCAATATTGAAGGTGGCCTTAGGAAATGAAACGAAACTCATTTGAACCGCATAAGGACATGTGTAGCAACGACCGCGAGAGCAATGAACAGTGCCAAAATGGTCAGGCACAGACGACTTTAGGTGGCTGTGGACCAAGGTATCGTTGAGATTTGTTCGCGCATATAGGCAACTAGAGAAAAGTCATGGGAAGCGGCACGGCACGAGTGTGAGAATCAGGCTGGAGAAGGGAATACTGTTTAAGCAAGATACACCGAATAGTATAGTTATGAGGATGAAAGTTAAGGACAAGCTCAACTCTATCAGAGGAGGAGAACGAACCCTAGGAATTAATCAAGGTATCAAGGCGAGATAATTGACATACACGGAGACAAGCCGCTTTTAAGAATGAAGGTATTTGGTCAACGCATGAAGAATATGCTCGGGACTTCAACATGTCTCGTGAATCTCACCTGCATTAATAGATATTTATACTGCATTTCTAAATAGGCACTGTCGTGGATGTTTAGAATTTATTAAATATTTATTACTAAGCAATATTGTTGATGTGTAGAATTTATAAGACATTTCTAACTAGGCACTGATGTCTCTGTGTAGATATTATAAGACATGTCTAACTAGGCACTGATGTCTCTGTGTAGATATTATAAGACATGTCTAAGGAGGCACTGATGTCTCTGTGTAGATATTATAAGACATGTCTAACTAGGCACTGATGTCTCTGTGTAGATATTATAAGACATGTCTAAGGAGGCACTGATGTCTCTGTGTAGATATTATAAGACATGTCTAAGGAGGCACTGATGTCTCTGTGTAGATATTATAAGACATGTCTAAGGAGGCACTGATGTCTCTGTGTAGATATTATAAGACATGTCTAACTAGGCACTGATGTCTCTGTGTAGATATTATAAGACATGTCTAAGGAGGCACTGATGTCTCTGTGTAGATATTATAAGACATGTCTAACTAGGCACTGATGTCTCTGTGTAGATATTATAAGACATGTCTAAGGAGGCACTGATGTCTCTGTGTAGATATTATAAGACATGTCTAACTAGGCACTGATGTCTCTGTGTAGATATTATAAGACATGTCTAAGGAGACACTGATGTCTCTGTGTAGATATTATAAGACATGTCTAAGGAGACACTGATGTGGATGTCTAGAATGTATAAAATAGCTCTAGCTAGCACTGACGTAGAATTTATAAACGTGATAACGCGGCATTAATCTGGATGGGTTTAGTCTTTATAAGATTTATTTTAAAATATCGTTTCAAGACATTCTAGACAATGCATTAGTATGAATTACACATTTTCTAACCAGGTATTGTGTATGTAATTTATATGTTTGGAAATTATAAAACATTTCTAGACTCATTAATGAAAACATTAAAGCTGGCTTACCTATTGACATACCAATAAAGAATCGACAGACGGTAAACATTTGCCAATTGATAGAGAAAGCAGCAATTATGTTTGTTATACCATGCACCAACAAAAAGAAGTATAAAGTCTTCTTGCGTCCCAGATAGTCCCCCATTTGGCCAGAAAATAAGGCTCCAAACAATACTCCAACCATCTGTAGCGATGTTACTGTGTTCTTGACCCATTTCATATCACACACCAGATTCCACTACAAGACAACATAAAAACATATGTATCATCTAATTGTAAAAGACATTAGTGTTTGGTTACCAACCGACATCAATGCGCTCTGGACAGATCCATGTGTACACAGTGTCATGGTGTACAGCTTCGTTGAGAAATCTATGACTTGTGGCCTGACACACTAGACTTCAACGGGGCATCTGGGTTACTTTGACATAAGCTTGGCCACCAAGCCAACCATCAAAACCTCGTACGTCATGCATGAAAGATCACAATATCGATATTTTCTCTCCCATTGGAAGTCTCACCAGACCTTTACTGTTGCGGCCAGGTACCGGGACTGAGAGAAAACCTTGTGAGTGAGTTTAGGAAAGCGCAGGTACTTGCTTCTAATTTTTTCTTCTCCTTTTTTTTGGTAACGTATTCTTTTCAGAACGTAGCCATTTACCCAGACATTTTTTACTGTATTGATTTTCTAGGCAATATAAATACGTTCAGTAATTTACCATTGCTTTCTGAACGGTCCGGATACACAATTGTCTGTGGCTGAAATAACTCGGTACCTTCACTGTCACAGACAAGTTCTGTACCACTCCGACATAGAGCCAAAGGTTCGGATAATCTACTACTTTCCGCTAACGTAGAACCAAGGTAACGTTTTCGAACTCAACACAGGCAATTGTGTATTCGGACTTTTAATAAAGCAATGTCAAACGACTAAAGGTATTTATATTGCCTAGAAAATAAATGAAGTAAAAAAACTGGGTTGATGGCTACGTCATGAATAAGATGTGCTACAATTGTGTATAAATGTCAATACACTGGCGTTTTTGCAGTAATTATTAAATCTTATCTGTTTTCAACGGATAACCTTTGCTTTCTGAACAGATCGAAAATTTAACTACTTTCAGCTAACGTAAAAGCAAGTACCTTAGCCGTAGTACTAAATGATCCAGTATTCAATTACTTGCAGCTAACATAAAGAAAGTACCTTAGCTGTAGTACTAAATGATCCATATATTCAAGTACTTGTATCTTATGTAAGAGCACGTACCTTAGCCGTCCTAAATTCACTCATAAGGTTATCTCTCAGTCACAGAGCCCAATAACAAGCAAACCAACATTTAAATAAAAATAACATTACTATAAGATTACATTAATAACAGACTTCTAGATATACATAAGGTCGAAGCACACGTGTCACAGAAAGGGTCGGTTGTTACCAAAGGTAGTGAGTTTTCACCATGACGGGGCACCAGTAAAGACCTGTAGACATAACCTGGAAGGTTTATTTTAATTATTGTCGTGGATTTCATTAGTTGATTTTGGCTATTTTTGACAGGAGACTCCAAGTATATAAATAGTAACCATCAATTCGCAAGACAATAATAAAAAGCAACGAATGAAGGATAGTTCATTTTCTGTAGTTAGGTCTTCTATACTGACGACTATCACGGTTTTCTATATTTACCACGACCTACCATATTTACCACGACCTACCATATTTACCAAGACCTACCATATTTACCAAGACCTACCGTATTTACCAAGACCTACTGTATTTACCAAGACCTACCATATTTACCAAGACCTACCATATTTACCAAAACCTACCACATTTGCCAAAGCCTACCAAAATTATTCTAGCGTGTGCGTGCTAGCCTCACACAGAGTTACTCATTTTTTTATACATTGTCACCAGTAAATTGAAAATACCATAACATTTGAATATACCAATAGAATTGAGGCTGTATTATATCAATGGTGGCTGTATGAGATCAATGGGGATATAAAGGATCAGTGGGGAATGTATGAGATCAGTGAGGCTGTGTGAGATCAGTGAGGATTATGAGATGAGTGATTTTGCATGCGATTAATGACGCTGTAAGTGATAAATGAGGTTTTAGGAGATCAGTGAGAGTGCAATAGCAAGATTTAGGAGTGAAAGAATTAATTAAAATGGAGATTGGTTTGTTGCTAGTCGTTTTGTGGAATTGAATACGCAGGTACATAAATTGTAGTGAGTGAATTTAGGGTTGGGAACAGATTTTGGGAAAACCTCTCTGGTGGGATTGGGGACATGAGGACGTGGTGGTCTTGGAGGGAGGATTGGCAAGATAGGATAGTTGTTGTCTTGTCTAGAGAGATGATCTCAAGAGAGACGAATGAAACGCTTTGACACAAAAAAAAGCAGGGACGGATTGAGCTAGAAAAAGGAATGTTCTCTAGTTTTCGGAGCAGTTCAGTTCGAATTTAATTCCTCAGAGCTAGGTGGTCTTGGCCCACCCCAGCGGTGAAAGGGAGTCCACTGCAAGAAGAAATACTTCAGCAGACTTCGAGACTGAGAGAAGTAATAAGTCGAGAAGTCGGGATTTACTCATCGGAGAGTCCATAGTTAGCCTGGACCGTCGTTGTCAGAGTCTAGAAGTTTCCCCGGTTTGAAATACTTTGAAATACTTTGAAATACTAGACATAATTGTGAAGTTGAATATAAATAACCAAATGGTCAGAGGGTGTCCGACAAAGTGGATTTGTGAAGTTGAGAAGTTTCTCACAGTTAGCTGGACAAGATTCTGAATCGAGCGATCCACAGGTTAAGAAGTAACTTGAACATTATCTTGCTGAACTTGTAGTTTATAATTGTTGCGGAACTTGTAGTTTATAATTGTTGCGGAACTTGGAGTTTATAATTGTTGCGGAACTTGGAGTTTATAATTGTTGCGGAACTTGGAGTTTATAATTGTTGCGGAACTTGGAGTTTATAATTGTTGCGGAACTTGGAGTTTATAATTGTTGCGGAACTTGGAGTTTATAATTGTTGCGGAACTTGGAGTTTATAATTGTTGCGGAACTTGGAGTTTATAATTGTTGCGGAACTTGGAGTTTATAATTACCGGGTACTGTTGAACTTGAAGTTTATATAAATCGCTGAGCTGAAAGATTATCTTGCTGAACTGGAAGATTATATTGATTATTGAACGTGAAGATTATATTGCCTGATGTTGTAGACTGATCCATCAGTAATAAAGTTACATATATATATATATATATATTACATTTGTTTTGTTTTGTTTTTGTTTTTTTGCGTTAGCTCTATTGTAATCAGCATGGATATCCGTGCGATTTTCGCCGGGAGCGTGTTGTAATACATTATATGAGTGTTGTCATGTTGGAGTCTGTTCAACAAGTAGTTCAGAACACATCAACGTACGCCCTGTCATAAGCAAGACGTGAGATAGGAGTGCATCAAGAAAAGCATCATCATAGAAACAAAATCCACCCCCAAACCTGTCATAAGGCTGCATGAGATCAGTGATGATGTATGATATCATAGAGAGTGTATAAGATCAGTCAGGATGTATACCAATGAGATTGTATGAGATCAGTCAGGATGTATATCAATGAGATTGTATAAGATCAGTCAGGATGTATACCAATGAGATTGTATGAGATCAGTCAGGATGTATATCAATGAGATTGTATGAGATCAGTCAGGATGTATATCAATGAGATTGTATAAGATCAGTCAGGATGTATATCAATGAGATTGTATGAGATCAGTCAGGATGTATATCAATGAGATTGTATGAGATCAGTCAGGATGTATATCAATGAGATTGTATGAGATCAGTGATGATGTATGAGATCAGTATGATTGTCCATAGAGTCTAAGGAAACAGGAATAACGTTAAAAACTAGACGTCAAATACAATAGTACAACAGAGACAACTAAAATATAGACCAACCTGTATAGAGGAAATATCAATATTTCTGTTTCTTCTTCAGTGTACATTCTCAAACTCCCACTGGATTTCTCTTGTAACAGGACAATGATTCTACAAGATTTCCAGTTGAATGTAGTCCAGAGAATGGAAATGCGTTGTGTTGCCGTTTTATTTGCGCCAATGACCCAACACATCCGTCTTCGGCGGAAATATTTCTGTTTAAATAAGGATATTTTGCTGATGGTTTCAATGACATGAGGAAACTACTAACATTTAAACAAATCACAAGTAAACATAAAAATTAAACCACAAAGAGCATCTCATCATCATCAAGTGCCGTCTCTGCAACGAAGGTTGGCTGCAACGTATCTCCAACATCTCCTGTCTCTTGTCTTGGTGGTGCACTATGCTAGACTGTAACCTGTCCATCGTGTAATGTTACTCTCCCACTTGTATCTCTGCCTACCTCTTGCTCGCTTCCCTTTGACTTTACCCTCAAGTAAGGTCTTCAATAGGGTGTCATGTCTTTTAATGTGTCCAAAGTATGTATTTCCCTGATCTTTATTTCTCTTAGTAGTTCTTTCTTCATATTAAATGTCTTTAGCACCTCTTTATTTGTTTTCTTCTCTTTCCATGATGTTCTCCCTATTCTTCTATATACCCACATCTCAAGGGCATCACTATACATTAAGAGCATCTACTATACATTAATATATGGTTCAGAAACATGGATACTGAACAGCTAGAGGACAGAATGATGCTATCAACAAGTCGGTATATAAAAGACTAGGAAGAAACTCATATGAGATGTAAAAACACACATATGTTCTGACAACGCTCATTTTAAAACATAAATATTTAATATATTGATATAAACACATAATATTTTAGACAAATAAAAATATACGACACCTTGTTTAAGATCTTTCTTGATGGTATAATCTAGGGGCAGCGATTAAGAAGTTGGCAGAGACACAAGCAGGAGTGAAACATCGTCGCTGGATATGATATTGTCAAAATTCACCACCAAGGAAATAGGTCCGTTGCAGCCAACCGTCAATGTTGACATTTTGATATTCATTGTGTTTGATTTTGTGAAATTCAGTAAATTTTCCTCAATAATAATTGTGCTGAAATCGCCTAAGATATAATAATATCGTACATAACTGTCAAAATAACGGAACTCACCTCTGTAATAATTGTGCTGAAATCACCTACGAAACGATATCTCTCACAGCTGATACTGTCTTCAGTTACATTGGTGCCAATGGAGCAGGCGTTTAAAGTCTCGTTTTCTTGATTTGTCTCGTTAAATCCTAAACAATGCCAATTCGGCGTGAATCCGACAAAAGACATCTGCAAATCGTTTTGCTTCGTTATATTAGATAACATTATAATTAATGTACACATCATTGTCTGCTTTAATATTAAATAACATTATAATTTATTTACAAATCAGTGTGTGTTTTCAAATTACATAACACTATAACTCTCTCCACAAAATGTTGAGTTAATTTACATTAAATTACAATTGTATCTATAAATTCATAATAATAGTAATACGACTTCGTATTATCTGCGTTCTATCCTTTAGCTGACTACGTGACTACATATTAATATACTCAACTAACAAACAGTATGTATACATTCACATAAGTATTACTGAGTGGTATCACCAAACATTGCTCCCTACAATATACACTATATGTTCAACCAGTTCACTCAACCTCCCTAAAACATACACCATATGTCCAGCTAGTTCACTCAACCTCCTACTGCCCCTACTAAGGGTTTCTTTAATATCAAGTGCTTTCCGCATACGAAAGGTCTGAATATCTCACGGATTGCCGATCAGATCAACTACCATACAACGACAAAACTCATAGCAGATGACATGCATAAATAATGAATATTTCATCTTATTTTATCGTCATTCATGCCATCTGAACGCATGATTATTACCCGAAAGTAAGTCAAAGTAAAAGTGAAAGGATGTAAGTGGATTCAAGAAACAGAGTGGAACTAACGACATGGTCATTGCTAAAGTACAACTTCAAGTAAAATTCTAAGAACAACACTGTGACCTGTATGCAGCCTTCATAGACCTAACAAAGACATTTGATACAGGAAGTAGAGAGGGTCTTGAAAAAGTATGGCCTTCTCTAAGCAATTTACCACAACTGTGCAGAAATAATTCATGACGGAATGCAATGTAGAGTACAAGACAATTGCGAATGTCATGTCTCAAAGAGATTTAAACAGGGAGATTTAAATCTATATTAGCACTTACCATGATCAATATCGTGTTTTCTGCTGTGCTTGATACATTCTTCGATTTCGATACTGAAATCGAAATTAGATATCGCATTGATCGAAAACTGTTCAATCTTCCACAGCTTCGTGCAAAAACCGGCGTCAAATAAAGAATCATCAGGGATATTCTATATCTAGATGGATGTGCCATAAATACCAACTCTTAGGCTAATCTAAAAATCAGCAGACAGATTCTCCAAATCCTGTATCAACTTTGGGTTCACTATTAATACGGAGAAAATAGCCAGAAAAAAGCATGTTCCAGCCAGCACCAGGCAAAATCTATCGCGAACACTGCATAAAGTTAAATGGTTTGGTACTGAAAGTTGGTAATAAATAGATTCACATAACTCAGAAGTACACTGTCATAAATGCCACCAATTGCCATGTAGACAATCTCCAAGACAGTGGGCAATTTTTGCAGACTTACACATGTACGGTATGAAAATGAAATTATCCTACAGACTAATCTGACAGTTTACAGGGTAGTGGTACTTTCAGTACTGTTATACGCTGGTGAAACATGGACCGCATATATAGACAGCATCATGTGAGGAGGCTCAATCACTTTTGCAAAAATTTTCCCAGAAACATTATGTTAGCAAAACAAGTTTCGAGATATCAATTCACTTCACATTTGTGGTATCCCTAACACTGACATTATTCATATACGATCACTAATTTGTTTGCTATGTCATGTGGTTTTTATTCCAGATAGTCGCTCACCTAAGATACTTCTCTAAGGTCAGTTGCAGATGGACATACGTTCTCATGTGACCAAAAGATGCTCTACAATGACGTATTAAAGACCTCAAATTAAAGATTTGTCATAAACCACGATACATGGAGAAACTGCTGCACATACAAAGCTACTCGGCGTTCCACAGGCAAGAGATCTACAGCTTCTTGTGAAAAGAGGAGAAATTTAGCAATTCAACAGAGTAACTAGAAAATAAAGCTAGATAAAAAGCCATCTACGGTGGTTATGCCATGTTCGAATTGTCGAATGACCGTTGAAGCCAGCATAGGGTTTATCAGCTATCTACGAACTCATATTCAGGGATAAGAATTTCATAAAGTGGATGTAAGAGATTTTCATCATCACATATGATGGACCGGAAACAATAGAGAACGTCATCAGACAGGTATTTCATGAAAGTGGAGACTAGGAAAATGGTACAGTTGTTTATGTCCAATATTCAGACGATGTAGTGCAAGCTTGGAAAAAGATTTTACGATTATTGACATTGCTCTGATCAGAATAACTTCAAGAGCTTGAGCTGCAAGTTAAATTCATATATATATATATATATATATATATATATATATATATATATATATATATATATATATATATATAAAAGTAACCAGCATCATACATAATGGCCGAAAGCTGTTTACCATTATGATAAAATTAACAGAACCCGAGAAATCATTAGTTCTTTCGAATAAAAAAGAAATATAACAGACGCTGCAAAAAATGTCCTTTTGAAGGTCACATTCCTTCCTTGTGTATAAATAGTCCTACATAGTCTTCATCATTATCAAAACATGGCTTGCATTAAATAAACAACAATTTCTCTTCTTCTTCTGCGTTCGCACTCTGACAGCCAGTACGAATTTTGGTGTGGTTTCAGACAGGGAAAGTGAAATATTTGATTGTGCTATCGTTTGATTCGCGCAATGTAGAAGCATATCGATTTCAGTCTTCTTTTAAGTTAGGTAAGATTCCTTTCTAATTCCCTGTCCTATTTGGGGCAAGGCGACGGGTGTGCATTTACTCTACGCCGTTATCATTTATCATCAAATGTGCCCTTGGACTGTGTAGGCGAGTACATATCTCTTAGTGGCAGTCTTCGACTGGAGACGGTAAGCAGAGATTTAGACCTGGGTCAACTACGTCTATCTCGTGCGAAGTATTCCGCTGCCAGTAAACTTGTTTCATATAATTAGAAGGTGAGCCCCCCCCCCCCTCGTGTCACTTTATCGAACCTTTTCTGATCTGTGATCATAGCTCCCGTATAGGAACAGATCGACAGTGTAGTTGGACTATGGTTGGTTCGCTGTCTTAGCCGAGGTTTTATTTACCAACATCGTGAACACTTCGTCAAATTCTGAGCCTCCACACATGTTCAGTGGTCTGTGACTATAATACGCCGTTTTTGGTTTTATTTCTGCGAGACATGCCTCTGAAAGATAACTAGAATCTTGTTCTAGAACATGAACACTGCTTTCGTTATGACATAGCCCGTATTTTGTTTTCTCGTACTTGCACATGGTGATGTCCTCTAGAGCTTCCTTCACATTGTCCCTCATATACTAGCCTTGATGATTTGGAATTTGAGGACTATTCTCGGTATCGTGAGTTTTTGGACATGACAGTCGGCAGTCGAATCTAGCCGCTGTCTTATACTTACTTATACGATTCCATGTGTTGCGAGTTTTGACTTTTTTCTTCTCTGTGCCAGGTGGTTGTAGGTGCATGTGTTCTTCAGTTTTGATGTATCTGTATAGAAGGTGTTAGTGATTTAGAGGTTTGGTAGTGATATAGTTGTTTCCGCATGTCTTCTTCAGTTATGATGTATCTGTATAGAAGGTGTTAGTGATTTAGAGGTTTGGTAGTGATATAGTTGTTTCCGCATGTCTTCTTCAGTTATGATGTATCTGTATAGAAGGTGTTAGTGATTTAGAGGTTTGGTAGTGATATAGTTGTTTCCGCATGTCTTCTTCAGTTATGATGTATCTGTATAGAAGGTGTTAGTGATTTAGAGGTTTGGTAGTGATATAGTTGTTTCCGCATGTCTTCTTCAGTTATGATGTATCTGTATAGAAGGTGTTAGTGGTTTAGAGGTTTGGTAGTGATATAGTTGTTTCCGCATGTCTTCTTCAGTTATGATGTATCTGTATAGAAGGTGTTAGTGATTTAGAGGTTTGGTAGTGATATAGTTGTTTCAGCATGTCTTCTTCAGTTATGATGTATCTGTATAGAAGGTGTTAGTGATTTAGAGGTTTGGTAGTGATATAGTTGTTTCCGCATGTCTTCTTCAGTTATGATGTATCTGTATAGAAGGTGTTAGTGATTTAGAGGTTTGGTAGTGATATAGTTGTTTCCGCATGTCTTCTTCAGTTATGATGTATCTGTATAGAAGGTGTTAGTGATTTAGAGGTTTGGTAGTGATATAGTTGTTTCCGCATGTCTTCTTCAGTTATGATGTATCTGTATAGAAGGTGTTAGTGATTTAGAGGTTTGGTAGTGATATAGTTGTTTCCGCATGTCTTCTTCAGTTATGATGTATCTGTATAGAAGGTGTTAGTGATTTAGAGGTTTGGTAGTGATATAGTTGTTTCCGCATGTCTTCTTCAGTTATGATGTATCTGTATAGAAGGTGTTAGTGGTTTAGAGGTTTGGTAGTGATATAGTTGTTTCCGCATGTCTTCTTCAGTTATGATGTATCTGTATAGAAGGTGTTAGTGATTTAGAGGTTTGGTAGTGATATAGTTGTTTCAGCATGTCTTCTTCAGTTATGATGTATCTGTATAGAAGGTGTTAGTGATTTAGAGGTTTGGTAGTGATATAGTTGTTTCCGCATGTCTTCTTCAGTTATGATGTATCTGTATAGAAGGTGTTAGTGGTTTAGAGGTTTGGTAGTGATATAGTTGTTTCCGCATGTCTTCTTCAGTTATGATGTATCTGTATAGAAGGTGTTAGTGATTTAGAGGTTTGGTAGTGATATAGTTGTTTCAGCATGTGTTCTTCAGTTATGATGTATCTGTATAGAAGGTGTTAGTGGTTTAGAGGTTTGGTAGTGATATAGTTGTTTCAGCATGTTTTCTTCAGTTATGATGTATCTGTATAGAAGGTGTTAGTGGTTTAGAGGTTTGGTAGTGATATAGTTGTTTCCGCATGTCTTGTAATCAAGAAGGTGATGTTTCAGTTTCATCCTTTTGTTTGTTGAGGTAGTTTCAAAATAGCATATGGTATGCAATAATTCTTTGCATGTGTTTGTTAACTTGTACATTCGTTTTTGGCAGTCTAAATATTGTTGTTTAGTCATTGCAGTGCAGGCTGTTTATGCTGGTGTGTGGATTTGGTTGGAATATTATTCTTCCACAACGATTAGGGAAATCGTAAGCGGGGGGGGGGGGGGGGATTGACAAATTATCTATAAACACAGTTATCTTGAATGACGTCAGAAATCCATCCTTGTTATGCCTTGAAGTAGAGCTAAGCATAATTTTAAAATGTCTTCTACTTTGTATGTTTTTTTCCACTCAGTCTATGGAATATACCTAATACTTTTGTTATATTTATCACAGTGAACCATCTTACAATGGTCACTCAAGTTTTATGTCTTCATATCCTCATTGAAAATTATTTTTTTTTGGATCATCAAGCGCAATGACATGTGTTTGTTATTAGTAAAAGCAATCAATATTGAAAGGTATTCAACACTGTACTGACGACAACTTCTTCGCGCGAGATACTACTGTCACGTTCTAGGATATAAACTGTATTAACAACAGTATGATTTACGAAAACTCCCCGGCAGGCTGTCAGACTCGCTAAAAATGTATTCAATTGTTATAATATTACTCCCAAGAAATTTTTTTTTAAAAACAAGAACACAGACACGTTGAAAGTTACAACACTGTGCCCTATTAGGCTCTACGTTGAATTTACAAAATTAATTGTCAGGTTTCAATCTGCTCTATTACACGGTTTGCAGTTTTTTAAATGTTTTATTTTCATTTTAATAAATTTATAAACGCATTTCGTTTCCAATAGACGCTTGCCGCTGGTTTGAATAAGTTTGGACCAGGTTTCAGATAGATTTTAACTAACATCAACATATTTACACTTCTTGGCTTCTTGTTCATAAAAAAAGTAGTAAGCAGACACAATCATTTTTTTGGTTATTTTCGATTTTTCAGTGTTACCTCTTACTCTTTTTCTCCTCTTCGCCCTTTATGTTCCTCTGACTATACATCCCACATCATTTCCTTGATAATATACCGACCCCTCCTTCCTTTTTGTCCAGTAGTTGCTGCCTCAAAAGCGGCGTTTTTGCCTACTTTGAGAACCTCTAATCTATACAATTATATGTTTACCCCTTATGCGTAAGAGACTTCATGTCAAAACATTGCATAGCGTTGATAGTTTGGAGTTTTCAGGACTTGAAATCTGTGTGAAAACATCTTATTACTGAAAAGGATACGAGAGCTCAGTCGGTATAATTTCGGATGCTTGGGAACAAACCAAAGACCTAAATATGTAGGTTAGATTAGGTATTTTGATTATCTCCTTCGCACACCGGACATGTTCATATGTGCTCAGATTTCCATTCAGAAAATCTGTTAGTGAATACGGTTAATGATTCCAGTTCTAGGTTGGTTCAGTGCTTTTTTTAAAATCTGTATTATGTGTTTTCTAGGGACCACGTCTATCCTCACTGCCACATCGTGTATTCTCCACATCGTGTATTCTCCACATCGTGTATTCTCCACATCGTGTATTCTCCACATCGTGTATTCTCCACATCGTGTATTCTCCATATTGTGTATTCTCATACTCAAAATATCAAAATCCTCTGATCCCGCGGTCTCACGCAGAGAATTGACTATGCTCGGTCCATAAACTTACTATCTGTTATGGTGGCGAGGCTAGTTAATCGGTTGGCCCGTTCGTTTCTCTCCACACCCGCATGTTCGTGGACAAAGATAAGCGTGGGTTTTCTGCAGTGAGGCCCACATTTCGCTCTCTCGGATGACTTCCCCTATGTGCATCACATGTTTTCACTTTTTAAATCATATTCATTGAGTGAACTAAATATGTAGCTACAAATGTATAAATCTACAAACAAGCGGTATATATTCATTGAGTGAACTAAATATGTAGCTACAAATGTATAAATCTACAAACAAGCGGTATATATTCATTGAGTGAACTAAATATGTAGCTACAAATGTATAAATCTACAAACAAGCGGTATAAATCTACAAACAAGCGGTATAAATCTACAAACAAGCGGTATAAATCTACAAACAAGCGGTATAAATCTACAAACAAGCGGTATATATTCATTTCAGTATTATTGAGTGCTAGATATCACTTCCTGCCAAATAAACCATATATCTGATCAATTCCCTCATCCGTCTACTCTTGATAGTAGTTTATGTGATATCCTGTGCTTCTTTCACCTACAACCTGATTATCTATTCCTCATTACTTGAATGTAAACACTCACCTGTAGCATACTCCATCCAGTAGTAAACTTATTGAAATATAAACAAATGATCATAACCACTTGGAACTTGCCAAAGCCGCCAACATCGTTCAGCAGAACCTCAATTGTCATGATCTTAAGTCAACAGTGAAGACCATCACAGATCTGGTTGATTTTAAACTGTCATAAACTATTGTGTTTTTCTAAGTCCGTGATAGTCGACTACACAAGAGAAACACACATGTACACATATATTTTTGAATAACTACTTATACACAGTTATAATCCACTGTGAAATAAAATGGTAGCCTAATTTATTCAGGTATAAATTGCATGACCTAAATTTTACTGATGACATATTGTTGTTGTCACAGTAAGTGCACGATAACAACAGACAAACAGTGACTATTATAATTGTCAAGTCACGGCATTTGGGGGTCGAATATCACAGAGCAAAGATTCTAGGGGTAAAAACAGACAATGTTAACGAGAGACAGGTTATAAGGAGAAACAATAGAGGGAGGAGTAGAGATGGATGTCAAAAAAAAAAAAAATGAAATACGCAAAGTGAACTTCTATTGTACAAGAACACATACGGACATTCAATCAAGTGCCATGCTGAGTAGAGTAGGCCACCATGTTTCTCCAGAACTCTCTGTTTTGTTTATAGTGTTAACAATCCTACTGATATTCTCCAAAGTTGTTTATTTGCTGCCGAATAAATAAATGTGTCTTGTGCTCTATATAGCTAATTTTTACCAAGGTTCTGTAACACTTGTTTACACAAGCCTGAATTCTTCTGTATGTGTCTGCATTGAGTGTTTAACTTTCACTTCCGTATAACAGTATACTTCACTAGCGATCTGAACAAATTGATCTTTACTGTAATACTGATCTTACTTTTCCATATCATATTCAACCTTGCCATGGCAGGGTCTAAGTTGTTTAATGTTATTTTCCGAGTTGGCATTATCACATATTTGGGACCGAGATATTTGAAAGTAATAACTTTTTTAATTTGTGACCGTTTAACCTGATATTGGTGTGATTTTGTTTAGTTCCATTAGTCAACAATATCTTGTTTTTATCAATGTTAGTGATTATGCCATATTTCCGACTAACTACTTGCAACTTTGAGGTGGGTTCCCGAGGTTCAGATTCGGAACAAGCCAAGAGATCAATATCATTAGCATAAGGCAAGTTACAAATTAGTCTACCGCCAATAGTTTTTGATGTCTGGAGATCTTGTAATATCTCATTCACTGCATATTCAAGATACATGCTAAAAAGTATTGGAGAAAATATGCAGCTTTTTCGTACTAATACATGTCTTGAAAAAATATTCACCAATGTCAGTATTTATGAAAACATCACTGCTTGCATCTTTATAATAATGTGTGTGTCCACGCTATATTGTCTCAGTATCTGCTACAGACTTTGGTGTCACACATGATCAAATTTATTTGTGAAATCAATGAAATTATGAAACAAAACATGTTGATATTGTAAGTGGATTTTTTTAAATCAAAATTTTTGAAATTAAAAATCTGTTCTGTGGTAGTTCTGTTTTTTTTTCGAAACCAGCATGTTCTTCTGCTAACAATTTCTCTAATTTATCTTGCATTCTGTTACGAATGATCTTTATCATCACTTTACTAGAATGTGTGATTAGATAGTTCTGTCATTCTAGCACAATTTGACGTTGCCTTTTTTACGGAAGCGTTATCACTAATGATTGTGTCCATTTTCTAGGCCATGTTTTTCTAGTCCATATTTTCTGGCAAATGGCTGTCATAACAGTGGTATCCTTCTCTCCTGTGTGTTTTAGGAGTTCCTATGGAATATTATTCACCCTTAGTGATTTGTTTTATTTCACCGATCCTAGGACCATTGACACTTCCTCCCACACTATTTCTGCATTCCCCAATTCTCTATTGTTATTAAACAACCATTGAATACTTGAGTGTAAGGCAATTTCACTTTTATTTAAATCTCATCAATAATCCACCTTTTCATTATGCTTTATTTTTTTGGAGAAACATTCCGTTGTTGTTTTCAATTGTTCTTCTTTAGCGTTCTGTCCCAAACTCCTGTTAGATTTCTCTGGTAACAAGACAGTGTCCTACGAGATTGTCAATTGGATGCAGTCTAGAGAATGTAAATGCGTGTGGTGCCGTTTTATTTGTGTAAATGGCTCGACACTTTCGTCTTCGGTGGATTATTTTCAATTATAATTTTTCTTGATCTATGGGGTTGTATTAACTTTTCAAAGTTGCAAATGTTGTTTTATTGTTACCTTGCCCATATCCTTAATGTTATCCTTACCCACATTGTTCAGAGAACCAGTGTTCTATTTAGCTTGATTCATTATCTTGCTGAAATTTTTATTGCATTTGCTGTAAGTTTTCACCTAGAATTATTGTTGCTGTATCTAGAAGTGCATTATTCATGTTTTCTGTTCATATGTTGACATTCTCCTTAAGAAGATTGAGAGCTGCTATATTTTCCCCCACAATTTCCTTAAACATATTAGCAGCGTTCGGTAAAAATGGCGTGGAATAATTGTTCTTTTCTGCTTGCCGATGACCCACATTTCGGAGAGGATTTGGACGCCAACGAATAAAAGTATGCTCATGAAAGTGTTACACTGGAGTATGTGCTGTATAATGGATGCTCAATATTTGTCCGTAACATGTATTTTCAAAGGCCTGTATTGTCCTATTTCCTATGTAATTGTCCACCCCTCGCATAGACTAGGCATTATCAGATATTTATATGGGTGTATCTTCATTGCTGTACTTATTCTGCTCTTCCATATGCTATTTAATTTGGATATTGCAACCGATGCCATTTCAAATACAATCGTTATTTCTTTGCTAGGTATTTAAAGGTATCGACAACTTCTAGTTTCTGTCCATTTACCCAGTTGTTAACAGGAATCGTTTTGTCATCTCTATTTGCCATTATTTGACTTTACACTGTGTTTATTTTCATTCGCTCCATGCCATATGTTTTGCAAGTTGTTTTAAGTTCTTGAAGCTCTTCTCACCACCAGCCATAAGATTAGTATCATCAGCAAACGACAAGTTGCAAACATCACGACAAATTGTTGTCTTGTACTCAAGCGTGATAGATGGTGTACGAATCTTACTTAAGATGTCCTGTTGTCTTGTACTCAAGAGATGTACGAATTCTGCTCACGATGTCCTGTTGTCTTGTACTCAAGAGATGTACGAATACAACACGAGTACAACAACTATGCAATTAGTCGTGTTATGTGCTTTGGTAAATCCATTTTTCATTATTCTCCATAGTTTTTGGTGGTTCACACAGTCAAAGGAGTTGGTGAATTTTAGCTCTCTATAATGACTCTACCCATCTCCTATGTATATCACGAGGTACGACTTTCTGTGTCGTAACACAAGAGACGACACGTTGTGGAGAAGGATGATCGTCTGCGCCACCTAGCATAGCACTTGATTGATTGAACATTGATAATACTGGCCCAAGATTTTCTCATTCAAAAACATTTCCTACATGTGATAACTACATGATCTGATGTTATATATTTGGTTATTTCCCTTAGATTACATTAGCCGATGCTCTTATCACTTTATATTCTTTACATAGACACACAGAACTGCTCTGAGTAGGAGGTTTCTCCGCAACGTTAAGCATACAGCTTATAGTTGATGTCTTGTGAGTTTGAAAGAAAGACGTGAAGAAACGCAATATTTCTAAAAGGAAACAAGAACATAACTGCTCATAATTCCTGGAGATCCAAACAAACAATGAAACTACATGTATTAATTTGTGTTATGGTAAACATAATGTGAGGAGAATACATGTGAGATGTTACACTAGACATCACAATACACACAATTTTACACTAGACATCACAATACAAACAATTTTACACTAGACATCACAATACACACATTTTACACTAGACATCACAATACACACAATTTTACACTAGACATCACAATACACACAATTTTACACTAGACATCACAATACACACATTTTACACTAGACATCACAATACACACATTTTACACTAGACATCACAATACACACATTTTACACTAGACATCACAATACACACAATTTTACACTAGACATCACAATACACACAATTTTACACTAGACATCACAATACACACATTTTACACTAGACATCACAATACACACATTTTACACTAGACATCACAATACACACATTTTACACTAGACATCACAATACACACATTTTACACTAGACATCACAATACACACATTTTACACTAGACATCACAATACACACAATTTTACACTAGACATCACAATACACACATTTTACACTAGACATCACAATACACACATTTTACACTAGACATCACAATACACACATTTTACACTAGACATAACAATACACACAATTTTACACTAGACATCACAATACACACAATTTTACACTAGACATCACAATACACACAATTTTACACTAGACATCACAATACACACAATTTGAAGCAAAAAATTTCTCATATGATCTGAATTTTGATGAGATCATTTTATTTTTTATTTTTTATTGCAGTTAAATTCCCTTTGGTTTCTATATCCCTTAATGTATTATATTAGATATTATATTATTGCCTTTTTTGTGCTTGAATATTTTTGTGTTTCATTTCGAATTTAAATCGCCCGTGCTTGGAATTCGTTCAGGGTGCAAAGAATAGGTCCATTGTATTTTTTTCAGGCATGTCCCATGCATAGGGAAAAATGCTTATAGTTTGACAACCTTTCACTTGTAAAATAAATTATCATTGACATATCTTTTCTCAATTTCTTACTTTTGTGTTCTATCAAATAATCCCTATGAATGATGATGCGATGCATGCCAGGGAACATATCACATATATTCTTTTGTTGTAGACTTATTCTATATGAAGGGAAATGTTAGATGTATCATCAATACGGTTTGATCAACACATCTGATAGAAGAATGATGAGATAGTTTATCAATATGTGTGTGCTCTACCTCTGGCAGGACTGATAGAAGAATGATGAGATAGTTGATCAAGATGTGTCTGCTCTACCTCTGATAGGACTGATAGAAGAATGATCAGATAGTTATCAAGATGTGTGTGCTCTGCCTCTGACAGGACTGATAGAAGAATGATGAGATAGTTGATCAAGATGTGTCTGCTCTACCTCTGACAGGACTTTGTAATCATCGGATACATGAGATTGACATGCCTCTCTTTGGAGACTAAATACGAATCTGTGAATTTCCCTTACACATTCATACCTTTGGGGGCATATATGTATCAGTATCACCTCAGCTACACTACCGAGAAGAACAGGTACTTTTACCAGAAAAACTATTAACTGTCAAAAGCTACTTTATTTATAGCTAAAAGAATAATTTTGTCATCATCATAATTTTTGTTTTTGTTTAATTGACGTCAGTTTTACAATACATTTAATATGTGTATATTTCTTTTAATTTTTAATGTATACCATTTGTCCTCAGATGGTCAACTCTGAAAGCAGCCACATTTTCGGTAGATTTACTTTTATCAATATTGAAAGTAACCACCATGTCCGTAGATTTACTGTTACCAACTCTGAGAGTAACAATTCTGTTTGTAGATTTACTTTTACCAACTTTGAGAGTAACCATCTAGTCCGTAGATTGACTCTTATCTGCTCAGAGAGTAAGCAACCTGACCGTAGATTTACTTTTATTTACTCTGACGGTAACCACCGTGTCCGTAAATTTAGTGACCATCTTGTCAACGCACTGGTGCGTATACTAATGTGTTCTGCCTAAATTCAATCAAGAATAAATTTAATTCTTGTTTGTTCTCGTTTCATGTTATAACTTTCTACATCAGGTTACACAAAGGTGTCCTGGTGCAAGCCCTACGTATCATGTGACTGATATGTGCTGCCATATACTGACTCAGGTATCCCTTTGATGCAACATTTACATGGACGACATTTGTTAAATAACCCTTATTTTTGAAAGATCTTAGGGGGTAATTTTAGTAGTCAACCTGGTGCATGTCTGATCCATTTGACCACCTGAATTTTGTTTATTTATTCTAATATTGTGTTGTTCGCAAACATTCCCTGATATTGCACTTTATGATTCTGCCTCCACATTAAAACAATTACCGTTCTTCGTCAGTGTTTCATCTCTGTTTTTTTAATTTTTTTTGCTAGCCTTTAATGTCAGTGTCCATGTTTGACAGTAGTAGTACAACTTTTGTTACTGCATGTTTTCATGTGAAGGAGTGCAAGGAACTTTCTATGGTCTGTGGAATTAAAGGCCGCTTTGCCATAGCAGTCGCCACGACATGTACAGGAAGAATTTTGACACATGAGATCAAGAGTTCGTCTTCCAGTAAGACTGAGACTTTCCTGTCAGTGTAAATTTACAAAACTCACACACGTGGCGACAGTACTGGCAAGCAGCCTTTGTTTCACAAGCCAGTCAAACCCTCCCTGCGACTGCGACTACCTTAGTTAACAAGAACGAAATACTGTCGTAAAACTTTCTACCACGAGTAAATGAAAATTAGTAAAATAACACAAAATTGGTTATACGACTACCAAACTGTAAACAAGCAGTATTGACAATTTATTAACAGCTTCTTAACTGGACTCCAGAAACAATTTTTCTTGTCATTGTTTACAGCGAAGATATTCCCCGATTAACTTGCAGACAATATCCACCAAAATTTCTGATGATGCTAAACAAAAAATAAGTTGAGTAACTGAACAAAAAATAAGTTGAATAACTGAACAAAACATAAGTTGAATAACTGAACAAAAAATAAGTTGAATAACTGAACAAAAAATAAGTTGAATAACTGAACAAAAAATAAGTTGAATAACTGAATAAAAATAAGTTGAATAACTGAACAAAAAATAAGTTGAACAACTGAACAAAAAATAAGTTGAATAACTGAACAAAAAATAAGTTGAATAACTGAACAAAAAATAAGTTGAATAACTTAACAAAAGAGTGAAATATTTGTGGCATGGAAATAAACTTCAGTAGAAGAATTTGGAGGAACAAACAATAATATTCAGTAATAATAAACAAGAAATTAATAGAAATGTTTTTAGAAGTGATAATTCTAAGATAATAATAATTAATAAATAATATTTGGTCATATCATATTTGAGACATAAATAAAACATCATCATCAGGTGTTCTGTCAACTGGAATAGAAGAGCATACATTTTCCTGATTCTGTATTCTGTATTTCCGATCTTGTATCAGGATAGTTGCTGACTCTTTGCCACGATGTCAGAATATGTAATATTTTCTCAAGTTGTTCTAGATCTTTCTTGACTTCTATCATGCCTGATGCAACTATGTTCTCCATAATTATCCTGTCTCGTAGCGTGTCCAAAAGATAAAGGTTATCTCTTTCTGATATTATGAAGTAACTCCGGTCTCTCATTTGAATCTTTCAGCAAATTTCGTTAGTCTTTCTAATTGTTCATACACAATTAATAAATAACACCGGTTTACACAAAGACTGAAGTTGAAAGTTGTCTATAATTTTGTTACTGAATTAGGAGCATTTTGTGCCACTGAAACCAAAAATGACATCTACTTTTCTCAATCAGGTCAGGTTGTTTTTTTAATTGATTTAAAAAAAAATATATTCTCTGCCTTCTTTTCATAACTACATTTTGGTGATATTAGTAGTTGTTTTATGTGTTACATTTTGGTGATATTAGTAGTTGTTTTATGTGTTACATTTTGGTGATATTAGTAGTTGTTTTATGTGTTACATTTTGGTGATATTAGTTGTTGTTTTACGTGTTACATTTCTCACATAAAATGTATTTAACATAATGTATTTATTAAATGATACAAACATGGAATTATATAAATGAAGAGAAGACATTGAAAAATGTAAGAAAAAGGGAAATTATGTCATCACTGAGAAAAATTCAAGACATAAACTTCAATTTCTTCGACTTTCTCGAGTGCTCAGCAGCAGGAAGATGTCTCAATAATTTTATGTAACAATAAAATACTTGCTTTCTACGAGATCATTTGTCCTTTTAAATAGGAAAAAACCAATTTTTGATCAAATTTGTGGAAATCAATTGTCGTTTTACTGATTGATTTGACATGGAATATGACCCACTTATAAAAAAAACATCATGTGGTGCTAGATAAAAAAAATCCTGACCTGATTGAGCAAAGCTAATGTGATTTTTTTTTTGATTCAGCACAATAAAATTATTTTAAATCTGTAAAAAAAAACCATAGACAGCAAATTTGATGTTGACCAGTGTAATAATTAAATCATATCTTACATGAGACCTAGATTTTTAATAATTTTTAATACAGCTTACATTTTAACACAACTAATATTTTGACACAATTTATATTTTGACACAACTTATATTTTGACACACAACGTATATTTTGACACAATCTGTATTTTGACACAACTTATATTTTGACACACAACGCATATTTTGACACAATCTGTATTTTGACACAACTTATATTTTGACACACAACGCATATTTTGACACAATCTGTATTTTGACACAACTTATATTTTGGCTCAACTTATATTTTGGCATCATTTATATTTTGATACCACTAATATCTTGACACAGCTTACATTTTGATACCATTATATTTTTCCCCAATTTACATTTTGCCACCATTTATAATTTTAATCTCTTTGACCATGCTAGATAATTGTATCGCAACATTTAGGAGGATTAATTATAGGAATAATTAAAAGAATATATTACAACATAATTTCAGAAAGGTAAGAGGGGGTTATGTACGAGATGAAGAAACCGAAAAAGAGGACGATGCGAGTGAGGAAGAAAATAATAGAATAAGTAGTTAGATGCGAGGAAGAAAAAAAAGTATACCAAGATACGTGTGAGGGGGAAGAAAAAAATAGAAGGTAGATAAGCATGAGGAAGAAAAATAATAGGCAGATGAGTATGAAAAATAATAGATAAGTGTGAGGAGGAAAACTAATAGGTAGATAAGTGTGAGGAGGAAAACTAATAGGTAGATAAGTGTGAGGAGAAAAAATAATAGGTAGATAAGTGTGAGGAGGAAAACTAATAGGTAGATAAGTGTGAGGAGGAAAAATAATAGGTAGATGTATGAGGAGAAAAACGCGAAGAAATATAGATGGAAGAATCATACAGTGGATACAAAAATATTTAAATGGAAGTGTAAAACAAATAGGGAGTGAAGAATGTAAATATAATTCTAATGGAGGTAAAAATGGAGAGACACCTGGCAGGGTGTTCTGCGACAAATCAATGGGAATGTATCAGCGCTAAAAGCGTTGATATATTTCAGTCTCAAGATGAACAAGAGATTAACTATTTCCAGCAGTGAGTGAGCGAACTTCCCAGTGAAGAGAGAGAGAGAGAGAGAGAGAGAGAGAGAGAGAGAAGTGACTAGTCCGTTTTATGCTGAGATAGCAGTAAATTGTTTAGCGTAAAGTGAAAGTAGAACAACAAGATTATGCCTTTGAGATGTGGATATATAGAAGAATAGGGAGAACATCATGGAAAGAGAAGGAAACAAACAAAGAGGTTCTAAAAACACTTAATATGAAAAAAGAATTATTAAGAGAAATAAAGATATGTTCCACACATTAAACGGCATGACAACTTATTGAAGACTTTACTTGAGGGTAAAGTCAATGGGAAGCGAACAAGAGGTAGGCAGAGATACAAGTGGGAGAGTAACATTACACGATGGACAAGCTACAGTCTAGCAGAGTGCACCACCAAAACAAGAGACAGGGAATGTTGGAGGTCTGTTGCAGCCAAACTTCGTTGTGGAGACGGCACTTTATGATGATGAGGATGAAAGCATAACAGTTGTGGTCTAGAGTCAAGAAAAAGGCAACGCTCTCAAAGAACAACAAAATATATTTAGGATTATTGGCTGCCCTGCGTGGTTTGTTCACTTCTCTCATCAGATGGCAAGTGGGTGTCCTTGACGCTGTTTCCAAGTTTGAACACACAAAAAAAAGGTGCGGGAGAATGGACGAGACGAAAAAAAGCAACTTCATTGCACTCGGGTTACCACATATGTGCACCAATTACCCAGCACCTGGAAGACTACAGCACTTGACCGCTCAGTCTGGCAAACTCAGATCACTGCTGGGATCACAAAATATGAAAAGTAAAGAACACAGCGGACAATCTACAAGCGCAAGAAACGGAAAGACAGATCCGAAGGTTCTCCTACCCCTAACCTTCAGCACTCCTGCATGCACTGCAATAGAACTTTCCGTGCACAAAACGGACTCATCAGACATATGTGGGCTCACAAGCCAAATTAGACAATTGCCAGTTTGTTGTTATTATTTGTTTCTTAATCGCATTCATTAGTTTTTCAAACATGCTCATCTTCGCTTGCGAAGGAGGAACAAAATCATCATGTGCACCAACTATCTCAACTCAGAGCCACTATCCTCCCGAGAGTACCACTCACGACAGTAACTCCATAGCTTCAAGCGATAGTCCCCAGGGAACTTTCATAGCAACTTTGATTAAGCTAGTTTGGTTTAGCGGAAAATGACCCAATTTCTTTAAATTCCGCTTAAGACAGTTTTAATTCTATCAACATATACACTATTTACCTCGCTTGTGTGTTGCAGGGGCCTGCAGTGGTAGCAAAGAATAGTGGCACTGTTACCTTCCATATACGTCGTAAGACTCGATTAAGGAGGTTTTGGTGTGGAGTTAACCCCCCCCCCCAATCCCATGGAGGGCGACGTGACCTAGAAGCTATGCGAAATGCGTATGTGTCAGGTCTAAAGACGTAGTTATCGAAGCCAAGTTGCAGACCATGACACAACGCATTCTGTTCTCTGGACTACATTCTCCTGATCTTTGTGATTTTGAGAACGAACGACAGAAAGAACATAAATTAGAAGAAGAAGAAGAAATGTGTGAATTTGATAGATGTAAATAGAGAACATGACGTTCTACGTTCTACAGATAAAACAGAATAATTCACACGAAACTTCCAAAACAATTCACTTAATAAATGTGTCTACAAGAAGAGGAATTTGTAGCTTTAGGTGACTTTGAGTTGAAATAATCACAAAATTGCGGAATGACGTATATTATTGGACATATACACGATGACTTGATGAGAACCATATTTATAGCATAACCTAAGAAACCAGGGACAAACAAATGTAAAGAACACCGTACAATCAGCCTCATGAGCCAAATAACAAAATACTTCTCAGAATCATCATAAAAGAGTGAGAAACAAAATAAAAACAGAAATAGGTCCAGAACAATGTGGCTTCGTAGAAGGTAAAGGTACCAACAATGCTATATATATTTTGAGAACACTAATTGAGAGGTCTATAGAGGTAAAAACAGATCTGTACCTATGAGTTATAAATTATACACGAAATTATTTTATAAAGTTAAACACATCCTATAGAATTGGAACATCAATAGTTAGGATTTAAGAATCATCAAGGACATGTACTAGCAATAAACAGCAGCAATAAGAGTAGGAAATCAATTTGGCCCTTTTGAACAAATAAAACAAGGAGTTAGACAGGGATGTGTACTTTCACCAGACCTGTTCTCTTTATACATTGAAAATATAATGCGTGCAATAATTAATATTATGGGAATATCAGTAGGAGCACATAACATAAATAATTTGAGATATGCGGATGAAACTGTTCTGGTTGCTAAAAGTGAGGGAGACATTTAAGATTTAATTAATGTAGTAGTCACAGAACGTAAAGAGAAAGGCTTCTTCCTAAATATAAACAAAACAGAAGTAATGGTTATTTCAAAGAAACGAAATACCACACCTTGCAAGATCAAAGTGAATGATATAGTATTAAAACAGGTCCACCAATTCAAATATTCAAGTACAACTTTTGCAGCAGATGGAAGAAGTTCAAGAGAAATAAGAAGGAGAATAGGGCAGGCAAAAAAAAAACGTTCAGAAAAATGAAAAATATATTGTGTAATATGACCTTGTCATTAGAGGTGAGAAAGAGAGTTCTGTAGTGCTATAAAATTCATATACTAACATTTGGATGCGAGTCTTGGACAATAAACAAACAAGAAAGTGTGAAATTAGAGGCAATAGAGATGTGGTTCTACAGAAGAATGCTGCGAATACCGTGGACTGCCAGAAAAACTAATGTGGTGGTGTTGAAAGAGTCAAATACGTAACCGACCGTAATCAACAATATCAGAAAAAGACAATCTTCATTTTTTTGCCAGTTCATGAGACAGGGAAGTTTGGAGAACATAGTCACAAAAGGTAAGATTTAAAGCAACAGAGACAGATCGCGACACCGTAAGAAAATATTAGACAGTTTGTACACATTGGCACGGCAGGGAAACAACAACGATCTTGATATATAATGCTGGAGATAGGGAGCTGTGGAGAGCCGTGATCGTCTACTCCATCTGGCATTGCACCTGATGATGATGATGATGATGACAAGAAGGAGGTTATCAAAATAACTGATAATAATAGTATGTGCTCTATGTTCCTATTGGTATACAGTTTTCCTGCTGTTCTACCCATTATTGAAGTGTGGGCGTGTATTAATGTTGCGTGTCTTGTCTGAGAGGTTTTGGAGTTTTAAAACGAACCCGGAAGTTGTTTATCTGTGTAATTTATGGAAACAACAATTATGACATGACATCTTATTATTGTACCTTCACGCTAGATTTGCTCTGCTTGTTCTGCGTTTGTTCTGATCAAAATAAAAATGTGTGACAACAATATGGTGTTATTCATAAGTTATTGTTTTAGGTTAATATTCTAGTTGACTTTTTTGTATGGCAAGCTACAAATGTTACTTTATTTATTGATCTGATTGGAAACTAGGAATATATTAGCATTACCAACTGCACTACATATGCATATTTCTCTTGAATGTGCGTCACTTTATTGGTTATCCAGCTCACAATTCATAAATAAACATTGTGACTTCTATCTTATCTATGATATTGCTTTTAGTTGTTGTCATCTTATTATGAACATATGTTGTGTTGGCACTTAATTAAGTACTTATTGTCCTGCTAACGCATTTACATTTATAGGAAAACGTAGACCAGGGAAAGATTTACGGTCCGATAATGTTTTAACCATGCCAGCAAGACAATGACAGATATGTGTGCTAAGCGGACAAATATATTATTAAGATACTGCTAAAAATACTGGACTAAAAGAAATCAGTAAAATTATTTTGTTTTTTTATTGCATTATTCTATATTTTCTTTTCAATTATATATTAAAAAAGAGTACATCAATATCAATATCTCGGACACATAATCACAAATGGTGACAGGCGTGAAACATAAATTAAAAAGAGAATATGAAAGGCTAAAGTAATTTCAATAACGAGAAGAAAATATGTACTCCTAAATAAATCACAAACCAAACATAAGAATTATACTCCATAGAGGACAGATCTTTTTCGCGGAGATGGGGCTTAGTCCAGTCCACAGAGGGCGAAAACCAAAACTGGCCAGGTCCTCTTAAAACCCAGCAAGAGTATAGTCTTCCCTAGCAAGTATAGGTGCTGAAGACGGAGGCAACAAGCCAATAGGCGCACCACATCAATCGGGATGCCATTCACCAACGAACGCAATGGAAATATGTTTATATCTGATGTAACTTCAGATATACGCGCGTTCCAGGCGAACGGGGAAAAAAAGAATTATAAAATCTTACATTTCTACAATTCATATATAGTCAAAAACATGGACAATGAACGCATGACAGAAGACATAATTGATGCCTTTCAGATGTGGATATATAAAAGGATTAATATAAAGACTGCGAGGGAGAGGAGATGGCTCCCCCCTCATTTGCAGAGCCTCTGAAATGTGAGATCGCTATCTCACACCCCTACGGCATTAATAAATGATATGGGTTACTTTACTTTTTTTTATATAAAAGGATTAAAAGAACTTCATGGAAAGAGACGAGAACCAACACATATGTTCTAAAATAACTTCATATGAAGAAAGGAACTATTAAATAAAATAAAGATCAAAGAAATACAGTATTTTAGAAATATTAAATGACAAGACATATTGAAGGTAGAGCGGAGGGAGACAAGCAAGTGATAGAGATACAAGCGGAAGGTAATCATCATAAGTTAGACAGGATACATTATTTTAGAGTGCACGACCAAGGCACGAGACTGAAAATGTCGACGGTCCGTTGCAGTTACCTTCGATATGGTGATGACACTTGATGATGATGAATAAGATGTCGTTTCTGTCTTGTGTATGTTATTAACTCCAAAACAGAATTATAATTCTGAGCAGCGTATAAGGTTCATTAGTCAGTTAATTACAGCAAGCAGTTATCTGTAAAACAAGCGAACCGGACTGACGAGATTACTTCAATTACAGCAAGCAATTATCTTTAAAACAAGTGAACCGTACTGACGAGATTACCAGGCTTGTCCATAGGAATGTTATTCCCATGGGATTCCCATGGGAAACGTCCCATGGGATGGGATGGGACAGCACATATTTGTATTTCCCATGTATTTAAAGGATTGTCTAGGTTTTTCTCAATTTGACGAGCGGTAACACTGTCAGACTGGCACAGTGCGCATGCGCGCGGCTAGTCAGCCATTGTTGATTGTCGTATTTCGCGATTTGTAAATACAAATCTAGTTTTAATCTGGTGTAATCTGTTTCGTTGCTGAATTTCATTCTGAATTGCTAACTTTAAATAATTAGTGAAGGCAGGTGTGATATATAATGATAATGTGCTGATAATGAAATTGATAATGTGCTGAATGAGCAGAGTGACTCAGAAATGGTCTAATAAAATGAGTGTCAGAATGATACTGAATTGTCATAACGTTAATAAATTTTGTCGTTTTAGACGTTTTGCATGTCTCTTTGTATATGTAGTCCTATTTAGTAGACACTAAACCTAAACTTTCATAAATTTCATAATTTTATTTTAAATGTATTCCATATTAATATTATAATAGTAATCCCATGGGATGGGACAGGCATAAATTGCCATGGGATGGGATGGGACAGAAAAATATGGACCATGCTGGAGATTACTCTAATTACAGCAAGCAATTATCTGTAAAACAAGTGAACCGGACTGACGAGATTACTCCAATTACAGCAAGAAATTATCTGTAAATCATGTGAACCGGACTGACGAGATTACTCCAATTACAGCAAGCAATTATCAGATCTTTGGTCAATTAACACCTTTACTAAGAAACAAAGATATTACACTAGAAACAAAGAAAGCGCTTTTCAACACCATTTTCTTACCAAAAGTGTGTTATCAGTGTCAAACTTGGACATTAGATTCTAGAACAATACATAAGATTAACACCACTGAAATGAAATGTGTGAGACGTATGATTGGAGTTAGCTTGAGAGATAAAATCAGGAATGAAGCACTAAGGAAACAATTAGGGATCAAGCCAACAATAGAATACAGACAGAAACAACAAGTTAAATGGTACGGCCACATAACCAGACAGAAAGAGCAAAGTATTGTCCAAAAAACACTTAACAAACGATACGAAAACAGGAGACCTATTGGATGCCCTCGTAAAAGGTGGATAGATAGTGTATTAGAGACACTCGGAAATATAACAGCAGAGGAGGCAAATAGAAGGGCAAAAGACCGTACACTCACTCTCCCCTCAACACCGAAAGGTACATGAGGACAGAAAGAAGAAGAATTATCTGTAAAACAAGTGAACCGGACTGACGAGATTACTCCATGTTTAGAATAGTAATCGTGGACAATCAATGCTAGTGGGTTCTAAGAAGTAATGTCTACAGGTAGATAGTCCAATAAAATCACCATCATATAAATGATCAAACTAATGAAACAAGAAAATGAATTAAAATATCTTGGCAGCATTTTTACAGACTATGGAAGAATAAACAGAGAGGACGAGACAAGAATTAAAAATCAACACTACGTAGGTTGATAACTTCAGTTTTCAAACAATTTTCTATCCCGATGGAAAGATAATGGCAAATAATCAATATTAAATCTTCTTAACAACATTGTGTTATTAATTTCATGCATGGATACTAACAAAAGAACACGAGAGAAGCTTACTACAGTGGAAAATGAGATCTTTAAGAAAAACTGCAAATAGAATGACAAGAGATCATGTGAAGAATGAAGGGATTACAAGCACAATTCTAACAACGCCTCAAATATATTGAAAAAAAGAATGAATTGGTTCGACCAATTGATTATAATAAACCCGTATTGGTCAGCGGCAAGAGACTACATTATGCGAATGGACACATCAAGAAACAGAGAGAGAGAGACCAAGGAGAAGGTGAATTGAAGGGGATACCAACATTCTGAGACGTTACAATATTTCTGCATATCATTCGATCAGACCTGCCATAGTCCAAATACCAAATCATTCAATCCTGCGACACCTTACAGCACAAGCAGAGAAAAGACGATAGAGTAGAGATAGTTAGTGAACAATAAACAGAAATACGGCAGAATGTTCAATGTGTAGGGAATAATGAGGAAAGACGAGCAAGTATCCAAATGTTTTATGCAGAACCGAATGTGTCAAGCTGAGAGGCGCATATAACACATCGCACTGTATACAATAACAAAATGATGTCCATTCTCTAGACTACAGTCTGTTTACGGATATATTATTGAGAACACTCTGAGACACAGACATTCCAACTATGTATAATCTCATGACTGCTCTTTCATTCACTATTATCTCATCATATCTATATAAGCGTGGATCTCCATGACGTAGTAGTTAAGCTGTTCACATTGTTCTCAAGAAGTGACGGGTTCGAATCCGGTTCGTGTCGTCTTGTTTATAAGGCAGCCTTTTACTGACATTGATCTCTTAATCGCAAATGTTCCCAACTAAAAGTACTTTTTCAATATCAGCTACATATGTTTCTCTTATCATTGAATATTTCCAACTCAAAATTGTTTTCATCTTGTTTGTTTGCATTAATTCTCAAACTCACACTGGATATTTCTTGTTGCAGAACAATGGTCCTACTAGATTTCCGCGGGGACGTAATCTAGGAGAATGGGAGTGTGTTGTGCCGCCGTTTGAGCTGCGCCAGTTTGGCTAGTTTTGATCTCATTATAGACAATTTAAGATTTAAACCTCTAACAGGCGACAACCATTTGAAACGTACAATGAAACACACAGCTTACTGAAATAAGTATTGACACAAATAATACTTGACAATTGAAGTTAATCGGCGTGTATGAATTCTTGACACCACACAAACAATACTTGACATTGACAAGTATAATTAATCGGCGTGTATGAATTCTTGACACCACACAAATAATATTTGACAATTGTAATTAATCGGCGTGTATGAATTCATGACACCACACAAATAATACTTGACAATTGAAGTTAATCGACCTGTATGAATTCTTGACATCACACAAACAATACTTGACATTGACAATTGTAATTAATCGGCGTGTATGAATTCTTGTCACCACACAAATAATATTTGACAATTGTAATTAATCGGCGTGTATGAATTCTTGACACCACACAAACAATACTTGACATTGACAATTGTAATTAATCGGCGTGTATGAATTCTTGACACCACACAAATAATATTTGACAATTGTAATTAATCGGCGTGTATGAATTCTTGACACCACACAAATAATACTTGACAATTGAAGTTAATCGACCTGTATGATTTCTTGACACCACACAAACAATACTTGACATTGACAATTGTAATTAATCGGCGTGTATGAATTCTTGACACCACACAAATAATACTTGAAAATTGTAATTAATCGGCGTGTATGAATTCTTGACACCACACAAATAATACTTGACAATTGTAATTAATCGGCGTGTATGAATTCTTGACACCACACAAATAATACTTGAAAATTGTAATTAATCGGCGTGTATGAATTCTTGACATCATACAAATAATACTTGAAAATTGTAATTAATCGGCGTGTATGAATTCTTGACATCGCACAAATAATACTTGAAAATTGTAATTAATCGGCGTGTATGAATTCTTGACATCACATGTAAAGTAGAAGCTTACATGCTCGCTGGTAGAGGGTATTGAGCTACCACCCCTAACCACCTAGGAAAGTAGTACATGATATTCAGAACCAAGGAGTAAATAAAAAACTGGTAAATTAACCACCCACCATAAACCCCCTTCAATGGTTCTCCAATAAAGTTCATGAAAATCTAGCGAATGTGTAGAATTGCCTCAGAGAAGAAGTAAATTCCTTATTTTGTGTTAAGTTCATTACACCCACCCCCCCCCCTCCACCCCTTCATTCATCCCACTTTATATTGATTTACATGAGAGGTTATATATATATTGATAGTAAGTAGGAGACCAGTCAAATCTTAGATGCAATTTTAATCATTTGTCAATATCTTTCGCATCATGAAGAGAAGGTTGCTTATCTGTGTCCTTATGCTTGTACTGGTACGTCTATGTGTGTTTGTTATTGTATATTTTGTACAGTACGTTATTGTTCATTTTTTTCGTTTTTATCGTAGGTTTATCCAATTTGCTATTGTAGGTTTTGTTCAGTTTGTTAATGTAGATTTTGCGCTGTTTACTGTATAAAATTTTGTTCAGTTTGCTGTTGCAAGTTTTGTTCAGTCTGATTTTATAAGTTTTGTTAAGTTTGTTATTGTAGATTTTGTTCAGTGTGTTATTTTAGTTTTTGTTCCATTTGTAATTGTACGTTTTATTCAGTTTGTTGTTGTAGGTTTTGTTCAGTTTGTTATTGTAAGTGCTGTTCAGTTTGATATTTTGTGTTTTGTTCAATTTGTTATTTGAAATTTTGCTAAAATCTTATTGAATGTGAATTTTTTTGTTGTACGTTTTGCTAAATTTACTTTCTACGTTTTTTTCCAGTTTGTTAAGGAAGGTTTTGTTCAGTTTGTTATTGTCGGATTTTTAAAGATATTTGTTGTAAATTTAGTTCCATTTGTTATTGTAGGTTTTGTTCAGTTTATTGTTGTAGGTTTTGTTAAGTTTACTGTTGCAAGTGTTGTTCAGTTTATAATTGCAGGTGATCGGTTTGTTGTTTTAGGGTTTGTTCTGTTTATGGTAGTAAGTTTTCTTCAGTTAGTTATCGTAGGTTTTGTTTAGTTTGTTCTTGTAGATTTTGTTCAGTTTATTATTGCAGATTTTGTTCAATTTGTACTTAAATATGAGTTTGTTGTTGTAAGTTTTGCTATGTTTCCTTTTTTACGTTTGTTCAGTTTGTTATTGTTGATTTTGTTAAGTTTCTTATTGTAGGTTTTGGTCAGTCTGTTAATGTAGGTTATTTTCAGTTCGATATTGTAGACTATGTTTAATTTGTTACTGTAGGTTTTGTTCAGTTTGTTATTGTGGAATTTGATCGGTCTGCTCTTGTAGATTTTGTACAATTTGTTATTGAATGTTACGTCTTCTTCAATTAGTTATCGTAAGTTTTGTTCAGTTTGCTGTTGTAAGTTTTGTTCATGTGACGTTGTAAATTTTATTCAGTTTTCTATTGTAGATTTGTTACTGTATGTTTTGTTCAGTGTGTTATTGTATGTTATTTTCAGCTTCTTAAGTTCTCTTTAGTTTTGTATTGTTGGTTTTATTCAGTTTGTTGTAGTTTGTTTTCATCATGTGATTTTTTTTTTAATTTTGTTATTGTAAGTTTTGTATTGTTTGCTATTGTATGTTTATTACTGTAAGTTTTGTTCAGAGTGTTATTGTATGTTATTTTCAGCTTGTTATTGTAGGTTTTGTACAATTTGTTGTTGTAGGTTTTGTTCAGTTTTTATTGTCGATTGCGTTCTGTTTTTAATTGTAGATTTTTTTTCAGTTTATTGTTTAAGATTTTTGTAAATTTTGTTGTTTTAGATTGCTATCAATTTGTTATTGTAGGTTTTTTCTACTACCCCTGACACTGAAAGACAACAAAGGGTGTAGCTAATAGTAGTAGTTATTGTAGGTTGTGTTCATTTTTGTGTTCAGTTTGGTATTGTATGTTTTGTTCAGTTATTTATTTTAGGTTTTCTTCAGTTTGTTGCTGTAGTTTTGTGCAAGATGTTATTGTAGGTTTTGTTATATTTGATAGACAGACAGACTGACAAATAGATTGATGAATTTATAGATAAATAGATGGGCTGTAAGGGTGCCATATTTCTCTCAGCGGACTCAAGAGTTAGTAGATAATCAAAATTTAAGAAGTACCTCTCCGTAGTGCACACTGGAAACAGAAGTACAGCGGCTTGTGCTGCTGGGATCGTGTCCGCTAATGTGCAGGTTGCAGACGGAATGAGATTTGGCTGAAACAGACAAGCAATACATTCGACAACACTGTGCCAACACATAAAATGTCACGATCGACACATAGTGACGTAGTTCAGTACGTCTCGAGCATTGGAGGGGCGGTCAATGCAAGTGTCACGAAATGGGCAGATATCATGGCGATGGCGAAACTAAGACAACATATTGAGTACAATGAAAGTGCAGTACAGCGCCAGGGAAGGGGGAGGGGCAGAGCTACTTGCAAAGTTAAAAGGAATACGAAACTAAAGTACAGTTCAGCTCGATAAAATGATTTTAGTCAGTCCTCGCTGCTCCTAATCCATCAGGCCCATCTCTACCATTCATGCTTTCCTATACACGAATCATGTTCACGGTGAAAATTTGTTCGGCTCGAGAACAAGCTTCCAGGCCTCGGTGCTCCTAAAAAATGTGTAGAGACTCAGACTTGGACGATGGGTTCACGATGTCGTTAAATGACACCTCGACTAAAACCCCGGGCCAAACTCTGCCGTCGATACTTTCTTATACCGGAATCGCGCTTGTGGAGAGAAAAAGTTCAGTACTTGATGGGCATAGGTAAAATACGTCTACGCGAGACTAGTTCATTGGCAGCGGAACACCTCTTGCGAGAATAAGGGCGTAGTCGACTCAAGCCTAAACCCCTGCTATCCGTCACCTCGAGACTGCCACTCACGGACATGGCAAGCAGAGAATGTATAGGAATACCCATTGTGCAATGATAGGGGTTCATAATGAATAACCTTTAATCTTCTTTTTGTATTGTGTAAGATTACGAGTAATATTTGCTGATTCTAATGAATCATAAAATTCTTGTACCCCAATGTTTACAGATTGTTACAGAACAGAACGTGTCAGGTCAAGACAAGAAACAAGTGACGTTTAACGCAACCAATAATGGAGATGCTAATGATGTTGAACAACATATTTTTATGAAGTTTCTGGCGAGCTTAAATGCTGCCAGCTACCTTCCATAATTTTGTTTTCATGCTTAAATTACTCTTGCTTATGTTAACATTCATATACATCACAAACCTAAACATGACAATTATAAAATGATAATCTACTCTGCATTAATGTATGACTCAGAAACATGGACAATAAACAAATAACAAGAAATAGCTTTAAACACTTACGAGACGGGACCATAATAAAATCGTATACATTGTTATGATGATTTGGAAAATATCAAAAAAATATTTGTCTTCACTATTTCAGTAAAACATTATAATTGTATTATAGAAAAAGGTTATATTGATATAGAAACTTCAATACAATTTCAAAAGTTAGATTTTGATATTTTAAAATTATTTTAGAAATCTCGTATTAATAATTTTACAAGGAATCTTTGCCGCTATGTTACTACTATTTTACTACTTTTACGTGTATTACGAGAATATAGATCTAACTATTTTTTTCACTATTTCAGCAAACCATTATAATTTTGTTTTAGAAAAATGGTTATACTACGTATAGAAACGTTACAATGTTTCAGCGTTACCACTCTAAAAATAATTGTATAATAAAAAACGATACACGTTAACATTTTTAATTTTACACTATTATTCATTCTCTTTCTTGTGATTTAAATTAGATATTAAAATTGGGATAGTCTTGGCGATTAATCGTTGTTATTCGTTTAGCACTGAAGAAATTATTTAAATATGTGTATCCAATTTAGACTCCTTGCTTCAAGCAATCTTCAGATGTTTGTTGAGAAATGTCGACCAGAATTGTCAGACATTTCAATTGCAACCGTTCAAATTGTCGTCAGTCACATGCGGTGATAGCACCAGTTTCAAACTTGTGTTGTTGCTTCACTCTGGTGTATGTGACTGTCCATCGCGGGTTGGATGACAACAGTTTCAGATTTTTCTATCCATTTCTGGCATATAATTCGCTGTCACATTTGGGACACATATTATCGTAGTTGGGTCTTTGTTTGCTTATTGTTTTGTCTTTTCGGTCAGCACGTTTTATTTGTGCATCATATTTGATGCTTTTCGACTATGAGAACAGCTTTGCAAGTGTTGCTTCGCTACACTGACCATTCTACTATAGTAGAACTCAACGCCCGTGTGTTGCCGTGGCCCGAAAGGGGAGCAAAGAATAGCACCACTGTTTATCTTCTACGCATGTCGTAAAAGGCGACTAAGGAGGTTATGGGATGGAATTGGCTGTCCCATCCCATATAGGATAAGTGACCCAAAGCCATGCTGAAGTCGGATGTGTCATGCCGAAGGCGCAGATATCGCAGCAATGTTGTAAACCATGACACAACGCATTCCGTTCTCCGAACTACATCCTGATAACTTGCAGGAGTTTGAGAACGAACACAGAAGAAGAAGAAGAAGAAGAAGTAGAACTCAACAGTTCAAGAATAATTTTCAAACTATTTCGTTCATGTGGCACCACCTATGAGTAAAACATATGTTTATAATGAGAAGAGAGACAAATAACATTTTTACGTTGAATAAATATACGGAATCAACCTTCCGACAAAAAGGTATATGTTACGATAGGGACAAACACTAATGAATTCTTCACCTGAAAAAATTTCCATGTCAATAACAGCTCTATAAAGTCACATTCTATAGATGCAGCCTGACATCCCCTTATACAGTTTTATAAGATAACAGCTCATACAAATGACACTGGTGGACTGGGTACCACACATAAGTCGCAGTTTAATTCTTTGCTCCTTTAATTATAAAACAGGCGACTCTAAATTAGACATATTCTTATAAGACCAAAACAGACTTTTGTCTCTCAAAAATATTTACTTCCACGAGGCGGGATTTAATGTTGCTTTATGAAAACGGATTCATGTTTTCTTTGCTGACATGCGAAATAGCTTAAGGCGTCGACCTAGAAAACGTCTGCAAAAGTGTGTGTGGGTGTGCTATCCAGTATGATAGATATGAAGGATGAAGCACACACATCCATGGTGTGGATTCTCTCATAACTACAATATTCTCATTCATGTTTCAGAGTTATTTTTACTTCATACGCTTTTATAGAAAAACCAGTCAGTGACCCTCAGACGAGCATATGCAACGAAAAAAAATTATCAAGTTAACTTTCATCGACTCTATTTTCTAAGTTGTTTATATGACACATTTGACTTCAGTAGTGATAAGACATGGAAAAAGTGATTTATTCGAATAAAATTGATAAAATAATGTACTCGCATTACGAGAACAAAAGATCTGAATCTAAGTCAATAACACAAAATCAAATAACTGATTAGCGACCTACTCTAGCAAATTTGAGACAGGTAGCCACAATATTAGAGGTTCCTGTGCAAGAGAGTTTCTAGGATTGATTGTCGTTATTTGTATTCCCCTTTCTCTCTCTCTATCTATCTCTTCTATCCATCTATCTGTGTACATATCTATCTACCAAAATATATCTATCCATCCATCCATCTAGCTACCTATCTATATAGCTATCTATCTTCCTAACTATTTATCTATATATCTAAATATATATCTACATATCTATCTACCTATCTGTCTATCTATCTATCTAGCTATCTACGAATCACCCCGCTTTTACTTCTATATTGCCACATAAACAGAAATATAGAAAACGTATATTTTTATAAACCAAAGTTTTTGAAGAAAACGAAATAAATTAAATCAAATTTTCAGTAATTATCACTCATTAAAACCCGTTCAGCAAGGACATCGGTTCATCTCATTGTTACTAAATGTTATGTTCATGATTTAACATCAACTCTTCGAAGAGCTTCTTTATACCAGACTTAATCAAGAGATCTATCAATCATTCTCATGGTTAATGTGAACCGTTTGTTGAGATTATCAAATCTTCCATGACCTCTAGAAATCTTTCTCATGGGTAATGGTAATTCCTTTTAGGATTCTGAAATCTTTTCGTGATTTATATTAATCCTTCTCATTACTAATGACAATATTTTGTTTTTAGAAATCTCAGATATATCTTTTCATGAAATTAATCCATCCTTCTCAGAGTTAAGGACAATCCGGTTTAGATTCAGTCCTTCTCGGATATTGCACAGAACCTACATATTGATGAGGAAACCTAAAGTTTGCTAAACGATATATCCATCTAAAGCACATTTTCAAAAAGTGGGCGGAAACACCTGCTAAAATAAATTTAATATAGATGTAATATATATTCAGGAGGTGCAAAGGGTCTTGCTTTGCTCTCGTGCGAACACAGGATTAGCAACTAACCAAGATCATAAAAGTACCTCCTCGTAATGCACCCCAGGAACAGAAATACATCGACTCTTTTTGTATTCCTAGTTAACACGTTTAGGCTCGTGTCCGTGGATGTGGATGCTGTAGAGGGAATGAGAATTGCCTGCAGAGAGACAGGAAATATCTCCGAAACCGCTACACCATTACATCCAACAAATGCAACACATCTATGCATTTCGACTTGGCCGGCTTAAAAAGCAGATACATTGGAGGGGGACCAATGACAATGTCCCTAACATACGGTAATTTTACACACCGAAAAAAAAGGTAACACACACTAAAAGGCAGCGTAGTGTACGTGAGTCGATTCAGTGACAACGGAACTACAATGGTCCAGCACGAGACTGACTGGCGCAAGTGCTGTTCATGCTCGAGAACACACAGAAGCCGACATGTCCCATCACAATTGACCCCATTCTTCTTCTTCTTCTTCTTTCGTTCACTTGAAACATGTCTATATCTGTAATTCTGTCTCTTTAATTCTTCTTCTTCTTCTTTCGTTCACTTGAAACATGTCTATATCTGTAATTCTGTCTCCTTAATAAAACTCACTGTCTTTTGTAGGTCATACAGTGTCCCATAGAGTTTTGATTCCAGTGTTGTTTCCTCTGGCCAATATGTCTGCCTCAGCATTTCATGCTCAGAACACTCTTGAAGTATATGTTTGGCACTCTGTGCTGCCTGTCCACATGTACACATGGCCGTGTTGCCAATATTGAACTTTGTATACATATGACTGCGGAGTCGGTTGTGTCCTGTTCTGAGGCGTAAAATTATAACTTGTTCTGATCTGTTCATAATATGTTAGTCATCCTGTGTTAGTGTTTGTGGCTTTCTTATTGACTTTATCATCTGTTTTTTCTGATGGTAGGTGATTGGTATATCTGGTTGGTCTTCAGCAGCACCTTCCTTAGCCAGTTGGTCTGCTTTTTTCATTTCCTGGTATTCTACAGTGAGAGGGTATCCACTGCATGGTTACCCTATACTGGTAAGACAATTCGCTAAGTAGTTTTTTCAAGTCTGTTAGTTTTTCAGACTGGAGAGCTTGAAGCACTGACCTTGCATCTGTCAGGAATACCACAGGCTGTAGGTCAGAGTTGGAGTTCAGCAGTTTTTTAGCTGCCACACTAATTGCCTGGATTTCAGCATCATAATTATTGCAGAATTTTCCTGTCGGTGTTCTGATTGTATCTCTAGGATTGTGTGGATATTCTATATATACACCTGTGACCCCATTCAAAGTAGGAGTCATAACTCAGGTATTGGATACGCCAACTTGAAGATGCACTCCTGTGTATGCAAGAAAGCTTTGAATACAGCTTCCCATTGCACACAGAACAAGCACAGAACAAATGTCGGGTAACGCATTGATCAAATGTTTGACCGAATAGTAATGAGATTCGGAATCTGGACACTGGGGGCAACTTAGAGGGAGCACAAGTGTCCCTTCAAACCTAACCCAAATCGACTGTCGGCCGTTGCCCAATATTGCTCATACAGAGAGAATTGGGTTCAGTTCCCAAGGGCCTACTGGGAAGCTCCTCGTCTGAGATTCATATTTTATCTACATCTTTGGGTAATATACGGAATGACGAAGAGTCAAAATATACAGACCACGCCTGACGATGGATTTGGAAGGCCATCTCATGCGTGAGAATGCACAGGTCACACCACAGGCCCCCGACATGTCTGGCAAAGCAGCGCCTCGTCTAGGAAGATATATCAACCCTGAACCTAATTCGACCGTCGCCGTAACCAAACACGGCTCATACGGAAGACATTGGGTCTGGGTCCTAGGGATATAAAGGATGGCAATGTAATGATCTTCCTACACGAGGAACAGCTCGCTGGCTGCGAAGCGACTTGTCAGAGGATAGACAAACAATGGGTGACTCAAGCAAAGTATCAACTCGCCTCATCTCGTCTCATGTACCCTCTTCAGCCCAACCCCCACCCCTGAGTAGAAGGCTTCTCCAAGAAGAATTGCACCAATCCGAAAGGTGAAGCTTCCTGGGTATGAAATAAAGCTCATAAAACTTCCCACTGCGCATAAGAAGTAAGAGCTAATCGATCGTAATTCATGAGGTTATCAAACAAACAATATACATTCAGAGAGTCTGGCCTTTACTTCAAGGTATAAATACAATTTTGTTCTAGCGTCATAGAATATATCTTCTCTTAAAGAAAAAAAACCTTGAAAACTTCACACTATTGCAGAAGAATTGATCATACCTGCCGTTCAGGAAGTTTTAAGAACAGAACTACATTAATCACTCGAAATGGTCTTAAAATATATTTCATTCAGTAGTAACAGGATTCAGTGTGTATTCATGAGATGGTTAACGATGTGGCAACCAAACTTTGTTCCAAACAAAACAGAAATTAACTTGCATCTTGATGATTCTACTCTCCCTGGAACTGAATCCTTGCTTCTCGCATGTCCATTTTGTTAAGGATTGTAAATTAACCAATACATGCTAATTGCAAAAAGAATGAAAACACGTACCAAAGTAGAATCATTAGTTTGCAAACTATAAGAACTCTTTTGTCGCAGTGAGTTACCTGTGATAAACATATAGGAGTGTGCAACGTATGGAGAGTCATCCATGGTTGGTACCCACAGGGGCTTTGCTGCACATCTAAAACAGGTTGTGACCAATGTTAAGACAATTCACTGGATTTTTCATCGACAATATCTTGTGCAACGAATATGAGCGGCGTGTCCACACACTTCTCTCAATATAATTATTTCTGCCATTAATAAAATGACAATCCACTGTCCAAACTGACGATGTTTCTGTCAGCCGTGTCTTGATAATGATGCAAATTATGTAAGAGTCTTGGTTTACAGGGAAGTAAGACAGTTTTAAAAAAATGTATTTACCAGCCACGTCTTTGTTTTTATGAAAGTAAGGTTGAATTCTTGGAATCAGTTAATTCTCCAAGTGGTCAACAACTTGCGGCTATTAAGCATGACGTTGGTTACTTGACAGGTTCTCGAAATTCAATTATCTCAATTTTTAGCTGCATGGTCTTAAAGGTAATCAAGGCAAAATCAGTTATCACAATATTTATTTCCATGCTTCTACTATTTTGTCAAAGTATCGAATGAAAAGAAGTGTACCAATGTTCTAGTCTCCGAAGAAATACCTGACTATGATCTTCGATTATGTACTAAACACAAGACCAATATGAAGGACATTTTACGTGATGTGTTTGAAGTACCAGTGAAAAATTGGATCATATATCCGCTTCAAGATGTGAATGAAGTGAAAGCAAATTGAAATAAAGATTTTCTCACTTTTTTTTAATGATTGTCAAATGAATGTCTTTTTATAAGGGATTTTTATTGTCAAATGAATGTCTTTTTATAAGAGATTCTTATTGTCAAATGAATGTCTTTTTATAAGAGATTCTTATTGTCAAATGAATGTCTATTCATACAGGATACCTATTATCAAATGAATGTCTTTTCATAAGGGATTTTTATTGTCAAATGAATCTAATTTCATAAGGGATTCTTATCAAGAATTGTGGTAAGTCAGACATTAAGACGCAATTTTCAACTTTTTTGGAGGAAGCAAAATTATTCTTCATCACTTTTGATACAAAATATTTAGTGGAGATGGGTTTCAGTATATCACATCGTCTTGCGAGGACAAACACGGTTTGGACATTACTGAAAGATGACATCTACGGTTTTGTCTTAATATGAACACAACTATTGAAGAATTGATATCCAATCATCAGTTGTATTTTGCCTGTTAAGACACATGTTTAATTAGCATTTTCCATTCCTTGATTCATTTTATATATTCACTTTTCCCCGGAGTTTATAATGAAAGGGTTTAGTATGTGTAGAGTAAATAATAGGAAATGGGACCAAAATATTTGGGGTTGTGAGCGACTGCAGTGTGTAGGAGTAGCCGGGAGGCGTTGGTCTTTAAAATATATACAATGGGAGGCGGTGGCAGGAACAAGTTTGAGAAACACTGATGTAAACTGAGAATGCATGTCTTGTCATATTAACTTAAAAGAACGCGTACTCCTTATGTGTTCTATTATCGTCGTTGCTTTTTTAAATCTTTTTTTTTTTAAAGCAAAGGATGCATCACTTTCTGATCGATTCTTGTGAGCGTTGAAAATATTGTGTAAAAACTATACCGTGACAAATAATAACAGATCCCGTTCCATTCAGCTACAACGTTTATCTCGTAATTTGAGCCATTATGTTTACGATTTTGTACTAGACATATAATGGTGTGTACTGTATTCGACGTTTTTATAACTGGAGGAAAGTGCATGTCTGTGCAATTTTAGAATCATTGTGTCTGTGCTTCATTTTCCTGGCTGGGTCAACATGTCATAATGTCGTGATGATACATGCTCAGACAGGGTTCCATTTTGATGCTTTTCGCACGAGATCTGGTGCTTTTTTATATCATCAGGTGCAAAATATTTGAAATAGCGCGACCGCACTATTTTAGTGCTTTTCAAAAATTTCCTGGTGCGTTTTAGTGCATTTTGTCATTATTCAATGCTTTTTTGTGCTTTTCAACTCGTCAAATAATTTGTTCCGTTTTCTTCAAAAACTTTGGTTTATTTTTAAACATTTCTGTGAACACTAAAAAGTCGAACTCATACTAAGTGGAAAATAGAGCCAAAATTTAAAATTGCCATTGTTCATTTGCATATCCACAATCATTCCAGGATCTTTGCCGTGACTACACTACAGTTTAATTTACATATGTGTATCATAATGAAAAAAGGAACTACCCACAGCATTTCAGGGCACAGTGACTAAATGATTCGAGATAAATGAACACAACTTTCATTTAACACTCTCAGTAATGACGTTAAAGCAACAGAAGCAGGCATATCTTTGTTCGTAGCTGGACATTGTTCCCTAAGAGAAGTCGATCATTTAAGTCAACACTGTGTGGTACACTTTGGTGACAGTAAAGGATGCAAGAACCTAAAGCTTAGAAGAACAAAGTGTAGTTCAGTTATTTCAAATATGCTCACACCATATTTTCACAAAAGACTTGATATCTGATATTGGAAACAGCAAATTCAGCTTATTCATTGATGAAAGCAATTATATTACTGCAACTAAGCTACTTGGTACAGCAATAAGATATTTTTTCCATGAAAAGAAAACAGTTTAGTGTAACTTTTTTAGACTTAGTAGAACTGTGTGACTGTAACGCTGAAGCAATATGCAATGCTCTGAAAGAATGTTTGAAGAATAATGGACTTGAGTTACAAAGACTAGTTGCATTAGGCACTGATACTGCATCTGTCATGACAGGTGTAAATAATGGAGTGTACACAAAATTAAAGTCTGAAATTCCTCATCTGATCCTAGCTAGATGTGTGTACAGTTCTCTTCAATTATCTGCGTCACATGCTACAGCCGAGTGCCTTCCCCAATAATCTAGAGTTTATGATTAAAGAAACATACAACTGGTTTTCTCACTCATCATTTCGCCAAGCAAAGTACAGTGAGAATTGTGCATTAATAAATGATGGGCAACCTCTACATAAGCTTATTCAACCAAGTCAAACACCATGGATTGCCATTGTCAGAATATAAAAGCAGAAGGTTGAGTTCAAAACTCAATTCAATATATCAAGAATGCGCGAGCGCTGTTATACAGCAGAACTTCTATATTCTATGTTTTGTGATATGAAAGACTTTGTTTTACTCATATTTTTCAAGCATATTCTTGGAGAAGTTCAAAGCGTGAACAAAAAGTTTGAAGAAGAAATACAAGATCTTACAAAACTAATCAACGATCTTGTCCATCTCACTGATTCTATCAGTTCAAAGATTGTTTTACTTGGAAAAAAACATTTCACAGAAACTGATGCTATTAAGACTATTTAGATCCTAATCCCTATCTAGATTATGAGTTTGAAAAAGAAATGGCAATCTACAAATTTCCGGATGAGAAACAAATTAATGAAAGTTGTGTACATTTGTAGTGAAGTTATTAACACAGCTGCGTTTACGTTTGCTAGATAATGTTCACATATTGCAATCCATGTCATGTGTTAGTGGAAGTGACTGTCTACAGCCAATTAAGCCTTGCATATTAGATCTTGCTAAAAATGTTTATTGATGGCGCAGATACTCTCACCCGCATAGATTTCCAGTGGAGAAAACTTCACCATATACAGAGGACACATAATAATGACACACTTGCAATGTGGGCAGAAATAGCTTCATACGGGGATTAAACAGGTAAAACCCCTTTTTAAAGTCTTGCAGATTAAGTTTTAACAGTACTTACTTTATCTCATTCCAATGCTGACGTAGAACGTGTTTTCAGTCACATGGGGTTACAAAATCAAAAATTCGAAATAGACTGAGCATCATGAGTTTGAAAGCTGTTCTATTAAATACGAAATGAAAAGATATGGTAAATGCTGTTTTGATTATAAACTACCTAAGGATATCTTGCAAAAAATTGGATCACAAGATGCTTATAAAAAGTTGTTTCAATCATCATCATCTGATACACAAGTACAGACCAGAAAATGTAACAGAAATTGAAGACGACTTGTCTGACTGGGATTTGGCAGATCTTGAATAAACATATTTCTAATATTAACTGATGGTCAAGAATTAGAATGTGAAAACGTGAAACATATTTTGAATATTATAGTTTTCTTTGTGTTTTTTTATGATTTTGTGTGTGCATTCTTGGCATAAGACTGGTGCCTTTTGGTAAAAACATGTTGACAACACTAAATGCACCAGGAAAAAGACACATAAAATGAAAAAGATATTGTATGACTGTGATTATGCAATCTGGAATAATATTATTTATCAGATTAACTGATATTACTAAATTATAATGTGTTATCTTGTATTTTTTTAAGGAAAATATTTTGTGCTTTTTTTAGTGCTTACCAAATTTTTTTAGTGCTTTCTGGTGCTTTTTAGGGACGTTTCTAGTGCTTTTATGATGAAAAGAGTTGGCAACTCTTGGGTCAGATGATATTGTTTTCGTACAGATCACTTTTTTTTGTGATGTTGATTTGTTGAATTAGTTCGTCTGAACCACATACATAACATGTCTATTAATAAATACTCTACTGTATATACCCCGAAATGGCGGATGGATCGGAGAGCTGAGTATTCATGACAACGTCCCAAGTGATATGATACAGGTTTCTAATTAATAATCAAATACTCTGTGTTGTGAACGTCTGTGGTTATGCCGATAGCGGTACCTACAGCGGCGAAAATGCCAAACATGTTTGATTGTGATTAGCTTTCAGGTTGGGTACAACTGGCCTACCATCGATATAGATGTAGACGTTTGCAATACTGGTATAGTTATCGTTCGGGTCAAGGTAGTAAAACACTATGCTTATTAGATGCCATGCAGAAGTTGTTTAAATGGATGGCATTGGCGCTGGTAAAACGACTGCACAAAGCATTCAATTCCCTCGACTATATCCTGCAGGAAATCTAGTAGGACAATGTCCTGCTACATGAGAGATCCAGTGGGAGTTTGAGAATAAAGGAAAATAAATGATCATGTTCTTATGCAGTAAATTCCATTCTGAGCCATGAACTTTTTTATTGAGTCATACCATAATACTTGTTACATGAAAGAAGATTCACTGTATTCTTTGTATTCTTCTCTTATTTCTGTATTACTCAAGCATTACTTTTATTATATACAAATTATATATGTGTTGTTGTTCGTCCATCACATGATGATGATGACCATTTGTTACATCCACTTTTGAAAATTCAATTTTAGTTATGTCCTTGATTATGTTCGTAGATGGCTAATGAGCCCTATTCGAGCTGTAAATGTCCTTGGACAGTTTGGACATGGAATGACGACTGTAGACGGATCTTGGTCTATCCGTGACGTTCTAGCTGCTCTCCGCTGTTGAGCTGCTGCATTTCTTTTCTTTCCACAAGATGATGCGCTCTTTTTTATTTTAGAACGCCATGTAGATCTATTTTGTGCAAGTTCTTCCCATGTATCGTGGTCTATTTCAAAGGCTTTCAGTGAGTTCTTTAACGAGTCCTTGCAGCGCTTCCTTTGGCCACCTTGAGATCATATACCCTTCTCTAGCTCACCATAGAGAAGTATCTTTGGCAGACGATGGTCTGGCATACGCACCAAATGACCTGCTCAACGAATCTGTGTCTGCATCAGGATCGTGTCAATGCTTGGGATACCAGCTCTATCAAGGACAGTGCTATCTGGTATCTATATTACAACATTATCTATATTGGTATATATATTACATATATACAAATTATATATGTAACATTTATTTAAAACGTGTGTGTTTTATAGTATATAGCTTTTAATGTCATGACTATCGATTATGACCATAAGAAACGAGAACGTGATCAGAGAATGTAAAAATGACACATGAAGTCACTATTTTTATTTATATTTATATGTTACACCATCATATCAAACTTTTCGTTAATGACCATTCAATTTTTTTGGTCTTACACTTACATAGAGCACAAACTGTACCTCGATGAGGATTCACAGAGCCATATCGATTTTGTTGTAGTGATAGGTTTTCATTTTTTTTTTATGAATCCATTTTTAGCAATATTGTAACAGAACAGTAGTTTTGTAATTTTTCCAATTTCCAAAATATGTATAATTTATACAAAACTTGAAAACTGAATCGTCAATTCTGTCGTTTGATTTTTACAAGTCTTAGCATTTATGGTGAGTGATCAGTTTGAACGATTTTTCTTCTTTATAATAGATGATGAATAATCACTGATGAATCAAATAGAAGATGTTTGATATAAAATCCAAAGTTGAACATGAGCACACACTGATGAACTGATGAATCTATAATTTAATAAAAAACAACGCAAGTGCATTAGCAAAATTTGTTATAGTAAAAACATCCCAATCTTATTTCCGTGTACTTGAATGTTTTGTTGATAGCCACATAAATAATAAAGTTACCAATACTGTTGATACAAAGTACGAAGGTTCTGACTGATTCTAATAAAAACTGTACCGGAGGATCCTTCTCTAGCACTTGGATATTACTTACGTAAAGAATTAAGAAACCAAATCCACTGCATAAAATGTATAGGACACAAACACTGAGTAAAGTTTTTGTTGTTTTTGATATAATTTTGTGGGCATTTCCTCCACCCCCAGATGTTAATTGTTTGCGCCTATTGATAATTATACGGATCTTTATTCCAATCACAGCAGAACCGATAGACACTAGAACTATGGGCACGATTCCAGTCATGTAAATAATCAAATCAGATAATAAATCAAACAGTCCACTTTTTTTTGTCCTGGATATACCGTTCAGTTTTAAAAAACCCACCAACAAGCTTACCGTGCCAGATAATGTGCTTAAACTCATTGCAAAGTACGCACTGATAAATAAAACAAGTTGTAGTTAAAATGATAAAACATGATATCAATATCATTATTCTCTTGGGCGTGACGACCGTGAGGACTTTGAATGGAACCAATATAGATAATAAACGCTCCCCAGTTATCAGTACAGGAATCAGCATAGAGCAATATGCCCATGTGTTATTAACTATTAGGAACATCATGTATAAAACATAAAGAATATAATTAACAACTTCAGAGAACATGAAGAATCTGTCTACGTTTGCAACCAGCATATGATAATGGAAATTGTTAAGTCCTGCCATAAAAAACACATCGGAAAGCGCCAAAGCTAGGAGCAGTATATGTGAAGATTTCTTGTATCCCTGTCTAGTCAATGCTACAATACTGATTACATTGCCAACTATTCCCACAAAAGTTGTACACGGATATATTCCGTAGCTGAATATACATTCTATTTTTGTAATATATTCGAAAAAAATCAAGAACGGTGTTATTATAGACAACCGCAACTGTACTTATCAAGGACGTGTTCATCGACATCTTTATTTGTTGTCCTAGCCTTGCAAAAGACACAAAGTTTATATAACATATATTTTCTACGTTTTGCACTATAAACATTTATATATATTATATAGTTTCTTCATGACTAATGTTATCTAGTTTTGATCAAAGAACAACGCTTCAAGTCTGTCTGATAATTGATTGATGACATTTATGACGTTCAGTATTCTCAAAATGATCATTGTTCACGAAGCTTCCATACATCAAGACAAGAACAAAACATGCGATATTACTCATGTATAAAATAGACAATGTTAGCAACTTGAGAAGATAGTATAGAAATTGTTACAAAATTGGTTTGTAATAGTTTCACCTAACCAATGTGAAGAAATATCATTTACTTTTGTTCATGAATAATTGTCTCTGCGATGGTGGTCCCTCATTTCCCAATTACAAAAGTGTTCATTAGCGGTGATTGAGCTGAATAATTCCCCCTTTTTTATGAATGTTGTAAGTTGTCGTTATTTCAAAGATGTCAACTTGTGTACGCAAGGTTCATAGTGGTAAGAAATATACTCTCATTACAAACAAACAATGCCCTGACTGTCGAATTATTTGAAGACTAGTTACAATCTCAAAATAGCATCATCAAATACGACATTTATTATCGCGTCCACGTAAATTTATTCACGTGTTATCGAGGAGTAATTTGGAACAACAGATTTTCACCATTTTGGTGACGAAGTGCGAAGCGTTTATGGGTAATTCAAATCGTAATTACTAACACGAGAAAACACTCACGAAAGTGTTTCTGTAACACTTTAACATCATCAAAGACGCGGTTGATTTAGTTATTATCGTGAAGACTAAATATTAGTAACGATTTGCCGGCACATAAATTGGGATAACGATTGTTCGCCATCTTGGTTGAATTAACAATGAAATTATCAACTCGGTGAAGAAGAATTTGGTGTCTGTGTAACGTTGTAAGAAAAACATTGTGGCATTTGTAAATTATGTTCCTGCAACAAAATGTAACAAGGTTTGGAAATGTTAAATTATTGTTATCAATTGATGTCCTATTTCTAGAAACTGAGGTGGAATGAAAAGAAAGTTCACGTAATGTGATTATTTACGTAATTGGCACATTTTCTAAATCATATGATAACAGTTGAATATAACCTCACATATCATCACAGTTAGTTCTGTTGTAGCAGAGCGGAGGGTACAACCAACATTACTGTCAGACCAGCACAAAAAGAATACATGAAAACTTCTCCACGATTACTGCTGGGTGTTTCAATAGTTGCTTTTGTTTCTCTCAAGTTGATAGCATGTTTATAAATAATATTCAAACTTTCATCTAGAAATATGAAATATATTAATTTTACAATTGTTATATATGAATTACTGTTTTCAGCTCAGGTACAAGGAATGTTCCAGTGTCTTAGGGTTGATTACATATATCTTAGTAACCGTAACCCCCCCCCCCCCCCCAATGCCCTTCACACTTAGCACGACCATGTGCTAATTAACAGAGGGTAAATTGTTGGATAAGATAACGGTTAGAAATACAATTTGTCATTTAGAGCAAAATGTATTATTTATGATACTTTTAATTGTTACATGACAAGGACAAGAACACAGGTACTCCAACTTTCGCATGTAAGGTTTAGGTAAATCCAGGAATAAGGTAATGCTATTTTGCTAATCACTCAAGATACACATAGTAAAAGACACACATCAACAATGCGACCAAGAGGCCTTTACCAAGACAAAAATTTAAACATATAACAGAAAACGGAGAGTAAGATTTATGAACTTTCACATGCTGATGTGTACTATAGCTTGACCAGAAGAAGTGAAACGACACCTGATAAGGAATGTACAGAATTACTACGTACATGTGACACGAAACAAACAGGGACTATGGAACAATTAGAATTATCCATGAGACAGACGCTCATTGATGCCGTAGGGTTTAAGAGTACTATATTTGTAAATGTCGCAGTTCTCAGGCGCAAGACGGGTCCGGTCGTCAGAGAAGCACGACTTAATGACCGCAACCTGAATGTCCTGGGCGCGCCGATGGCCCGTACCATTGAAGTGGGCGTCCACAAGAAAACCCAACTGGTTTTTAATGCTATACAGATGTTCACAGAATTGGTCTGCGGGCCTCCTTCCCGTTTCACATATATATGTCATGGCGTAACGCATGCATATGATGGCAAAGATGATGTTGCGGGTCGCACATGTGAAACTCTCCTCAATAGTGACGGTGGCTTTCGATAGAGAATGTAACAGACTGGGTCGATATGACATATGCATGTGTAGCATTTGTTGCGTTTGCAGCTGATGGTGTCGTAATGATTAGGAACGTCAGGCTGGAGGTGACTCCTAAACAGTATATCTCTGAGGCTCTTATGACATCTGTAAGCAACGAGAGGGGGGGGGGTCACATAATAATTCCCGCGTTTAGAGATAAGACTGGAGAAGAAGAAGGTGACGGAGCAGGACATGACGAACGACAGAGTATATGTCATTAGATCTTATTGACTAAATAGAAAACAGTCTCGTCAAAAAAAGACAGAGATTTCACTAACTAAACGCATACTCACAATACTTGCGTATCCCAACCACTAATGTTATTTTTAAACTTCCACTGTCTGGTGTCGGCTCTAAACTGCTTAAATATCCCCTAAATATAAAAAAAACTCATCTCTGCTGCTGGAGAGGTCAGGTGGACACTCACAGCGGACATGGAAAAACGATTACAGGATTTTGAGTACAAATGCTACAGACGAATTCTATTAACTTCCTTTAGGGAACATAAGACAAATTTGTACTTAAGAAATAAAATATAGATGTATACAGTTGTACAAGAACCATTGCTTTCAAAAATTAAACAACGAAAACTAGCATGGTTTGGACATATATGCAGACATGATTCCTTGCCAAAAACAATACTGCAAGGAACCGTCGGAAGGGGGAGAAGCAGAGGAGGGTAAATAAAGACATGCATAGACAACATCAAGGAATGGACAGGACACGATTCTTCCTCACTCCTCCGCATCTTTGAAGATGGAAATCACTGGAAGGCTCTGTCTTCTGAAGCATCCAATGTGGTACCACTACGACCCTGGCGGGTTACGGGTTTATTCATTCATACATATACGTAGACCCCTATGCTCCGCCAGAAACCATTAGCATAACACATATTCACAAAATCCTATTCTCCATCGGAAGCCATTAGCATCTATGTATACACATATTCCAGAGTAGTAGGGATCTCCTTAGCGTAGTGGTTAAGCTGTTCGCCTTGTATTCAAGAGGTCATGAGTTCGAATCCGGCTCGTGTGGTCTTGTTTATAAGGGGAATTTTCTCGGAGATCCCTGTGGATTATGACTTGAAGCTACGGAGTTACGTGCTATGAGTGGTACTCTCGGCAGGAAGCGTGCCGCTTCGTTGAGAATCACGAAGTACATATGGGAAACCGAGTACAGTGGAGTCAATACTCTGCGACTTTTGAACTTTTTTTGAACATATTCCTATGCTCCCCCAGATACCAAGAGTATACACACTGAATCATATCCTCCCCCAGCTACTATTGGTATCTATTTCTAAGCACAGGCTCATATGCTCCCAATCTATCATTAACATCTATTCATATTCACAGACTCCTATACTCCATCGGGAGCATTATATAAACTATAAATATACACATGCTCATATACTCCCAAAACTACTATTGGTATCGGTATACATACAGTCTCCTAGATATGGTACTTGCTTGCGGAAAGTTCATGTAGTGTTCAGCAACTGAAAAGGTTTAGACACGCTTCATAACATTTATGAGGTCACCAAGGTCACCAAAACTAGTTAAAATAGGTAAATAACGTGCCAATCTAGTATCTAGGTCACACAGTCTTCATGCATAGATGAATCATCATAAACATGTTTAGCCTTGACCTCTGTCTCTAGGAAACAGGGGTGCATGACTCACCATTCACCTACTATTTCGTCAGCACATTATTATTTACATCTTCGAGTAGGCCGAGGTAGCGCCGACGCCTGAGGCTCCGTGACTTCCGCTATCCTGCGTCGATAGTCGACCCTCGGTAGACGGCTCTAATAGCCGATATCTTACCGACCGGTCACACTCAGTGACCCACCCTTTCTCTGACCCGTCAGCTCAGTTTGTTGTTTGTTTGTTAAATGGGGATTTAAGCCTCTTAGCTGAGGCACGACCCTTTCAACCTAAGACAGAAGTCTATTTTGGTTGTATCAGGCCGTATTAGCTTTTATCTAAATGTGACCTAATGGTCTGGGTGTTTGGAAAGCCGTGCGTGCTATTGCTATGAATTATCTATATTGCTAGGTGGAGTTGATGTTTATTTGTGGCCAAGATGCCTTTTATCTAAGTGTGACATATGGTCTGGGTGAATTGATAACCGTGCGCGCTATTATTGCAAAAGAATGTTATGTTGCTAGTTGTATTAAACTGTTTATTCCCGGTGGTATTGCTTTTTTAATTTAAGAGTGACACTAATGCCTGGGGGCCAGCTCAGTTTCACGCTGTCCCGCTTATATATAGTTTATGTAAGTGAGATATGTGCCGCGGTCACGTCATAGGCGGTTTCCGCCATATCCTACTCCTCATATGGTGAAAACTTCGCAACATGATACTGGCATATGGTTAACACTTTACAACGTGGGACATGGAGAAACTATTACACGTAGCACATGGTAAAAACTTCCCATGATACTGCTACACGATGAAAACTTTACATCGTGACATTGGTATAAGGTGAAAATTTAACAATGTGAAACTAGCACGTAATTAAAAACTCACAAGGTGGCACTGGCTCATAATGAAAAACTTTACAACATGGCACTGGCTCATAATGAAAAACTTTACACTTTGACACATGATGAATCTTCACAAAGTTACACCTAAAGATAATAACAAATTCACATCGTGAAACTGGCGCATGATCAAAACTTCACAACGTGGCAGCGGCACATGATGAAAACTTCACAACATGGCATTGGCACATAGTGAAAATTTCACCATGTCTCATAAGTTGAAATTATCATTCTAAATCTTCACAAACTCATAATAAAATAACTTTCTGAAATGAAAATATGGCGTACATCAAGTCTGTATTTATTTATTGCAATTATTTAATACCAGTTAGAAATTATGTTTCCACATTTACATCAGTTTAATCATACTCATTCGTCACATTAAGCGTAAAATCACCATGTTTTAATATCATCATGTCGGCTGTCGTAGACGATGATAGCTCCCCACAGCTCTCTGTTTGCATTATTATGTATAAGAATCGTTGTTGTTTCCCTGTCGTGCAAGGTTGTTAAACTTTCTAATATTTTCTCACGTTGTCGCCCTCTGTCTCTGTTGCTATCAATCTTCCCTTCTGTGGCTATGTTTTCCAAACCTCCTTGTCTCATGAAGTGGTCAAAAAAATGAAGATTATCTTTTTCTTATATTATTGACTGAGCTCCGTCTAGCATTTGACTCTTTCAACACTTCCACATTAGTTTTTCTAGCATGTCATGGTATTCTCAGCATTCGTCTGTAGAACAACATCTCTACTGCTTCTAATTTCCAAATTTCTTGTTGTTTTTTTTATTGTCCAAGAATCACATCCATATGTTAGTATAGGAGTTAAACAGCACTACGGAACTCTCTTACTGACTTATAATGACAAAATCATATTACACTATATAATTTTATTTTTCTAAATGTTGTTTTTGTCTGCCCTGTTCTGCTTATTATTTTTGTTAAACTTCTTTATACTGCTGTAATCGCTGTACTTAAATACTTGAATTGGTGGAACTGGTTTAATACTATAACATTCACTTTGATCTTACAAGATGTGCTGTTTTGTTTCTATTAAATAACCACTACTTCTGTTTTCTTGATATTTAGGAAGAGGCTGATTTTTTTACTGTTTGTCACTAGTTTTAACTTATATATATATATATATATATATATATATATATATATATATATATATATATATATACAAACACATACATTACAAGAATAAATGCACAAATCTATATAAAGATAATTTCACGCAGCCTTTAAATATTGAGACAGTCTGTACGCTGAAGAATTCTATCTGTTTAGAATATGTTCAGAACTCTCGTGATCGCTTTAAACATTGCGGGAGATTGGAGTAAAGATTAGCACAGTCCACAAATCAAAATATAAAAATTGCATCAAAAGACTGACAGATTTATACTGAACTGATACTTTGAGTTGTTACACTCTGCGGATCAGTAAACTAATTGTCTGACGATCGCTGACCATAAACTGAACTTATTGCATTTTTAAAAAAATAAGAATACAAAAAGTAGGTGGAGCTGTCAGCATTGACTACGATATATGAGTTATATAGACAAAAATTATGGTCCTGAAATCCTCACACACAAATGAAACACCAAAATATTCATGAAAAGGGAAGCTGGAATCTGATATTAATAATTTAGGTGACGTAAAGGTAAGTAGGAAAGGAGGTTAACGTAGTTGAGTTAGATATTAGCCTCATGGCACGGTTTATTTTACCCATCAGTACTCAGCTGTGTAGTCAGATCACGTGACGGATAAAACAATACAAGAATCAGAATGTTAAAAAAAATAGACCGAAACAAATGTCGTGTTTTTGTGAACAAAAATTATGGTCCTGAAATCCTCACACACAAATGAAACACCAAAAAATTCATGAAAAGGGAAGTTGGAATCTGATATTAATAATTTAGGTGACGTAAAGGTAAGTAGGAAAGGAGGTTAAGGTAGTTGAGTTAGATATTAGCCTCATGGCACGGTTTATTTTACCCATCAGTACTCAGCTGTGTAGTCAGATCACGTGACGGATAAAACAATACAAGAATCAGAATGTTAAAAAAAATAGACCGAAACAAATGTCGTGTTTTTGTGAACATGTTGTTGTTGTTGTTTTTTTTTGTCGGTGTTGTTGTTCATCTTATTCTACAACTGATGATGACCATTCAATTTATAACATTCCACTTTATAAAGTTCATTGAAAAGTATATCCTTGTCTTTGATTTCTCTCTATGATTAAATCAGGTAATTAATAAACCCCATGATATCGACAATGGTATTTGACAGCTTTGGCATAGGATGGTATCACATTAGATGGTGTTTGATCGTGACCAAACTACAATATATGGTATGTTGCAGCATTGGAAAAACAGCCTTATAATGTCACTCATTTGATCTTTCCCGATATTTTCATCGGTAATCTACACATAGTATACAAGAAGTGACCGATGGAAATAAGGGGATAATATCAAATTAGTCACTTTAGAATGTTTTATAATGAGTCTACAGGTCTTATATTGGAATTGGTCACGGTTTGATCTGCTCTTGACTTTTTAACGTCTCGGCTGTTGAGCTGATGCATTTCTCTTGTTTGTCACACGATGCTGCCACTTTTTTCGTTTTAAATGCACATCGCCATGTAACTCTATTTCCTGTAGCATCTTCCAATATATCCAGGTATATGTCACATGCTTTCAGTGATATCTTTAACGAGTTCTTTAGTGGCCACCTTGAGAGTGCATGACCTTCTTCATCTAAACTGACACACGTACTACGGAATCGCCCGTGTGTTGGCCCGAAAGGGGAACAAAAAATAGCAACACTGTTTACCTTCCATGCATGTCGTAAAAGGTGACTAAGGAGGTTATGGGATGGAGTTGACTGCCCCATCCCATATAGGGTCAGTGACCCAAATCCATGCTGAAGTCGGATGTGTCCGGCCAAAAGGCGCAGATATCGCAGCAATTCTGTAAACCATGACACAACTCATTCCGTTCTCCGGACTACATCCTGCTAATCTGCAGGGGTTTGAAAACTAACGCAGAAGAAGAAGTACTACGGAATGTCTACTTACTACCTGCTCATTGAATTAGTTGAGAACATATATTCACGATACGGCTGAATATATCACTATTGTTCATGATTAATGTAATAAAATTTAAACAATAAAAAAACAGACGTCAAAAATATTGTCTATCAAAAACATATATATATGAGTAATTAAACAAGTAGAATGGTTTAGTCATCTTGTTTGTTTGTTGTTTTTTTTGTTTTTGTTTTTTTTTTGTTGCATAAAAATCACATCACGGGCGATATTCTTTAAAATAATGTATCATCATTATCATCCAGTCCCGTCTCAGCAACGAAGGTTGACTGCAAAAGACCTCCAACATCCATGTCTCTTTTTTTGGTGGTGCACACTGTTAGACCATGTTGTGATATTACTCTCCCCCTTGTATCTCTGTCTACCTCTTGCACTACTACCACTTTCAACTTTACCCTCCAGTATGGTCTTCAACAAAGTGTCATGTCTTTTAATGTGTCCAAAATATTTATTTATTTGATCTTTATTTCCTTTAATAAGTCTTTCTTCATATTAAGTGTTGTTAGAACCTCTTTGTTTGTTTTCTTCTCTTTCCAAGATTTTCTCCCTATTCTTCTATATATCCACATCTCAAAGGCATCCATTCTGTTTCCGCTAGGAAAGATAGGACAGCGTAGATCTTCTAAATATGACACTGGAAGAAGCTGGGCAGATTCATAGAACGGGTAGACTTACAGAGTGGCAGTAAGGACAATGTTCTGTAAAGGACATGTCACAGAGAGAGAGAGAGAGAGTCAGAATTAAAAAGAGAGTGTATACAAATGTAGTTACATGTGAATGTATTAAAAATGACTACCTTCATTGTACTTGGTCTTTTTCTATATGTACTTCATCATTCCAAACATCGGCAAATTGACTACAGAAAGTATTATTATGCTTTAAGCAACAAATCGGATGCAAACCCTAGACATCCTAAACATAAGGCTTGTGTCTTAACTTTTACGCCACGGATTATATCCCGACTATGTCTAAAGTAGATTGTAAGCTGTTTTAATTTTTACAAGCAATGTAATATGTACTGACAACACTAAAATATGATGGTAAGGTTGCACAAGAAGGAACACAACATGAGATTATACTTCAAGACAAGTTACGTACGTAGTTGTAAAAGGATGTGTTGTATATACATAGGCCTACAGTAAAATATGAAACATCATTCTATGCTACATATGATTTTTTGACTGAGAGGTAATATATGCGTCTCGAACGATCAAAACACTTGGTTCAATTCAGCTGCAAGCAGACTGTTTTGACAAATGTGGCAAACAACTAAACGTAAATATTGTCTAGAAAAACATTACAGTAAAACAAAATGCTGGATTCATCACTTGGTCCTGAATATGATGTCGTATTACACACAGAAATAACTTCAGTAAATGGAATATCTGATATTCTTGTGATACTCAGACTCAATGTATGGCAGGGAATCATCTTTCGGCTTAGATTTGGATTTCCCGTGGAGATGTTCAACATTCTTTTCCACCTTACACTTTTTTTGTTTTGAAATTGGATTTTCCTTCGAAAATAACTTTTTAGAAATGTTCCCTGTCTTTCTGGACATTTTACCTTTCTTGACACTTGAATTATCTATCTCTGTGGTACTATGGCTCATTGTTCTATCAATTGATAAAGTCAAGTCTGATGTATCAATATCATCACTCTGGTCTTTATAAGTGTCTTCAGTTATCTGATAAGTGTCATTGCTAGAAGTCTCTTCTTCTATTGTTCCAAGAGGTGATTCAATATCTTCAAGAGAAACTTCGCTATTATGGCAGTCACTTGTATCAGTAGAACTCTCATTTATGTTCCGGCTATCGATGTTCAAGTCAATTGTGTGCACGTGAACACTTCCATGAACGTGTGCGCTTGTTGAAGAATCTGCAGGTGATGGTTCAGTAGTCTCTGGTGTCAGAATACACAGAATAAAGTTCACAAAAAGGAGACAGGCCATCACGATAAATGAAATAGTTGCCATAGTATCCTTAGAAAAAACACATTGTTTATATTATGAGTGAGAATAAAAAGTAAATAAAGATTATTGACATATTTCATATGAAAAAATATAGTGATGCTTTAAAATTAGAATTATTAGACATACGAACATCTGGAAATGCAGTATAACAGTGTGATATGTGATACAGAGTTGAATGTGTGGTAAATCTGTGATAAATAGGAAACAGTAGAGTGTGATAACACCTGTGGTTACACCTGTGGTAACACCACAGGTTACGCCTGTGGTAACACTGTGTGGTACTATGTAAACAGTGAAATATTTGGTAACACTGTAGGACACGTCATAAACAATGAAATATGTGGTTACACTGTGAGATAGTCGGCAAATAGTGAAATGTGTGGTAACACTGTGAGATGTCTATCTATATATTCGCTAAACCTTTTATTGCGTTTCAGAGTCAGGGGTAGAAGAGTTCTCTGGAGATGGCAATTTACAGACTTCTCCTGAGAACTCTTCATGTTTCCTACGAGCGGTGTTACTTAATTACACAAGATACTTTGTAAATAGTGGAATGTGTGGTAACACTGTGCCATACTCGGTAAACAGTGAAATGTGTGAGAGCATTGTGAGCTACTCGATAAACAAAGGATTGCAGTAACAATGTGAGATATTCGGTAAACAGTGAAATGTGTAGTAACACTGTGAGATATTTGGTAAATAATGGGATGTGGTAACATTGTGAGGTACTTGGTAAACAGTGAAATGTGTGGTAACACTGTGAGATACTCGATAAACAGTGGATTGTGTAGTAACACTGTAAGATACTTGGTAAACAATGGGATGTGGTAACATTGTAACTACTTGGTAAACAGTGAAATGTGTGGTAACACTGTGATACTCGATAAATATTGTGGTAGCAATGTGAGATAGTCTGGACACGGTGAAATGTTTTGTTAAGACTGTGAGATGGGTGAGAAACAGTGGAGTTTGTTGTAACACTATGTAATAAGTTGAAAACAAAAGGATATGTGGAAACATTATGTGATAAGTTGGAAATAATGGGACAATTGGTTAAACTGTTGATTGTCTAGGAAACAGTAGAACAGGTTTTAAAACTGTTGAATGCCTGGGAAGAGTGGGAAATGTGGTAACACTGTGAGAAAGATGATAAACAATCAAATATGTGGTAACACTTGCAAAAGAAAACAAAAAGTCAAGAAGGTATGTGGACAACAAGAGAGACAATTCAATAATGCTTTATGCCACGTTTTTAATTCAGTTCTATTCCTTGTGATTTGTATTCCCGGAAAAGAGTGTGTGTGTGTGTGTGTGTGTGTGTGTGTGTGTCATGTGACTTTTTTCTTTCCAGAACGTAATCTTCCTTATGAATCTCCTGAAATCCCCGCAGTCTCTGAGAAATTGTCATGCTTCCTCTATCGACATGTGCATGCTTTCCTGAATATAACTTGTCCAGCGACGTCTTGGTTGCCCTCTGTCTCTGTTTCCTTCTATCGCCCCCTCCAACAACACTCCTTTCATATCATCGTGTCTCTTCACAAGGCCGACAGAAACCTTAATACTTCCTTCTTAATATGGTGTTTAAAAGTCAGCCTTCTTGAACGTTAATTTTTCTTAGCACGTCTGTTTGGTCTTTCTTGCTGTCCATGTTACTCTCAGAACTCGGAGTAGAGTGCTAATATTTTAATCCAAAAAGTTGTAAATCGCTCCCTAGTATACGACTACTGTGTTCCTTTCGCACTGAGGTGACACATATAGTGAAAGTTATGTTCCCAGAATACAAAAAGCCTAATATTGAGTTGTATTAAAATAACTGGGCGTTTGAGGGTTGAAGTAAGATAACTGCTTAAGAGTTGTAGTAGGAAAACATGGATGTTTTAGAGTTGGAGTAAGATAACATGATGTGTGAGAGTAGTAGTCAGATTATTGTTAGAAAATGTACTTGAAAATAATACACCTGAATAAAGTATAAATTTATAGAAATAGAGTTAGATGTATTAATTGCTAGTTGGATTAGCTGATAGTTGAATTAGTTGATAACTGGATTACCTGTAGGAGCTGTATTTACACTAATGTATCATACATTTATTTTTAAAAACTAAGCGTTTATCAGATAATTGCGAAACACGTGTAATGATATATGTTCTTAAGAAATCTATAATAAATAAATGTAATAATATGTAAACTAACAAAATCTATCATAAATATTTGTAATTATTCACTTACTAAATCTATCACAAATACTTGTGATGATTCACACTTACCAAGTCTATCACAAACGGTGCCACAATCGCGCCGACACATGCAGACATGTTGTTTGCAGCAACACTGTAGTTTCTGTTTGTGAAAAAATCTCAATATTATTTTACGTGGAGGATGCTAGACATGATGCCAGTATTATTTTACGTGGACGAAGCTAGACATGATATCAGTATTATTTTACGTGGACGAAGCTAGACATGATGTCAGTATTATTTTACGTGGACGAAGCTAGACATGATGTCAGTATTATTTTCTTGCTGTTTGTCCATCATGAAGTCATGAATTTACTATATCCACTTTTAAAAATTAAATTACATGTACGCCCTTATTTCCTTGATTCTTGATTAGAAACAAGCGTCACAGCACTGGGAGCATTCCCATATATGCTCTTCTTGCAGTTCTGACAGCCATCTAAAAGTGTACCAAGGTTTTACTAGCCAATACATTGGCTCTTTCGTCTCCCCTGACCCGAAAATGACCTGGACAATAGATCCATGTAATACTCCGCGCGTTGTCAAGAAGAGTGACCCACTCAGCCCCGATCATGCACCTTTCTATCTTGCGCAGCATACCTTGAGAGCCCGATAGAATGATTGAGTCTGTTTGTTGGTTGGTGCATCGCCAGCCAAGTGAGGGCTTCTGTCCCCTCTTCTATTTTCATTCTCATACTCGATATTGTAGTGGGATACACAGCTGACGTAGTTAATTTCTTATATTTTGGTAGACTACGAAATCTCAGCCATACCTGTTTGTTGTTTGTGTTACTGAGCCGTCTGTGTAAACCATTATATCTCCTGGCCCCGAACACCGCAGGATAAGTACCAGGATCACCCCCACCCCCCCCCACCGTTCCGCCGGCAGCCCAGTCGCGACACCCCCCTCCCATTCGCACCACCGAACCACAACTGTCGCCAACAACCCTCTATCCTTGCCAAATGTGAACCATTCACAATCTCTTTCCACTTCCTCCAACTCACAAACTCTGAGTATGGTATCGTCTGCCCCTGTCATCCAAGACCCTCCTCTATGGATACGCTTTCCGTTTGTGTTGCCTAGAGTTTGGTGTAAGAGGTGATGGTCACTTTTGGCGACTTTGAAGGAGTTTGAAGATGGCTGATAAGCTTATCTCGCATGCTGCTAGATATTTTTAGCATGAGATGATCACATTAGATGGTGCTCAATCTGAACATGTTTTTCTAGCGGGTTGTCGCTGTTGAGCTGTTGTACTTCTCCTTTTCTGGGCCTTTTTAAAATCCCAAACGTCATATAGCTATATTCACACTGCATCTTCTCGTGTATCATTCTCGTATTCTCGTGTGCGCCTTAAGGCTTTCGGTGATGTCTTTAACGAGGTCTTGTAGTTAACCCTTTTGTGAGCCCTAAGAATACATGCCGGTTTATTAAGGGAAGACGCATTCCACACATTCCAACTATTTAATATTAGGCTTCAGAGGAGATGGGCACCACTAGCTAAACCTTTTGCCCACTGAAATACTGTGTACGCAAGAAATAAAGTAGAGATGTGTGCAGGTGTCGAGGAGCCATTGCTTTCAATAGTGAAACGACGAAAACTAGCATGGTTCGGACATGTATGCAGGCACGATTCCTTGTCAAAAACAATACTGCAGGGAACTGTCGAGGGTGGAAGACGCAGAGGAGGACAAATAAAGACATGGACAGACAACATCAAGGAATGGACAGGGCTAGATATTTCCACACTCATCCGCATCGCTGAGGATAGAATTCGCTGGAGGACTCTGTGTGCTGAAGCATCCAATGTGGTACCCCTACGACCCTGAAGGGTTATGGGTTTATTGATATTGATAAAAAAAACTCTGCTACTGATCATTCTTCTTCCTCTTCTTCTGAGTTCGTTCTCAAACCCCTGCAGATTAGCAGGATGTAGTCCGGAGAACGGAATGCGTTGTGTCATGGTTTACAGCATTGCTGCGATATCTGCGCCTTTTGGTCTGACACATCCTACTTCAGCATGGCTTTGGGTCACTGACCCTATATGGGATGGGACAGCCAACTCCATCCCATAACCTCCTTAGTCGCCTTTTATGACATGCGTGGAAGGTAAAAAGTGTTGCTATTCTTTGCTCCCCTTTCGGGCCCCGACAACACACGGGCACTATTGATCATTCGAAACATAACATGTGAAACCATAACAAATATAAAAGCAGAGACATCGAATAGATAGCATTAAAAGCATAAATAATTATAAAAACATATGAGATTTGTTAAACAACAGTTTTACGAAGAACCAATACAAAATCGACGTTACGACCAATAGATCTTTATCAGGACATGGGCAATCAAACACAGAATGTAACTAATACGGCATGTTGATAACAAACAAATACAAGCAGTAAACACAGAAATCGCAAAACAAAATAGTCAGTAAAATAGTCATAAATTGAATGAAAGGGACACTGCAAGAAAACAATGTATAATTTTAAAAATGTGAAATACTTTTGATCAAATATGTATTTATCTATTTTTTTATTCTGCATCATCAAGTGCCGTCTCCTCTTCAAAAGTTGACTGCAGTTGACCGCCAATACCTTCTGCGCTTGTGTTGGTTGTGCACTCTGTGAGACTGTAACATGTTAATCTCATGATGTTTCCCTCCTAATTGAATCTCTGCCTAGCTCGTGCTATTCGCCCCTCGACTCTACCATCAAGTAAGGTCTTCAACAAGGTGTCTTTTAATATGTCTAAAGTATTTATTTGTTTGACTTTAATTTCCTTTTATAATTATTTTTCCATACACGGTGTTGTCAGAACATCTTTGTTTATCTTCTCTTTCCATGAATTTCTACCTTTTCTTTTGTGTATGCACAACTTAAAGGCATCAATTATGTCTTCTAGCTGGTCCTCGTGTTTCTTGATTAAAAAATAGCTTCACAGCACGTGAGGCATTCCCACAAGTGCTTCGCTCTCCATTCCAGCAGCCATCTCGGTGTACTCAGTGTCCCGGTCAGGTGTTGATTGCGTGATCTTCGGGGCCTTCCAAAAGATTTTCAGGCTTCTAGCTGTCCGTTCATTATCCATGTTTCTAATCCATACATTAGAGTAGAACAGATGTAGCATTCTATAATTCAAATTGTTTGTTTATGATTTACTTGAGGGTTTAATATGTTAGCTGGAACCTCACTGGCATAGTCATTATGCAATTTACTTTATGCTAATGAGACCGCGGGTTCGAATCCACTTGGGACGTCTAATTTATAAAGTATATGTTTTCGGAGATCATGGAGATTATCGATTTTATCTACAAAATTACTTGCTATGAGTAGTAATCTCGGTAGACATCTTGTCGCTTCATTGAGAGGGACAGAGTACATTTAGGGCAACCAGAATATAATGAAGTCAATGCCTCAACGCCTTCTGAGACCTTTTGGATGCTAGTATAGGATGGCCAGATTTTCTAGACCCAAAAATGAAAGATTTCGGCTTTTCCCAGCCTTAAAAAAGAGGGCAAACACAGAACGGGCAGCATAAAAATTCGATAGTATGCAATTAGTATATAACAGCCCGTATTGAGGGGCCCGAAAGGGGAGCAAAGAATAGCAACACTGTTTATCTTCCATGCATGTCGTAAGAGGCGACTAAGGAGGTTATGGGATGGAGTTGGCTGTCCCATCCCATATAGGGTCAGTGACCCACAGCCATGCTGAAGTCGGATGTGTTAGGCCGAAAGATGCAGATATCGCAGCAATTCTGTAAACCATGACACAACGTATTCCGTTCTCCAGACTACATCCTGGTAATCTGGAGTTTGAGAACGAACGCAGAAGAAGAAGAAGAATAAGTATATAACATATTTAAATACTTTATTTTTTTCACTTATAATATATGACTGAGGTGTATTATAGAGGTGTCATATTATCTTTAATATTTTAAAAGTATTTCAGACAATTATTTCTTGCAAAATATTTGACACTTGTGTATTATAGACTATAAGAATAGATATTACAGTATTATAATAACTGACATAAATAAGACTTGTCCACGCGACTACGAACTGCACTAAAATATATCAACATCTAATTCATTCACATATTTATGTGAAAAAATACTTTTCTTCTTCTTCAAAAGTTCCTTATCTCTAGAGATACACTCGTGAAATTATGTGCATCAAACAGTCTTAAAGTGTGTCTTTATCACTGTCATTGCCATCCCCGTCTTGTTGATTAAACAATTCTTTTCATCTCTTCGTAAAGAACTTAGTGAAGAAATTCTGTCCACAGCTGCGTTGGTTCCTGGAATTGTCATAACAATTCCAACAACTAGCACTATGTTTTGTACTGGATGTATTTTTCCTGTAGCCTTTAAAAACGATCCCCTACTTTGTATCCACTTCTGTGTTTGTGTCCTTCCATTCTTCCATCTTGCTGTTCATAATATTATTTATGTGGTTGATTTCGCCGAATAGTTCATCTTCATCAATAATATTCAGGATATTGCTATCGACGTCACTGATGACTTTTAAACTTGTTGAAACATCAGCCCAAGTTAATAGAGTATCCAACTTAATCTAGTGAAGTGCTTTCAAAAATTGAAAATGATAAATCCATTTATTTAAATATTCTAGGAATATATTGTAGAATAAATGTATGGTGTACTAGAACTCTTTTTCATCAAAATCACCCTCATCTATAAGTTTATAAATAATTGATGTCATTTTGAGTGTTTGGAAATTTTTTCTGGACAATATTTTCTGTCTCAACAACTCTAGTTCTTCTGCCACTTCAGCTGCGAAAATATGACCCCCCCCCCCTTTCTATTTTCATTACTGTTGTAGAGAATATTTTCAGTTGGCTTTACAGGAAATGGAGCGAAATTAATGAATTCCGATCGTTTAAAAATGCTTTTAGTAATGCAGAACATTTATTTCTACTACAAACATATCAGCACTCGTGGACAATGTGAACAGCATGACCCGTACCATTAATATTATTTTTCAAGACTTTATTGAGCCTTGCAAGTACATTGTTGGAACCCGCTCTTTTGTATCCACCGAAGTTGGTGTTACAATTATCACCAGAAAATGCAATAACTTTTTCTGTCAATTGATGTTTCTGCACAATGTTCAAGATGTGAAATGCGAGCAGTTCCGCTGTTTTTCAGTTATGTTCTGAAACTCAATCACTTTTCGAATGTTTTTATCCAGAATAAAATACCTAACAAGGACCGGTACTAATTTCAAATCCATATAGTTGAATGTGTCTACCATAACTGAAATGTATTTATCTTCTTTCATTTCTATGTCTATTTTTCGCATTGCAAAAGATGCTAGGACATTTACTAGAGTTTATTTGCACTCCGTTCGCCCACATGTAAATTTCTTTCCACATAAATTTCTAACTATTACAGACGTAAAATCGATTGATCTCATGGAAAGGTTATGTTTCGCAGCATTAAATAGAAACAGAGCTTCTTGGGCTGCTAGACGTTTACTTTCATCAGTTAACTGCTCTGTCTCATCGCTTGTAAAAAAAATGATGCATCTTGACTTGAACTGCTAGCAGCGACTGCCATTTTGTGTTTCTGCATCTTCATTTGCCGTTTTACATTATTACAATCTCCATTATCAATGGAAAATACGGAATGACAGTACATTGCACCGTGCTTAGTGTGGCGTCTTAGCGTTCTCTGTGGAGACTTAGCGCCTATAATTGTATTGACTTCAGAAGAGTATTATTTAAACATGCTGTATGTTATATAGAACATATGGTCGATGGACCGCTGGATCAGCAACCAACCAAACATCCTGTAAAGAATGATAACTGTTGGGAAATATGTTCTATATAACATAGAGAGTAATCTCCCATTTTGTACAAATATTCGATATGACATGAGATCAAATTGAAAAATGTATTACGCTCAAAGCCAGTGGTGTAGCGAGGGGAGGGGGCGGAGGTGCGGACCTCTTCATGTCGTTGAAACTACTTTAGCCATTCAAATTCTCTTTTTAACATTTGTTTAACATGTACTATCATATGTTATGTGTTTGAATGTTAAGGTAGAATATCCCCAAAATATTGATAAAATATAGTGACGTTTGACATTTTTGTAAATGATATATTTAGAAACTACATTAATTAAACTACAAATATAAGTATTAATTTGACATATTACTGTCATTATTATGTAATTATTGGCACGTTGACATCCCTCAAACTATCCCTACAGATGGTTAGTTTCCTCGTGTCATTGAAAGTATTCTGTATTGATTCTACATAAAACTGTTCACTCATGTTAAAGCATCGAGGATTTCTTATTAAAGAAAAATCCCAATGCAGCAAACGGGATTTGAGCATGTCAGACGGATAGCACACACTCGCCTGGCAAAGTGAGTCAAAACGTTTTCCGTCTTCGACCACACAGCATCCCAATAAGTTAGATAGGTTTTCTGTGTGTTCGAAGACGGAAAACGAGTAGATTTAAACAGAAAGGAAGTAAGACAGGTAAGTAGAATGGACTAAAGGTAGACAGGTATGTAAGGCAAATACGTTGATAAGTACGTGTATTTATATATTTGTTTATTTTACCTGGTCACGTTCGCATACAATTCAGTTCCCCAAGTCTCTAGAACCATCCAGGCAACTCCCATTCCCAGTTTAGTTGTCAGACATAAACCAGTGATTCCAGAAGTTCTAGCATTGCCTTGTCCTGGTCAGAGAGTGAGAATTTGTTACACTGATCAGGTATGCTAATGCAATCAGGCACTAAAAATAATCTGTTCCAGATACACACTAGAATAATTGCAACACAACTCAATTGCAACCAGCACAATGTGCACAATTTCACAATAATTATGTTAATATCGTTATTAATATAATTATGTGATATAATTATTTATTATTAAAAAACCTGCCGAAGACGGATGTGGCGGGCCATTTACGCAAATAAAACGGTGACACAACGCATTTCCATTTTCTGGACTACATCCTGCTGGAAATCTAGTTGGACCATTGTCCTGCTACAAGAGAGATCCAGTGGGAATTTGAGAATGTACGCTGAAGAAGAAGAAATTTAAAAAAAAATGTAATCGGTTATTTTGAATGCTATTATTATTATTATTATTATTATTATTATTATTATTATTATTATTATTATTATTATTTATTATTTTTGTTATTATTGTTATTATTATTATAATTTATTATTATTATTATTATTATTATTATTATTATTATTATTAGTTTAATGCAATCACAACATGTCATCTCGTTTCTATAATTATCCATTACTCTCCCTCATATGTGCAATCGTAGAAAATCACTGAGTTATATGGACATCTATACAACAATACAAGTTCAACTTACCGTAGTACTCTACAAGTACACACCCAATCATTGCAGAGCAGGCAATAGCTAGAGATATCATTGATGCCCATTTGCGGATGATCCTGAAGAGAATGTACGAGTAAACATTATATGAGAATTAGTGTTGTAGAACTGGCAATATTCGATAAATAATATTTCATCTGATTATGATTGGTTGCCTCTTGATAGTTAACTAGATTTCCTCGGTTTTTCATTGAATTATAATATAATCAATATCCAACACGGCTTGATACTCTCTTGTGAGGATATATTATCACAGGAAATTGTCCATTTTCTTTTATATTAGGAAATTAGATATGCTCGGTGTCATAGTGATATGTGGTCCATTGCCAAGAGGTTATAGAACCTGTTTTGTCTTACACCAGTAATGTCCGGGGTTCGATCCCCGGTAAGGATTGAGTTTTTTTTTATATCGAAGTGTCAATTTAAAACCCACCCGGAACATGACATGGCCATAAGAAGTGCATGCGGTTTTTATTACACGTGCCACTTGAAGCCTCCCTTCAACTCCCTAAACAGGAAAATGTAGTATTGACAGTTTTTTTTAGTGACAGATTGACGAGACTAGTGTGACGCAATGAGACTAGTGTGACAATATGTGTTATCTGTGTGACGAGACAGGTGTGACCTGCGATGTGATTAGTGTGACTTGAGATGACATTTGTGTGACAATATGTGTTATCCGTGTGTTGTCAGGACCTGAAAGGGGAGCAAAGAATAGCACTATTGTTATCTGCAATGCTGTCGTAATATGGGACTAGTAAGGTCTGGGGGTGATGTAATCTTCCTCTCCCATAAAGCCTTAAAATGACCCAGAAGCCATGCTGAATTCAATGTTCCCAACTGAAATGTACATATATCGCAGCCAAGCTGTAAATAATAACACAACGCATTTCGTTCTCTGGACTATATCCTACTAATCTGCAGGAGTTTGTGAACGAAAGTATAAGAAGAAATATACGTGAATTTTTACACAATTATGGATGGAATATCCTCAGTTATTTCCCTGGAAACAAATAATTCACAAAACTGGCTAAGATTAGTTATTTTAGTCATAATAAGTAATCGTAATAAATGCACATACATTTTTAACACACCGAGAATTACGGTAACGCTGAACAGGAAATGTCATAGCTACGGAAATATGTCGAAACAGAAGAGAATAAAATAATGGAAAAAACTAACGTGCCAACACCAATTCTTCATGAAGATACATTAACGCATAATTTCAATCAAATTTCAATCTCGACTTCTAACGTCGTGTCTCATGTTGGCATATACTGTTCACAAAATTAACGCAACATTATTGCAGTGCTAATGGACACCAAATTTCAAGTGTAACAAAATTTTATTTTACGGAATTAATGTTTCAATTTTGGCATGAAGAACCTTTCAGACTTTAACAATAAAATGATGTTCATCAAATTAGATTTGGACTTTTATTCTTTGCGACTAAGACCTCCGTTTCAGTAAAGGGTATGCCCTCCTCTGATATATATCAGAGAACGACGTCACCATGACATGGATTCGATTAGCCATTGTATCTGTTGTTGTGTCATGACTGCTCGCCTTTCCCGCAGTGCAAGAGACAACTGTCGGAGATTGGCTGGAGTCACGTCTCACTGGCGGAGTCGTCTGTCTAATTCATCCCATACGTGTTCTATTGGGTTTATGTCTAATGACATGGCTGGCCACGGTCTAGGCGTTGTTGTCAGCGACAAACTTGGTGGTGAGTTGTGCCACACGAGGTCGAGCGTTATCCTGCTGAAAAATCGACCAAAGTTGGAAGGACGCAATGGCGAACAATTTCAGCGACGTATCGTTAGGTATTAATACGTCATTTAATGTGCACCAAGTCACTTCTTCTAATGAAGTTGATCTCACCCCACATCAGTACACCACCACCACCACCATGTGTGAGGGGGCGGACTGATAAACGCTGTTCTGTGCGTAGTGATCACGGATTCTGCGGTAAACTGTTCTCCGTCTATCGTGTCGCTGGAGCACAACAAATGATTCATCACTAAACCAAACCCGCTTCCAGTAATTCCCGTCGGTCAATTGACAATGCTGGCTGACCCTTTCAGTCAGTTCCGGCGATGCTTGTCCGTAAGAACAGGACCTCTGTAGGCTATTCTAGCCCAAAGACCAGCATCGTTCAGCCGGTTCCTGGCCGCTTTATCTGAAATTCAAAGTGATACTGGCATTGAGTGGACTGTGGAGGACGCAGATGCAAATCGATTCCTGGAGTGACGCAGCCGTATGAAGCAGTCTTCGGCAGGAGTTGTGACTCTGGGGCTTCCACTGCGCGGCGATTCTGCCACTGAGCCAGTTTTTTTGTTGAAATTGCCTCCAAAGGCGACTAATGGTGTTTCTAACCACATTAAATTGTCTCGCCACTACAGTTTGTGATTGTTCAGTCTGTAAACGTCCAATGATGATTTATCGTTGTTCTGTCGTGATATGAAGCATGTTTGCGCGTTTAATTTCAACTGAATTTATTCAAGGACCGCCAATATTTTATAGGCATTCAATAATATCGACAAAGAGTTTTATGTTCAGTTAGTTCCTCGGGATTCTTATACGCAACCTGTCACGCGTTATACCCAAAATTGTGTTTTAACCTTGACCTCTTTAATGACCTCACGAATCATGCGGTGAGTACAATTCATGTAACCACGAGAATATAATGACCAGGTGGACACCGTCGATAGGTTGAATGATATCCAATCAGCGAATATCTTTTATAGAAGTGACTCAAAAAAAGTTGCTTTCTTTTTATTTTTTTACCAATGTAAAGTCCGACTATATAACAAATAGTCCGACTCTGTGATAGAAACGTACACAAGCTGTGATGACCATTTTTTTACATCCACTTTTGAAATTCAGTTAGAGTTATGTCCTGAACGATGAGTTCGTAGATGTCTAATAAACCTTTTCTCTGGCCGAAAACGTTCAGTACAGTTTGTACATGGGATGACTACTGTAAATTGTTTTTAATCTACCCGTGACTTTCTAGTTACTCTCCGTTGTTGAACTGCTTCATTTCTCCTCTTTTCACTCAAGATTTTATTTTTAATGTAGGTCTATTTTGTATACATTCTTCCCATGATCTATTTCAAAGGATTTCAGTGAAGCCTTAAACAAGTTCTTATAGTGCTTCGTTGCGCTACCTTGGGCATGTATGTCCTTCTGCAATTCACCATTAGAGAAGTTTCTTTATCATGCAATGATCTGGCATGCGTACCAGATGACCTGTCCAACGAATCTGTATCAGCATCAGAATAGTGTCAATATTGGGAATACAAGATCTATCAAAGACAATCCTAATTCTTATCTATTCAAATTAGTCTTCATCGCGCGACCAAGTGAACATTTTTAAGCTATCTCACTTTTCCAGACTTGTCAGTTGCTCTTACTTGGATTTAATTTACGTATCAGTTTATTACTTGTTATTACATTTGTGAGATTTTATTGAGTAGCAATGTCATTCCCACCTTGACCGACCTCAAAAATTCGCTTCAGTTCATTCAGCGTCTTCGCAGTGTGCAATTATATGCATGATCAGACTGAAAGCTTCATGCATTACATAGTTTAATCCTCATTGATTGACTGCTTGACTCGATTCAGTGCGTTTAGAAATGTGATATCCCTATCTAGTACTGATAATCTTGCACCGCGATTTAGAGATAGTGAATTCTCAACATTAGGGAATATTGAGAATAAGAAGTGAGTTAGGAAGTTAAGCAGTTATTTAAATAGTCGATCATTCAATCAATTAGACGGTTTGCTTGTTAGTTGGTTGAGTGGTTAGTTAGTAGGTTGATAAATTAGGTTGCTAGTTAGAGTGTGTGTTAGTTAGTTGGTTGGTTGGTGGGTGGCTGGTTGTGTTTTTGGGTTGGTTGGGTGGTTAGTTAGTTAGTTAGTTAGTTAGTGTGCTAGTCTGTCAGTAAGTTAGTTAGTCATTCAATAAGTGAATCTTTCAGTTAGTCAATCGTTCAGTAAGTTAGTCAGTCAATCATTCAGTTCTCAAATAAAGCGCTACTTTGTTAGTCAAACTGTCAGTCAGTTAGACAATTAGTTTGTTAGTTTGCAAATCTTTTAAGCAGTTAGTAAGCTATGTAGTTAGTAACAGTTGTTTGGTTAATTAGCTGATGGGCTGTTTAGTCGTTTGTTTGGTTAGTTAGATAGTTGATTTGCTAGTTAGTAATGCTGATTGTTTGCTTGCTGATTATCTGATTGGTATATTAGTTTATTTGTTAGCTAGGTAATTGGTGACCAGTTCGTTAGATAATCGTTTGATTATTTGCTGATTAATTAGGTTTATTGGTTTGTCAATTAATTTATTCGCTAGTTGGTTTGATACTGGATTTATTTGTTTGTTACTTTATTGGTTGGTTGGCTTTTTTTGTGATTGGCTGGTTCAATGGTGCTCAATGCGCAGAGGATCGACTTCATTGTACTCGGGTTATCCCACATGTACTACGTCCCTGTCAACAAAGCGGCACTCCTCCAGTTAAGAGTGCCATTCATAGCACTCAACTCGGTAGCTTCAGGCGAAAATACCCATGGTTCGCCAATAAAAATCCACTTTTATTTTTTTAAAAGTCGCGAGCGGGTTTCAAACCCGCAACCTTTTAAGCGCATAGCAAATGGGCATAACCACAACGCCAGTGTAATTCACAAATTAACATCAAACTTGTAAAGTTGTTTCTGTTAGGGCAGCGACAAACTACTATTTCTCTCTTCCATTGACACTGTATGAACTTAAGCTTCTTTTTCATGATTTGAAACATAGCTGAAACGGGCCGTAATGCTGTTATAGATTTATGGCAGTGGGGATCATTATGTGGCCGAAGTATTGCAATCTCTGCTGTTCAATATTTTTGACGACAAATGTTGTTCCATCAGTTTTGTAATCTACTTATTGTTTGTATGTCAATAGAAGGTGGTACTGCAAGTAGAACATAATGGAAAATAATACTCACGTGTAAAACAGGTAATGAAGTCCTACTGAATGATGACTAAAACACTACACACTATCACTAACGGATGTAAATATGGTACATATAACAAAACAAAACACAGAATATAATCTACAGATGACAATACACAGGACAAAGTCGACGTTTCGGACCAATAGGCCTTTTTCAAGATACGGACATAACATACAAACATAAAAAAACCACAAGTAAAAATGAATGTGTATCCAAGTGAAATGTGGTACTAAGACAGATACCGGAAGCATACGAACAGGCAGCTAATTTACCTCTGCCTTGCCTTAATACCACTAATACCCGGGTGGTCTGCATTCCTCCTGACCTGAGTCTCTCTGACAGTGAAATTTCTGTCCTCAACAAGGACCTCAAGTTTGTCCCTCTCCGTCCTGCATATGATCAATATTCGCTTCTTCAGGATATCCACCGTTACCATCGTCGTCTTCGGCTGCATTATCATTTCTTTGGCAAAGCGTCATCTGCCACTGATGATTTGTTCTCTCGATATGAACAGAAGAAACATTCTTGGACTCCTAAACCTGCTGCATCCGAGGCTCTTGATCTTTATATCAAGAACACCCTCCATGACATCCAATCACTTCATCACAGCCGCATCAAACACTCTAACATCACTCCTGACGAATCTCGCGCCTTGGCGAATCTTCGCCGCCGGGATGATATTGTCATCAAACCAGCTGATAAGGGTGGGGCCGTTGTTGTGTGGCGCAAGGACCTTTACCTCCAGGAGGGCCACCAACAACTCTCTAACCCCTCTTTCTACACTGCTCGCACATCAGACTCGACGGTATCTAACCAGAAGGTGGTCAACAACACTGTGAACACCCTCATCCAGGACAACCACTTCCCACCACTGCCAAGGCTATTTGCATCGATAAAAGCTGTTTAGGCAGACCTGTCTTCTATATGCTGCCCAAAATACACAAGGAATTGAATCCCGGCAGACCTATTGTCTCAGCTTGCTCTTGTCCTACAGAGCGCATCTCTGATTTCCTCGACAGTATTTTGCAGCCCTTAGTCGAGGCACTGCCCTCATTCTTGAAAGACACCAAGCATGCTCTCACTATTTTTTCTTCTGTGCATTTGTCTTCTGATCGCACCTATCGTCTGTTCTTGCTTGATGTTTGCTCTCTGTACACGTCTATACCACATGCCGATGGTCTTAGGGCGTTGCAGTTCTTTCTGGACAAGAGTCCGCATCCTTCTGTATCTACTCCAACCCTTATCCGCCTTGCTGAACTGGTGCTCACACTCAACTCTTTTGAATTCGATGGACATTTCTTCGATCAGATCAGTGGTGTGGCCATGGGCACTAAGATGGGGCCTAGCTATGCCTGTCTTTTCATGGGACATCTAGAACATCTAGTTTGGTCTACCTACGATGGCCCATTCCCATCTCTTTTCCACAGATACATTGATGATGGGATAGGCATTACTGATGACAGAAGCAGAACTGTCTCGCTTCATAAACTTCATCAACAATTTCAACCCCGCTATTAAATTCACATTTACCATTTCCACCACCTCTGTCCATTTCCTGGACATCATTGTCACCATTCATCCCCTATACCTCAGCAGATCAGTCTACTACAAACCCACTGATGCACATGGCTTTCTGCTCTACACTTCTTCTCATCCTCCCGCCTGTCGTAACTCTCTACCTTACTCACAGCTTCTTCGCCTTCGTCGCTTATGTAGCTATGACGACGATTTTCTCGACAAATCCTCTGAGATGATTGAGTTCTTTCGTAGACGCTCCTTCCCTGACAGCATTCTTTCATTGGCTTGGCTCCGTGTACGCCAGCTATCTCGCCTTGATACCTTGAATAATTCCCAGGGTTCTTCCTCCTCCTCTGATAGGGTTAAACTGGTTCTTACCTTCCATCCCCTTAACTCGACTGTCCGTCGTATTCTACTTAAACATTATTCCCTTCTCCAGTCTGATTCTGACACCCGTGACGCTTTCCACAAATTACCTCTGGTGGCCTTTAGGCGCGACAAAAATCTGAAGGACATCTTGGTCCACAGCCACCCCAGGTCCTCTGCACCTGACCATTTTGGTACCGTGCGGTGCTCACGTGGTCGTTGTTTCACATGTCCTTATGTGGTTCCATCACATAATATGGTTTCATCTCATTTTGCGAGAGTTATGCTTAATATTTTTTTTTGGATATCCTCGTATGACAATGATAACACAATGTTTGTGTGAAAATAGCATTTTATTGCTTCTTTTGATATCCATTGGTATTTGAAGATTGGGGTAAGTGACAATTTACATAGTAGGATTTTGATATTCTTCTTCTTCTGCTTCGTTCTCAAACTCCTGCAGATTAGAGGATGTAGTCCGGAGAACGGAATGCGTTGTGTCATGGTTTACAGCAATGCTGCGATATCTGCGCCTTTCGGTCTGACACATCCTACTTCAGCATGGCTTTGGGTCACTGTCCCTATATGGGATGGGACAGCCAACTACATCCCATAACCTCCTTAGTCGCCTTTTAACATGCATGGAAGGTAAACAGTGTTGCTATTCTTTGCTCCCCTTTCGGGCCCCAGCAACACATGGGCGGGATTTTAATATTAATAATGACGAAAAACAACGCTCGTGGGTACCTACTTCTTAGAGAATAAATACAAACATATGGCAGGTAACTCAACAACAGCCAGAAGGAATATATTTAAGTAGATGTTCCCTGCCATATTGGTTATGTTGAAGGAGATGCCGTAGTAAACCAGTGACAATGAAAACCTGAAACATGACATGATAAATTGAAGTATGATATGATAAAACATGACATGATAAAATGAAGTATGATATGATAAAACTTGACATGATAAAATGAAGTATGATGTGATAAAACTTGACATGATAAATTGAAGTATGATGTGATAAAACTTGACATGATAAATTGAAGTATGATGTGATAAAACTTGACATGATAAATTGAAGTATGATGTGATAAAACTTGACATGATAAATTGAAGCATGATATGATAAAACTTGACATGATAAATTCAAGCATGATGTGATAAAACTTGACATGATAAATTGAAGTATGTATATTATAACTTGAGGCATGACATGAACAATTGAAGCATGGCAAATTGATATGAATTAATTGCATTAATATTAATATATTAATTGAAGAATATAGAAAACAAGATAATATAAAAATACGAAATATAAAAAAAAATTATTTAACTGACAACGAAGAAGAACTAATAGAAAATTAATAATAGAACGAAACAGGTCAGGGACAACAAAATGAAAGAATAATAAGTCCTAACAAATCTTTTTTTTCTGTATTGATCTTCATGTTGTTATTGAGGCAGTTTTCGTTGAGTAGGTTTATGTTATCAATTCACGTGAAGAACTGAAGATCACATAAACTTACTCAAAAAATGCTGCCTCAATCAAAACATGACGATGAATACAGAAAAAAAAACCAGAAGTAATCTCTATAGGCAGTGAACCAAATACAATCAACATAAAAAAATGATCAATTACTGAAACAGGTGCAGGAATTTACATACCTTGGAGCATTTTTTCAGACACCTGAATAATGGATAGAGCTCGGGACAAAAATTCAAAAAGCCAAATGCGCAAATTATTAACTGACATTAATTTAGAAAAAAAAATATATTCCAATGGAAACCAAAAGGCAAATCATAAATTAAATCTTCATACCAACATTGTGTTATCAATACCAGACATGGACACTAACAAAAGAATAAGATAGAAAATTTACTACGTGTGAAATGAGATGTCTAAGAAAAGTAGCAAACAGAACAAGAGGATATCATATGAGGATTGAAGAGATCGCAAGAACTGTTGGAATAGCATCAGTGGTCAATTATATTGAAAAATAGAGATTGAAATTATTCGACCACTTAATGAGAATGATCCCTTATTGGTCAGCGGAAAAAGAGCATACAGCATTAAAATTAAAACGGCAAGATGCAAAGGAATACCAAGAAGAAAGTGGATTGAAGACGTTACCAAACATTCTGAGACGTCACAATATTACTGAATATCAAGCGACTTTAACATGCCATAGCCCGATTACTTATTGTTATTCGATCATACGACACCTTACAGCAAAAATCAGAGAAAAGACAATACATAAATAGATGGATAGACAAATATGAAACAATGAAACACATCTGTAAATTATGTCAAAAGATAGGGTAGAGGAATTATGGACAATCAATAACTACACATTACCATATTAAGAGTGATGGAAGTTAACGATATGGAATAATATATTAAGGAAACAGGTACATGATAAAACAATACAGTTATTATCATGATAATAATGATGATAATCATACAATAATAAATTTAGCTTTGAGTTATGCTGAAGTCGGACGTGTCATACCCGAAAGGCGCAGATATCACAGCTAAGATGTACAACATGGCACAACGCATTCCGTTCTTTATAATTCATTTTGTTTATCTGCAGAAGTTTGAGAATGAACGCAGAAAAATAACAAGGTGTGACACAGATAGCTCTTGACAGCCCATAGCCTTTCTGAAAAAAAGCACAGGCCGTCTCAGTTGTGTATCTAAAGCCACACTTGGATTCATATATCAAGTTGTCTTTACGGCATAAGTGTGCATGTGTGCGTGCGTGTGTGTGTAGGGGGTTATTGATACATATTTAGTCCTGAAAAGAGACATTCCAGTGCACCAGCATTCCAAGATTATCACCAAGAGCGTCGCACTAGGAAATAGGTGATAATTTCTAATCGGAGCACTTCTTGACCAATTACCCAATAATTCATTTATCAGATTTGTTAACCCATCTACAGTGATGGCATATTTATCATTTCCCGTCACTTAGGAGTATACCACAGAAAAAGGGGCAAAATGTTAGCTAGCATGCATTTATTCATCGGCCGTGGGGGTCATTTGACAGAATACAAAATTAAACTTCTGCTTCATAGTTCTTCAGTCAGATATCAGGTTACAGCGCCAATAGCTTCATTCAGATATCAGGTTACAGCGCCAATAGCTTCAATGAATTGTGTGATTCGCGTCAGGTCATTCATGGAACCCCTAAAGTCTGGAAGTAGTGTCGTCTCAGTAGGCCATATTTTCTCCCTCCCTTCTTGGTAGAGTTGACAGGCATGAAGAATGTGTTCTGTAGTCTCTGGGCTCAGTCCACAGTCAAAAGTAAACAACTAAGACATAATGCGTCAATGATTTATTTTTTTGCACTTGTTATAGGTTGTGAGGCCATCCCCCGACATTCGTTAGTCATCTCCTAGGAAATGCATGGAAAGAATACAGTGTTCCTATTATTTACTCCCTGAACAAGAAATCCAGACCACGATTGCAACACGGGCAACTTTATTAACATAATAATAATGTAGCTTATTTATAACAGCTAATAGCAAGACAGAGCTAATTGAACTTGGAATAACTGAACCAGGCTTGTGATATTTATGGAAATTTAACACAGAATCAACAAAACAAACACGACACACAGGACCATATATTTTCAGCTGACGGACTTTGGCTTGCATGTATGACTGACTATTCACGACGTGTCATATCGTATTAAGTAGAATCAAATCTACGTAGATTCACAAGTACACATTTGCATGATAATGTAAAAACACAAGCCTGGAATGCTATTCATTTAAAGTAACGCATGAGAATACATTTGAAATATTATCAAATGGGATGTTAAAGAGCTAAATGTCAAATTATGAAATGAAGTGATACTACGGGTTGTTGGTTGTATACAAACATGATATGATGTCATCTTTCAATATTGTTGGCCAACAATATAACTAATGCAAATGACAGGAAATTAATAGTGTCAATGATCAATGGATTCCCCTTTAGCGAAGGAGGATTATTATCCAAGAAATTCACAGTCTTGAAATTTGGAGTATTCTATCAAGATGATCTTGTTATCTTTGGAGTATCAAGCTTTGGAGAATCAAGCTTTGGAGAATCAATCTTTGGAGAATCAAACTTTGGAGAATGAAGCTTTGGAGAATCAAGCTTTGGAGAATCAAACTTTGGAGAATCAAGCTTTGGAGAATCAAACTGTGGAGAATCAAGCTTTGGAGAATCAAACTTTGGAGTATCAAGCTTTGGAGAAACATCTCTAATGCACAAAGGGACACAAGAGCTATATTGTTCGTACTTTATTGAAAAAACTACAAATAAATATATACATGAGAAAGAAAGAAAGAAAGAGAGAGTCAGGGAGAGAGACAGCATACTTGAAGACCAAAATTAATAGAATTCTTCAGTAAAATATTGTTGATATTTTTCTTATTCATGTCTTATCCAAGGTAAACAAACAAATCGTTTATATTACAACTATAATAACTTCTTCGCTTTCTTCTGAGTTCTCAAACTCTCACAGATGAGCAGGATTTCATCCTGAGAGCCACATGTGTTGATCATAGTTTATAGCTTTATTAAGACATCAGTGCCTTTCTTCCTGACAAAACTGACTTCAGCATGTACCAATAATAAAAATGAATGATCTTACCAATGATAGCAGAATATTAATGTGATCTTTGTCCTCTGCCAAGTTTTGAAGATATCAATATATGTGTATTTTTCCTTGTCCTCCCTCGTTTTTTGCTCTTCCCAAACTACAGTCTATAAGAAATGAAAAATTATGGAGAAAAGCAGAGAATCTTAACACGTGAGATTAGTGTTGCATCACCCCCCCCCCCTTTCATTACACTGTCATAGAGATACCTTCCTTATGTTCACTTAATCACACATTTCCTTATCGGTGTCATGTGACACCCATGCCACATGTTTCGTTGTCCCGGAAAAGTTTAGAAAGAACCAGCACGATGAGATATCTTGGCGTGTTTTTTTACAGGAGTCTGAGTTTCAGGGAACATGTTGATCACGTTATCATAAGGGCAGGCAAAGACTTCGCAGCAATGAATGTTATGGCTACTGCTCAGTGTGAGCAGAGGTTGTTATTTCTATTGTACCAAAGTTTCGTGGTGGCTGTGGTGAAATATGCACTGGCAATTCTGACTCTTAGCCAAACTCATATCGAAAGTGGATAGAATCCAGAATGCAGCAATGCGTATCATACTTGGGTGCGCAAGCAACATCGACAAGAGCTACGTGATACCTACTTGACTGTCCAACAGCTGAGCACAGATTACGGTATTGCAGTGCACGGGCGTACCTTCAAATACATGCCAATAAGGAACACCTGTTCCATTCGGAAATACAAAATGTTAAAGGCAGCAGACTTGAGAGAGGAAAGTCGTGGATGGGACGTGCAAAGGATGTCATACAAAGCGTGTCCAGATTGCAAGTTGTGGCAGCCGGTGCGGAATGGATACGTCTACCCACAGATTGCGAAACTTGTTTGAGAGTAGTAATATCACTTAGCAAGGAATGCAGAGAATGGTGTTCCGCAGCTGTGGAGAAAGAATAGCAGGCTTTGGTCAGCGAGAATGCCAAAGAGAGGGATGTGATTATATACACTGATGGATCTGTGATTATGAATGTTCGCAGTGCTTGGGCCTTTACAGCTCAGTGCGCAGGTAAAACGATCAGGTAGGAGAGTGGTGCCTTTGTGGTTACTACGACTAGCATGGCCGTGGAGATAATCGCGGTGACCAGGGCATTTGAGTGAGTATGCACACAGAAGGTAACGCAGGTCTGCATCTTGAGTGACTCTATGAGTACCATTAGGAAGGTACAAGTGGGTCTCGTTCGCGAACAGTGGATTCAGGCCTTGAGAAAGGAGAGACTGAAAGTGGTTACATTTAATTTAATTCCAGGACATGTGGGTGTTCGAGGAAATGAAAGAGCAGATCAACTGGTGTCATGCGCAATTATAGCACAGGGCGATGGGGCAATGGATCAAGCTGACGTTTAGAACTCCTAAAGAGATATAGCACGTGAGAGTGAGACTAGTGTGGATGATGATTCCTTTTCAATGGTCAGGATTAAAGATCATGGTTTCTTCTTCAGCGTTCATTCTCTAAATCCCACTGGATATCTCTTGTAGCAGGACCATGGTCCTATTAGATTTCCAGAAGGATGTAGTCCAGAGAATGGAAATGCGTTGTGTCGCCGTTTTTTTCACTAATGGCCCGACACATCCGTCTTCGGTAGAAGATCAGGGTTTGAAATGCAGTATTGTTAGAAGTGAACATTTTGGAGGGCGCAGAAGAATGATGGTCAACGAGCATAGGGTCGGTACTGTCAGCAGAAGTGTAATGGCGGATACACTCGGGGAGAGATCGGAGCAACTATGGACGTGTTCAGTTTACAGTGATGATGATCCGACGACTAACTAACTAACTAATTAACTAACTAACTAACTAACTAACTAACTAACTAACTAACTAACTAACTAACTAACACTTCCTTATGGTCACTTAATCACACACTTCCTTATGTTTACTTAATTACACACTTCCTTTTCCGCGTTAGTTCTGAAACACATGCTTGCTAGCAGGATGTAGTTCGTAGAAATGATTGCATCGTATCATAATTTACATTTTGTCTGCGATGTCAGCGCCTTTCAAATTGACACATCATACTTTAGTGGGACATTTCGATCACTTTCACCTTTCAACCCAACCCCCAAATCCCCCCTCCCTCAATTTTCTTAAACTGTATGTCAGGTCGCAGTATGCAGTTCTCTGCTTCCCTATCGGGCCAATATCGATGATTTCCTGCGTCAACCATCGTGACACATGATGATGAATATATGACTGTTGAGTTATTTGTTATGAGTTTATATATTAAAAATTTAGTTTTGAATATGAAAACAATGTGATATATATGTATACTGTAATTCTATAAGCTTACAAGAATGACTAGAATGCAATAATAATCATATTTACTGACTCTGTGAGCCATTAAAAAACAGATAAAGTTGACACTGCTTCGTTTAGGGAAATTTGGTTAATTGTGCGCTTAATATTGAATGAAATATATTCAATGCTGAATCAAATGTGCTCAATATTGAATCAATTAATATATTGACAGATTTTCTACTGTACCTAATTAACTCTTACTCTTTCACACTCTCGGTTATAGTCCCCTCTGATCTAACCTGTAACATTATGGATGTCTTGCGAGGTTGTACTTTTCCATTGACCACTGCTATCTTCGTCACTACATCTTGGGCTTCATTCAATCTGTCATGAACCGTCAGCCATCTTAAACTTTCTGGTACATAGCTGGGAAACAGAATTACACACTGGTTGAAGTTTATTGATAGTATTTGTGTATTTTTCAATGAACTTAAAGATTCTTTATACTGGTACATCCAAAGACAAGAATCTAATTTGATTATGTCTTATAGTTGCCATGACGTATTTTATTTTATATCATCGATAACACTGATCGTTAGAGCGCGCATTTAAAGATCATACATAGATGCAATTGTTTGTTACTACAAAATAATTAATCCATTGCAAATCTACTTAGAATATCGTGGAAGGAAAAAAAAGAGAAACTCAGATATTATAAACACATTTAAGATTCCACATTTTTTGGTTACTAAACACAATAACAAAAAAAATACTACAACTGTTTGGTCATATAAAGAGACACAACTGGTTGCAAAGACAAATAATGGAGAACAGAGCACCTGGAAGAAGTAGAAAAGGCAGACCAAGAAGACGACCGACTGACGACATTAAAGATAACGTGAATACATCGTTGGAAAATGCAAGCCGCATCACCGAAGACAGAGAAGGGTGCATTGGAAAGACAACGTTCTGGAGAGAACACGTCACATGACACACAAAACAATGTCAAAATGTCACCTAAAAGGTTTACAATATATAAATATTAATGCAACAAAAATCATTAAAAATTTTTATTATAATTAGATATCTTTGAGTTTTATTTATTAGGATCTTACTTACTAGTTCTAAAATATTACATCGTAATTTAAAAATATGTTCAAATAGTCCTAGCACGTTACTGAAACATTTAGTCCTGTGTATGAAATTCAAGAATAATTTTAAAGAACAATTTTCTGTACAAAGATATGCTTCTTCTTGAAGCGCTGAAACTAGACAGAGATGACATAGTAAGTCGCATCGGGCGGAGATGTCGAAATCAATACCCAGGGGTGCAACAGAAAACGAATTTCTTTTATAAAAAGAAGAGGCGGAGTTTGCCCTTGGCACCAACATTTCTACAATCGACGTTGTTCAATTGTATTATTTATAAAAAGATACGTTACCACATTTACAACATTTTACTGACTGCTTTAAAAACCCATCCAGTAGAATATTTAAAATAAATAAGGTCCACCGGCATCTTGATATATTAGCAGGAACTAACTTTAATTTCATAATTAAGGGAGATGGTCAATAAATATTGCTATATTTCCATTGGGATTTCCTGTCTTGAACCAATGCTCATTAGTATATCTAGAAAACAAGCCCTTCTACAGAATACATCTCACACAGCTTCCCTTATTTTGGTAAAGTCGACTTTTTCCGTGTTTTTCATTGGCAGGCGACACACTCTATACTTAAAGCAACAAATAATCAGCCAAGATGAATGATGCTGTATGAGCTCAACACGTATGACTACTCTGGACAAGGACTTGATAAATACTCTGCGCTAAATTCCGGCAATGATTTTTGACAACCGACTTATACTGTGACGCCGATAGTTAGTCCTTGCGTGTGAGTGTGTGTGTGTGTGTGTGTGTCTATATATATATATATATATATATATATATAGGTCTGTGATCAGAGTATTATCTAGTGACTATATAAACAGCCGTTGCTTGTTGATTCAGTATTGACATATAAATATATGAAAATAAAACAATAATAGATCGTATAGAAACGAAGATGGCAGATGTTGATAACACAGAAACGAAGATATCAGATGTTCTTTGAGAACACAGAAACGAAGATATCAGATGCTCTTTGAGAACACAGAAACGAAGATATCAGATGTTCTTTGAGAACTCAGAAACGAAGATATAAGATGTTCTATGAGAACACAGAAACGAAGATATCAGATGTTCTTTGAGAACACAGAAACGAAGACATTAGTTGTTCTTTGAGAACACAGAAACGAAGATATTAGCTGTTCTTTGAGAACACAGAAACGAAGATATCAGATGTTCTTTGAGAACACAGAAACGAAGATATCAGATGTTCTCTGAGAACACAGAATCGAAGATATCAGATGTTCTTTGAGAACTCAGAAACGAAGATATCAGAGGTTCTTTTAAAACACAGAAACTAAGGTATCAGACGTTCTTTGATAACACTATATGCTATGAAATTTATAGTAGTTCAAAAAATGAAATGGTGTTGTCATTTCATGATGGTTGATTCAGCACTCCTGGTTGCTATAGCAACATAAACATAGAAAGTAGTAGTGGAAAGGAAGAACAAAATAAAAGATGAATTGAATGGTAGCGTATCCTATTCAGGACGTAGCCATCAACCTAGAATTTTTTGGCTGTGCTATTTTCTAGGCAATATAAATACGTCCATAAGTTTGCCATTGCTTTCTGAACGGTCCGGATGCTCAAATACCTGTGGCGGGGATCGAACTCGGTACCTTGTCCGTCAAAGACGCGCTCTGTACCACTTCGCCACAGAGCCAGACTGGCTCGCGGTCTTTATCTTTTCGTTTTTCCCTGTGGGTTTCAGAGAAATTCATATTTTATAATGCTTTATGTTGGTCAGTTGGTCTTCTTATTGTATCCGTTGATTGATTTATCGTTGGCTGTTGTCATTTAACGCCCTCCCTACCTGTCTCCTCTATCGACATGGATGAAATCTGGCAGTTTTGCTAGTCTTTGCTACCCTTTCGGGATCCAGAAATATATTTATGTGTGTAGGTTTGCGATAGTATCCATGTGTACCTGTGCGTGCACGTGTGATAACCAATATTACTTACAAATATCCAATAACACCAGGAAAGGAAAGAACCCCACAGGCAATGTGTAAATCTGACCAGTCCTCCATCAGATATCCAGCCAAAGCGAAGATAGCAATTCCTAAGGACCATATAGGCAGGGTAAACACCAAAGGTTGCCACTTCATGGGCAGAAATTCTAGAGGGTATGGTAAACTCGACATTATAATAACACCTGAAAGAAATAATTATGTGAAAACGCTGTCTAAAATTGAAAGTTGTCGATATCAACAAAACAGTGATTTTATAAAGTTGCAATATATAATCATAAATCAAATTAACAAGTTCTTCGAAAACATCTATGCAGACAAATTTAGATAAGTCTTGCATGGAGCAATGATCGGTCTCTGGTGTATAAGCCAGACAGAGGTCTTCTTACAGCCAACGGTCTCAGTTGAGCATAATACTAGTCTAAGAATAATCTAGGGTGTTATTTTAGGAACTGGTAACTGGCTGATCTTTGCATATGACGCGGACAACGCCACTTGCTGACCGTGACCATGTTAATAAAGAAGACCTCTGTACAGAAATTAAACAGGACTTCATTCGTTTAACTTTTCTTAACTTCTTCCCTATATATTCACACGAGACACTCAGTTAACTTTGAAAACCTACAGGGTTTCTCATTCTGATGAAAATCTCAACTAAATCTTAACCAAGTATAGAGCAAGTTCAAGTTCAGATCTGAGAATCCTGTATAAACAACATTAACCCACCTCTGATGGCTTCTCTTCCATATGTTCCGATATTGGACTATATTATAGTTTCTTGGCAAACAGCATCAACATCATGCACGCCCGTAGATAAGGGGTTACTTTCCTCGCTTAGGAAATCATAACATGTCATTTAGTACTAGGGGATAAACCAAAACCTGGGTAAACCCCACAACTCCATAACGATTTTCCACACAAAGCTCATCAAACGAAGCATTATACAAAGTAAATAACACACCACCTTTTATGTGGCTAAAAGATTGCCCCTTTCGCTTATACGAGACCGTCGTCAGTAGACAGGCCACGACTGAAGCTGTATCTACTTCCCTGATATCATAAGATACCATGTGATCTTTAGTTAGTTCTTTTGTGCTCAATCACCATCACCTACATCTCTCTCTCTCTCTCTCTCTCTCTATATATATATATATATATATATATATATATATATATATATATATATATATATATATATATAATATATATATATATATATATATATATATATATTATATGCAGCATCGATCCTAGCTCCTGGGAGACTACAGCACTTGATCGCTCAGCTTGGCACACCCAGATCACTACTGGAATCACGAAATTTGAAAAATAAAGAACACTGCGGGCAATCCACAAGCGCAAGAAGAGGAAGGACATCCGAAAATTCTCCTACCCTGTACCTTCAACACTCCTGCATGCACTGCAATAGAACTTTCCGTGCACGAATCGGACTCATCGGGCATCTACGAACTCGCAAACCAAATTAGTTAATTACCAATTTTTTTCCCCCATCACATTTAATGTTTTTCATATTACAAACCAAGAGTGGGGGGTGGAGCGGGGGTAGGAAAAGAGTGTGTAGGGTTAATACCTCACAGTGAGTGACAGGCACTTCTCCGCGAGAAGGCCACGATCATACTTAGTACCCCCATTTCAGTCTAACTTACGTATGGCTTCACGAGTCTGCTTGTGTATAGCAGCGCCACTATATTTCCTGGAAAAGTAAATGTAGTGGACTTGGTGCTGACATTTTTATCCCCAGGTATGCTGGGTCAATGAAAAATACGGGCCGAACACTGTAGTCCCAATATGTCTCAGTGGTGGGAACAAGGGAAAACTTAATTTGCTGTAGGGCCGTAGATATGTTCTCTTAAACTTGGGAGGGTTACCTAAAATTGGATATTCGTCTTTTTTCCGGTGTCTGATCGTCTTTTTTTTGGTACAATGTGATTACCTTTTTGTGAAAAATCGCTGTTGTTTTTATGTTTTTACCCACTTTTTGAAAAAATTCCTAATGCTAAAAGGCTTGCTGGAGGTGTTGGGGGTGTGTTAAATACCCCAAACCCCTTAACTCTTGGCCTGCTTTATTATAAATCAATCACTAAATAAGTCCTAAAAGTGGAATCAAAACAAAGTACAATCAGCGTTCTTACGCGATATTTTGTATTATCTCTGTGCTTTTTGCTGATTACTATTTATATACTTTATGTTGTCCGGGTGTCGCTGCCAGCGCTGAACATCGAAATGCATGGAAATAATAGAGAACATACCACAAAAGGCTTGATTGAATTCTATTGCTAGGTCTTATATTAGTGAAAGTCACGTTATAAACTGTACCCGGCATGCCTTGATTCGCCGTCTGCTTTAGGCCGATTAACATCTGCTTAGTCAAAGTAAACTGATTCACTTTGTGCACTGCGCTAAATAAAATGCACTATGCTTTAAAAGAAAATGAATAGGATTTCTTCTGCTTCTTCTTTCATTCACTTGAAACATGTCTATATCTGTAATTCTGTCTCCTGCTTTTGTAGTTAATACAGTGTCCCATAGAGCTTTGATTCCAGTGTTGTTTACTCTGGCCAATATGTCTGCCTCAGCGTTTCATGCTCAGAACACTCTTGAAGTATATGTTTGGCACTCTGTGCTGCCTGTCCACATGTACACATGGCCATGTGTTCCAATCTTGAACTTTGTATACATGTGACTGCGGAGTCGGTTGTGTCCTGTTCTGAGACGTAGAATTATAACTTGTTCTGATCTGTTCATAATGTGATAGTCATCTTGTGTTGGTGTTTGTGGCTTTCTTATTGACTTGAATTTCTATTTTATATCTATTGTATGTAAAGGGAAAAACAGAAAAACTAATGTAGAGGTATTAAAAGAGTTAAATGCGAAACGGACCTTAATCAACAATATAAGAAAAAGGCAATCTTCTTTTTTTGGCCACTTCATGAGACAGGCAGGTTTAGAGAACATAATCACAACAGGCAAGATTGAAGGCACCAGAGACAGAGGGCGACAACGTGAGAAAATATTAGACAGTTTGACAACCTGGCACGGCAAAGAAACAACAACGACTTTGATACATAATACTGTGGACAGAGAGCTGTGGAGAGCCATGACCGCCTACGCCACCCGGCATGGCACCTGATGATGATGATGTAAAGGGATGTATGCTTTCCTTCTTCAAAAGTGAGTAGAATTTCAATTTTACATGTTTTATATAAACGATGTTTTCTTTCCTTCAAAAACTATTGGGATAGATAAGCTTACCCTGTCTATACTGACACCTTGCTACTGCTGAAGACACCATCTATCTTATGCTTATATGAACTCTATTGCTAGTAATTCTTTTGTAATTGACAGAAACATCGAACAGCTAAAAGACATGTAAATATGTTTATGCACATACATTTCTACTTACCAATGCCTAAACCAATAAAGAATCGACAGACAGCAAACATCTGCCAATTGACTGAAAATGCTGCAATCAAGTTGAGAATTGCATGTTCCAAAATAAAAAGGTACATGGTTTTTTTCCGTCCCAAGTTGTTGTCAAGAATCCATGCCAGGATGACACCCACTAAAACACCAACCATCTGTATTGATGTCAAGAAAGCTTTAACCCAGTTTAGTCCGCATACCAGTTTCCACTAGATGAATAGGAAGATAAGTGTATGTAGTTATTGATTGGTTATTGAATATTAATTACTGAACGGACTATATTGTATACCGGTCAGGTTCACATTTTCTCAATCATACAATAGATGAATATTTATTTGCACTTGGGATACAAAAAGATTTGTATTAGCCTTGTGAGATTTCAAGAGCTAGCATTTAGCCGAGATCTCTAAAATCCCTTTCTCATTGTGAATCCCGGTAACATGTAGTTTTCATTTAAACTGAACACCTTCGACAACGCTTTGTGGGTCGATTCTTTTCTAAAATGGAATGGTAATTTATTGCTCAGACAAAATACTCTATCTTTCATCAGTACTCACAGTCTAGAAAAATGACACGGCATAGTGTACGACAACTGTTGGTTTCGACAGTCAGGTTGTCTGATCATATTTCACGATATCGAAATTCCTGAACAAGTCTCCGGAGAAGTGAAAGAATGCAAGATACAATGAAGACCGTACTAGAAGACAGCTATAGTGAAAATGAAGATCACTTGGGTCAAAGAAATAGGAAGCCATGACGAAGGTATAGTGGAGAACAAGCGTTTTGACGTACTAAACAGGTGACAATGACAGGACAATTACAAGAAGCTCTATCACTCTGTATGTGTGCGCATTACTACCTCCAGTATTGTTCTCTTCACCCGGCAGTAAATTACGAACTTCCCTCATTAGGTGAGCCCTATTTCTTCTTAGTATTGTGCCCTCACTCACGTTATTGACTACCAATGAAGCTGCTCCTTCATTTTCTTACCTCTGCATGGGTAGTAATGTACATCCAAGTAATACTTTGGACAATCGAGATGTTTAGTTTATTGTCTATTCCCAGATGAATGATGCTGATAGTATCCACACATCTCGTTAAGCGTAGGGATGGGAGCTTTAGCTATCGTTCCAAGGCCATATTTGTCGCCTTGGTTGCATTAACTCCATGTTTGTTCAAGGTTTACTTAACGTTTTCTATCCACCGTTTTCTTGGTCTACCTTTGGCTTTGTGTCCGGATATATTTTTTTAAATTATATGCTCTTATTGGTATTTGGTTTGGGTTCATTCTTATAAGGTGACCGAACCATTTTACTCGCTGTTTGTCAATATGTTCTATACATGATATTATACCTACACTTTTCCTAATCTCTTCATTTCTTATTTTATCTAGTTTAGTAACCATTGCGCTTTTCTCAGAAACTTCAATTCACGTGTAATTATTTTCCATAGTTGCGAGGTTGTTAAAGACCATGATTGACATCTGTTATTCTTACTGAGCTTTCGCATTTTTGGTATAACGCACGCTTCTTTTCTATTATCTAACAATTGTCCACTGATATAATTTTTGAAGTTTTCTTCGAGAATGTTTCTATTTGCATTGTCAAATGCATTTTCTTGGTCTACAAATACTGTGAAGCCCTGTGTTTCTACACGTTTTTATTAGGCATACCATTCTCTCCTGATAATTTATTAATTGTACTATATTTTAAGACTTTAACTATTTCCTGATTTAGTAAGTCTGGTGCTGTCGTTTCTAAGTATTTTAGAGCGTTAGAGATCTCTATTCTGTTAAATGAGTTGTACAATTCCTGAAAGTATTCTTTCCATATTGCTTTCCTATTTATGCTGCACACTGAGAGTTTTTCAGTAACATTACCAATTCCATTCTTATTATGCAATTTTAAGTCTTGCGCAGTATATCTCGGAGTCAGAGAGTATCATATTTCCATCAATTATCAGGAAGTCAGAATATAAGTCATGTCTGAGAGTCAGAGAATGTCTTATTTCAATTATATGTATTTATCTTCAAAAATTAGCTTCTAAATCTTGGTGAAGAAGACAAAAATTGAAAAACGTGACTAGCTTTAAATACATAATGCCATATGAGCAGATATGGAAGTACAAACAAAGAAATAAACACTAGACTTTAAATGGCACCGGAGGCAATGTTCAGAATGAATGCCATACGGACAAGTGGAATGAGTATAGCAGTTATATCAACTGATATAAATCGCTAATGGTTGGTTGGTTGGTTGCTGATCCAGCCGTCCATGGGCTCATGCCCTTTGACCTAATGCCATTAGATGGCATTATATTGCTGGGAAGTATGTGGAATTTCGGCCCACCCCGGGACAGCGCCAGAGAATAACTATCACACTTCCAGGAAGGTAGGTTTCAACCTATGCAATGCGCCTAGCCACTGTAGCAAGATAGGGTTCACTGTGCTCATTCCCCGCCACCAATTGACTACTGGTTATGCCGAACTTCTCTATTGCTCCAGGCATGCAACCAAATGTTCAAGCCAAAAGGATTGTCACGTCCTGAGTCACTGTGCCTCTATGATGGGCCTCAGCTATAGGAAAAACAGTGATGTCAGTTTCCTCCTCCTCAGTGCTGCACATTACATATCTGGCTCCCTCCCAACCACAGAGTACATATATATTCAGGCAAACATGAAAAACATTTCAACAACAAAACAAAATCATAACTGTATAGATGACATGCCATGAATCTTCTATAAGAAGATAACCTCAATATAACGGAATGTCATCCACTAAGGTTTTCTGTTGCATGGGTGGTTTGTCTAGTGGGCCATTGGTGAGACCCACAGAGGCAACCACATGCGTATAAATCGCTAATAATACCTATTCTTTTGTACGGATGTGAGAGTTGGACAATTACAGCGGAGATGAAGAGAAGAATACAGGCTTTTGAAAACAAATGTTACAGACAAGATTTAGCATATAGTAAACAAAACACATACCTGTACATTTGTGAGGAACAAAATAAATAGTATTGTAGATAAACGAGAACATCTCTTTGAAATGTTGAAATGCCACAAAATTGTGTGGTTTATGCACGTGATGAGGCATGATTCCCTTTCCATGAGTGTACTGCAAGATACAACTAATTGTATGAGATGTAGAAGGAAGGCAATGGATAGTATGAATTGATGGTGCTGGGTAAGAATGTACTGGAGTACGCTTCTCCACACAAATAAAGAACTGCGAACTGACTTGATTTTTGTGCTGATGTTTTCAAAATGGCACCGCTAAGACACGTCGTAAGCATTACGAGTTTGGTGATGTGTGTGAGATACAGATGACTTAACAAGAAGGATTGTATTGGATAGGTACTCGTTGACACACAATGAATGGTGGACCGTTTCCGCCTTGTCGATACACATATGGTGCAATGTATAGATTTTGGTAACTATCACCAATTAAGGAAGATCTCCTGAACCAATACATGCCGACATTGAACGCTTTATGGCAAATTATACAAATAAAATGGTATCACAAGTATTTACGCTTGTTGGTTTACCCAAACAAGAAGTCGCTGCCGATACACTTAAGAGAACATAAACAAATACAAAATTCTAGTTCATGCACTATATTTTCTTACTTCGTTAATTATTGTCAGTGGAGTTTCCTCAAATTGAAACTTATCACATGTCACTTGTACAACTTGACCATCGTTACTGCTGTTCAATGAGCAATCTTTGGCAGAGATATTCTGCAATAGAGTTGCGTTTGTGCTCATACATGACCAATCGGGAATGAAACCAGCGTATGTCATCTGGAGAAACAATACAGTTGACAGTAAATGACATACTGGAAGTTGACTATTTTAAACACACAATCATCCCAATCCACACATATGCACATAAACTATATACATATATTGGAGTAATTTGTATGTAAATGTGCATGCATTTTTCCGTGATATATGTCCTGCTCATTTTCATATATAGTATTAATATATCACTTCCGTACGTGATAGAAAAATATTTATTTTAATATGTCAAGAAATAATAGTTTACCAAATACAAGAATACGTGATTTAAGCAAGAGCTTAGTAACACTTCAATACATGATTTAAAAAATTGTAGCTCAGTGAACATTTCAATACGTGATTTTAAAAATTGTAGCTAAGTGAACATTTAAGTACATGATTTTAAACTGTAGCTCAGTGAACAATTCAATACGTGAATTAAGCTGTAGCTCAGTGAACAATTCAATACGTGAATTAAGCTGTAGCTCAGTGAACATTTCAATACATTAATTAAACTATATATTAACAATATCCGTACGCTATACATACGGATAATGTTTACTCTGACTTAGCAAATGCGTCAATACATGATTTAAATTATAGTTTACATCATAATATTTCTTTAAAAAAACGACTATACATATATTCATGGCTGCCTTTTATGTACTCGGTTTTTCATATGCGTACTCCTCTCCACTCAATAATGATGATGATGTAATCCATTTAGCTGTGAGCAGGTAGCTCTTGACAGCATGTAGTCATTTTGACAAGACATTAGATCCCCCTCAGTCGATTAACCCAAGATGGTACCTAATCTCATAAACAATTTGTTGTCTGAAAGCCACGATTGTTTTAGTGGGCATGTTTAGTCCGCGAAGGAATACATACCAGTGCCACAGTATACCAGGGTGGTGATATCTTGTCAGTATTATATCATATACTTCTTGGCCAACTATTTCATCATTCTTTCGTCATTTCTGTTACCCAACAAAAGTTATGGCATTTTCCTTTACCTATCAAAAGTTATGGTATTTTCTTTTACCCATCTAAAGTTATGGTATTCTCTTTTACCCATCTAAAGTTATGGTATTCTCTTTTACCCATCTAAAGTTATGGTATTCTCTTTTACCCATCTAAAGTTATGGTATTCTCTTTTACCCATCTAAAGTTATGGAATTTTCAGCCACCTAGTAGTTTGCCACAGATGTATACATATACAATGTCCGCTGGTCTGCATATATTAGTCATATGACGATTCTTGAACACAATAAACAAGTAAGAAATTGAGAAAATACATGCATTTAACCCATCAATGGGAGGACAAGATAACAAGTGTAACATTTATAACTATAGGTGAATATTGAAGGGAATTTCATAGAAAATTCTCCCTATACACTCATCATCTACTAGCTTTTGAATGATCTTGGGTCTGATAGGCCACTGGTAAATCATAGCGTCTACTAGAAGTATACTGTCACTGGTAAGTCATAACATCTACTAGAAGTATACTGTCACTGGTAAGTCATAACATCTACTAGAAGTATACTGTCACTGGTAAGTCATAACATCTACTAGAAGTATACTGTTGCGTGGTCGTAGATCTGATATACCACTGGTAAGACCGGCAGACCTTCCTCGTGATGGTCTTTCTCAATAGGAAAGCATGCTATGCGCCAAGAGCAATACTCCTAGCATGAAACTCCTGTAAGTTCAGGCGATAATCGCCAGCGATCTACGATTAAATGCACTTATAAAAAAGACACCACGGCCGGGTATCGAATGCACGATCTTGTGCAGATAAAGCAGCTAAAGCAGATAACCACAATTTCACAACGATTACCACGATTCATTCTCTATCTCTGTGTGTGTGTGTGTATCTCTCTCTCTCTCTCTCTCTCTCTTCTATAGAAAGATAGAACACATGTCTGTCTATTTATATGTTATGTCCAATGTGCATGCTTCTCTCATCTCAAATCATTTACTCCAGAAAAAAAGGAGTGGAAAAAACACAGTTATGTGGGAAGTGTTACATAGATACAATATAGAACACACTAACGACATCAACTGGGACAAACGAAGTTTTGACTAAAAAGTCTTCATCAGGACACAAATGAACAGGAAATGAATATTATAAACAGAATCATGCTATAAGAGGGGATCAAAAGAAGATAAATGAGAGATAAGATAAGATACAGAAAAAAAAGATAAAAATGACAAATACAGCACGAACAGGAGAGAAAGATAGATAGAGAGAGAGAGAGAGTAAAGAAAAGAATACAGCGCAATTATAATAAAAGAAGAAAAATCTAAGTAATATCAAAAGAAAAACCCACTTAACTGACATCCGACGTAGTGGAACAAAATGGTATGAAGTAAATATTGTTAAATGCGATAATAGACGTACGATCCTGTTCTCAATGTTAGAGGGTATTGCATTAAGGTTAGGAAAAGGGGAGAGAAGTAAATAAAAAACATAAAAACACAATCAAATAAAATGAAACTTGTACACAAGGGATACTTTCACAACGTATCTCTCACACAATTACAAATGGTTTTTTCCTTCGATACTATGCTAAAGTCAGATGTGTCAGATCGAAAGAGGCAGATATCTTAGCCATGCTGTAAACCCTAATATAACGTACTCCATTCTCTGAACAACATCCTGCAGCCAAGCACGAGTTTGATAACGAACACAGAATATCTTATATGCATTCATTCAGACAAGTTTCCACAGTCCATTGCATTTTGCCATTCTATTACCATTACAGAATCTGAAATGACTCTTCGCTAAGACCGTTTAATTTCTGTCAACATATTGCCAAGTTTAGCGGGACTCTTCGCTACCACGGTTCATCACCCATTGTGCCTAGGACTGTAGATCTCTAACGTTATTTCAACCATGGCTCCCTTTTGAAATAAATATTTTCTCCAGTAGTCCTCTAGTGCATAAATAAAAAATGCAATAAAAAGAGGTCATTAATTTTCTGTATACCATCATGGCTTATATAGGCCATTTCGCAATAATTTTTTATGTCTATCGCTCAAGCGGTCACATTCATATGCCCTCCACCCCCCACCCCCACAGGACGGGTCTGTAAACCCCCTTCCAAGTTTCTGCATTTTTCTTTGTGTGGACCCCCTCCCCCAATAATGAGTCATATTGAGAACCATTGCTCTAGGTTACCCAACTTTCTTTTTGGGATATACAATGATAAATCCTTAGTATTAGGGAACAAGCTAACGTATTGAAAATGCGAGGGCTTGTGCAACACAGAGTGAATAAGGGAAAACAACACAGATATACTGGGAGTGTTGCAGTGAAATATAAAACACACTAACCACGCCAACAGTGACAACCGACGTTTCAACTCAAAAGTCTTCATCAGGACATAAACCAACACCAAGAAATGAATATTACAAACAGAATCATGCTGTAATAGAGGAGAAAAAAAGATAAAATGGAGATGAGAGACAGAACATAAAAAGAAAATGATAAATACGACATTACCAGTAGAGAGAGAGAGAGAGTAAAAGGAAAAATACAGAGCAATTACAATAACAGAAGAACAATCTAAGGTTAAGAAAAGCGGAGAGAAGTAAATGAAAAACATAAAAACAAAATCAAATCAAATGAAACTTGTACACAAGGGATACTTTCACAACGTATCTCTCACACAATTACAAAGGGTTTTTTCCTTCGATATTACTTAGATTGTTCTTCTGTTATTGTAATTGCTCTGTATTTTTCCTTTTACTCTCTCTCTCTCTACTGGTAATGTCGTATTTATCATTTTCTTTTTATGTTCTGTCTCTCATCTCCATTTTATCTTTTTTTCTTCTCTATTACAGCATGATTCTGTTTGTAATATTCATTTCTTGGTGTTGGTTTATGTCCTGATGAAGACTTTTGAGTTGAAACGTCGGTTGTCACTGTTGGCGTGGTTAGTGTGTTTTATATTTCACTGCAACACTCCCAGTATATCTGTGTTGTTTTCCCTTATTCACTCTGTGTTGCACAAGCCCTCGCATTTTCAATACGTTAGCTTGTTCCCTAATACTAAGGATTTATCATTGTATATCCCAAAAAGAAAGTTGGGTAACCTAGAGCAATGGTTCTCAATATGACTCATTATTGGGGGAGGGGGTCCACACAAAGAAAAATGCAGAAACTTGGAAGGGGGTTTACAGACCCGTCCTGTGGGGGTGGGGGGTGGAGGGCATATGAATGTGACCACTTGAGCGATAGACATAAAAAATTATTGCGAAATGGCCTATATAAGCCATGATGGTATACAGAAAATTAATGACCTCTTTTTATTGCATTTTTTATTTATGCACTAGAGGACTACTGGAGAAAATATTTATTTCAAAAGGGAGCCATGGTTGAAATAACGTTAGAGATCTACAGTCCTAGGCACAATGGGTGATGAACCGTGGTAGCGAAGAGTCCCGCTAAACTTGGCAATATGTTGACAGAAATTAAACGGTCTTAGCGAAGAGTCATTTCAGATTCTGTAATGGTAATAGAATGGCAAAATGCAATGGACTGTGGAAACTTGTCTGAATGAATGCATATAAGATATTCTGTGTTCGTTATCAAACTCGTGCTTGGCTGCAGGATGTTGTTCAGAGAATGGAGTACGTTATATTAGGGTTTACAGCATGTCTGAGATATCTGCCTCTTTCGACCTGACACATCTGACTTTAGCTTAGCTTTGGGGTCACGTTGGCGTATGGAACGCTAATATCAATTACAGTACCAATGCTCCCTGGTCACCTCTTACATGACATGCCACTAATGCTATTATATGCTTTCATTTAAGGCCTCGGGAACACATCCAAATGTGCAAAGAAGACCATTTGCCATTTCGTTTTTAACAAATTAAAAAAAAACAATTATCAATATATACTCTCAGTTGGTTCCAAGTCGATAACCTTACTTCAACTTAATTACGACTTTTAAATAGTTCTTTGTTTCTGGTTATCCTCCACTCTCATCTCACCCTATCCCACCCCTTACTTTTCCATTGAGATTAATTTGGTAACAAAATGGATGTAGAGATTACACAACATAAATAACACACAAATCACTTGAGACAGACTTTCAATTACCTTGTACTTACCCGAGCGATATCAATGTACGATTACAAGGATTAGAGGTTCACTTGTGCAGAAATCAAGTGAGCTTTGTACCGAAGGTAAACTAAAAATTCCACCTAACCACAATTTAAAGGTAATATTTTCTGCTATTCACAAATTTTTATTAGACAGTTATGTAGGTAGTTACGTGTTCGGTTTAGCGCGTTTATTAAATGAATAGAGTTACCTAATCACGTATGACATTGGTTTACTTGATTTCTTGATGTAGAAACCAGCGTCATAGCCCAAGGAGCACTTGCGTAAGTACTCGACTATCCGTTCCATAAACCATACAAGTTGTTTGAATTCATGGCCCCGATACAAGTGTTTGAATTCAAGGCCCCGATTTAAGTGTTTGAATACAAAGTTCCGATACAAGTTGTTTGAATTCAAGGCCCCGATTTAAGTGTTTGAATACAAAGTTCCGATACAAGTTGTTTGAATTCAAAGTCCTGATACAAATGTTTGAACTCAAAGTCCCGATACAAGTTGATTGAATTCAAGGCCCCGATTTAAGTGTTTGAATACAAAGTTCCGATACAGGTTGTTTGAATTCAAAGTCCTGATAAAAATGTTTGAACTCAAAGTCCCGATACAAGTTGTTTGAATTCAAAGTCCTGATACAAATGTTTCACGCATGTGGTTGCGTCTGTGGGTCTCACCAATGGCCCACTAGGCATACCATCCATGCAACAGAAAACCGTAGTAGATGACATGCCGTTATATTGAGGTTATCTTCTTATAGAAGCTTCATGGCACGTCATCTATACAGTTATGATTTTGTTTTGTTGTTGAAATGTTTTTCATGTTTGCCTGAATATATATGTATTTTGTGGTTGGGAGGGAGCCAGAGATGTACTGTGCAGCACTGGGGAGGAGGAAACTGATATCACTGTTTTTCCTATGGCTGAGGCCCATCATAGAGGCACAGTGACTCAGGACGTGACAATCCTTTTGATTTGGGCATTTGGCTGCGTGCCTGGAGCAATAGAGTAGTTCGGCATAACCAGTAGTCAATTGGTGGTGGAGAATGGACACAGTGAACCCTATCTTGGCTACAGTGGCTAGGAGCAGTGCATAGGTTGAAACCTACCTTCCTGGAGGTGTGATAGTTATTCTCTGGCTCTGTCCCGGGGTGGGCAGAAAATCCACAGACTTCCCAGCAATATAATGCCATCTAATGGCATTAGGTCAAAGGGAATGAGCCCATAGACCGCTGGATCAGCTACCAACCAACCAACCATACAAATGTTTGAACTCAAAATCCCGATAAAATGTTTAGTATGGATTTTTCACTTTATATCAGACATGACATACTTCCTTCTATCATTTCGTAATCACTCACGTTTTAATAAGTCTATATAGGTATATGCTTTATCACCTAGAGCATCACTATCTTCTGATCACCTTGAGCACCATCTCGAGCCTCAGTGTCTTCTTTCATTAATAAATGTATAACTTCCGTGTTTATGTAAGTCATACATTTTTTTTCAGTTATGCGTCATGGATCACATCATTTTTTAGTTCTGTGCCATCCACCACAGCATTTTCCGTCAATGAGACTGACCTTCCGTCGGAGGGGAGGGGGGCAATGTCAGGTAAAGGGGGCGATAGAGATTTATAGATTACATGTATATGCCACAAATAAATTAGGTTAATTGCTATTTTACACGCACAATAAGACACGAGGTGCAATTTTAGTGATATTAATTCAGCTGTATCTGGAATCTGCTCTCAACTAGGCTTATTCGAACCAGCGACAAGCGCTTCTGCTAGAGGCGAGAAACTTCTTAACTATAAAAATGCAAAATGAAAATCTAATAACACTTCACTACAAAACAAACGTTGTCTTACAGGCACAGTAAAATCTGGCAATTCAATTTGCAAATTAAATGTGGTGCCAACATGAGTTATTGCTTCTTCTATGTCTTTTGTGTTTTTCTTGGGGAAAAGATAATATTTTCTTGGGGCAAAAATAATATTTAATTACTTTTTTCAAATGAATCTGGCAGTTTGATTAAAGTTTTCATACATTAAACTATTGTTTGCATTGTATCTCAACCATTGTCAGAATCAACTGCTAAAATAAAGTGTTCTCCGTATAATGCTGAATATCTTAAACATGGATTCATTATTTCTTCTCATAATTAACATATGTCATTTTTCTTGAAATGTAAAATATTGTTTTCTAATGTGAAGCGTTCGAGATTAAGACACCACTTTAAGAAGGTTCACTCTGATAAATTTAGCAAAAATGTAACATATATTCCGGGATTTAGTGAGAAACTTAATGACGACAATATAAGACTCTTATTGCGCATGGAAGCAAGGTGGCTTCAAATGACGACAACATAAGACTCTTATTGCGCATGGAAGTAAAGTGGCTTCAAATGACGACAATATAAGACTCTTATTGCGCATGGAAGTAAGGTGGCTTCAAATGACGACAACATAAGACTCTTATTGCGCATAGAAATAAGGTGGCTTCAAATGGTGATTGAAAGTATTCTCTATTTTAAAGTACGGTTGAATTCTTGGAAACAATGAATGATCCTATTAGTCAACAACTTGCAGCAGTTAAGCATGATGTTGATTCATTCATTCATTCATTCTCCTTTTGCGTTGAAGTTAGCGCATAGGGCAGAGGTCAGATCTCTCCAATTATGTTTGTTCAAAGCTATTCTGTGCAGTTCTTGAATAGTATGGATATTTATTGTTTTACTTTCTCTAAGTATTGTTCTTCTGAGTGTTTCATGTGGTCTACCCCTGGTTTGTCACAAAATAATTCGTTTGAATGAAAAAAGAATTGGAATTAACTGACTTCTATTACACAAATCGGTCTGGACTTTACGATGTTAGTTGATTAATCCAATGATCGACGGAGTGACCCAGACTTGATTAGAGAAACACCCTCCATCAACGGACGTCACTACCGGAAGTTGATTACCTACCGTTATTTGAAGGGTTTTTTTCTAAATTCAGCGAGTTCAACTTGCAGCTCCAAGGTCGTGAAAGCAATTTGATCAAAGCTAAACCAGTCCTCAGAACATTTATTTTCAAAAACATGATTTCAATGTAAAGAACTGTAATTTCTTAGTCGCCTCCAACAGGATGAATCTCTGAGTCTGACAACTATTTCTAAATATTTACTGAGCATCTGATCAATGTGGAGCACGATGTGAACATGATGTGATTAAACAAAAGTGAAAAATTGAATGAGATTCGCTTCAAGATGTTGATGCAATGCAAACATTGATTATATACAATGCAATCAAGCTGTGAGCAAGAACTCACGTGAAAAAATGACTGTGAAACAAAGGCCATCTTCAAAACATATTTTTTTGGAAGAATTTTGGTCATAATAAGACCTTGAAAAAAAATTCCAACATTGTGAGATAAAGCAATATTATTCTTCCTCGCTTTTCTCTCATTTATTGCTGTATCTCACAGCTACTTACGAAAACAAGAAACCGTTTGGACATTGTTGATAGGGATAATCTACGTCTTATTTCAACAACGTGAACTCAAATATTGAGGAACTAATATCTATCATCAGTTGTATCCTGCTTATTAAGATACAAGATGAAAATAATTGTGTACAGTGACACCCTTTCATTGCTCTTCTTCATGTATTACACCCATCATCTGAACAGAACACCTGCTTTGACTTGAAGGAACATGTATAAATGGTTACTAAATATGCACTGATAGTATACTTCTAATTCCAACCTATATTTAATTTTTTTCCAAACATTATCTACTCCAGCTCCATATTTTCAGCTACTTTTGTTACCTTTAACAACCGGCTGTTGTTTGCTCTGATTTTAACCACGTTAGTGGCTGCGAGTGGTGTTTTCTCTCTGATTTCAACCACATTAGTGGCTGCGAGTGGTGTTTTCTCTCTGATTTCAACCACATTAGTGGCTGCGAGTGGTGTTTTCTCTCTGATTTCAACCACGGTAGTGGCTGCGAGTGGTGTTTTCTCTTTGATTTCAACCACGTTAGTGGCTGCGAGTGGTGTTTTCTCTCTGATTTCAACCACATTAGTGGCTGCGAGTGGTGTTTTCTCTCTGATTTCAACCACGTTAGTGGCTGCGAGTGGTGTTTTCTCTCTGATTTCAACCACGTTAGTGGCTGCGAGTGGTGTTTTCTCTCTGATTTCAACCACGTTAGTGGCTGTGAGTGGTGTTTTCTCTCTGATTTCAACCACGTTAGTGGCTGCGTTTTGATCAGAAAAGAGGTAACCATCAACAAAGTCCTTTAATGGAAATCGATACCATCATGTACGTGGTGAGTACTCGACCATATATTAAACAGCTATCTTGAATAAGACCGGATAAACATGCTCTCAACTTCACGTGATTAAACTATTGATAGTAACATTGAACACAGTGTAATTTGATGGATGGAGATATAATCTGCAAGCTAATGAAATTATCAGCTTATTCATAGAAGAATGTTAAGAACACCATGGACAGATAATAAGCGTATTGAATGTACCTTGAAAGAAGTTAATTAAAAAAGAGAGCTGCTTACCTGCATCAGAAAGAGACAGTCCACAATTTTGGACACATCATGAGAAGAGGGAAGATGGAGCACATTGTAACAACAGGCTAGTTGAAGAGCAAGAGCGATTGGGGAAGACCAATTGAGACTATTCTTCACAACCAAGCATTGTGGCATGGGAGAACATCGGTATCGGAAATGATTGACAGTACATGAAATAGAGGGCTGTGGAAAGACATGGTAACTAACACCACACAGCATGGACCATAAGAAGAATTCACTTCTAACTGAACGCAATACAGATTATATATGGTTCTTTTCGTACTGTGCTGACATGTTTAGTTTGAAAACAGTTTTACCGGTTGCTTACTGATTTCTCAAATCATCCGAAAATGTTTCTGCAAGATATAACCAAACTAACGATATGTGTCAGCTTTAGAATCTACACGCGCCATCCACAATGTCCAACCAGATTCACAGTGCCAGTCATAAACTCATGTCAACAATTTACCGAAAAACTAGTGCACACCGCGCAATATCTTTGAAAGCTGTGCATGTGTAGTTGTATTTCATGTTACGATTAAACCAGCCAAAAGACTTCTCTAGATATTTTATATCAAAAACATTTAACGCTTGAAAGCACGCAAACCTTGAAGACGTTTTAACTTGTAATTTGGCTGGCAGATTGTATTCTCCTCTCACGGTTAAATGACATACAATGAACGTTTAAATAGCTTTAAAAAGCTATCTAACATAAACAGCTCATAACCCTCATTGTTCTGGAGTTACGCGAACTCTTATTGTGACTGATCAAGATATGACTTTATTGCTTGAAAAGGCTTCTCCTCTGGGTTTCAAAGTGCTCCATCTTTTTTATGGTGATGCACGCAAATAATAGTTGTAGAAATAAATTATATCTCTTCGGGTTTACAAAGTGCTCCATCTTTTTATGGTGATACACGCAAATAATAGTCGTAGAAATAAATTATACTTGTTTGAATATTTCTACTGTTGTGTAAGAAACACAAGTCTCAACACAGCTCATAAACGTGTAAAGCAAAAATGCGAAAGACAGAAAACTTCAAGCTTTCGTAAATTTGATTCCAGTCTAGAAAAGGGGTTCTCAACCTAGTGCTCGCGAGCATCATGGCGCTCTCGTAATAATATGTAGTGCTCGCGACATGCACATTAAAAAAGTGATCGCACTAATGATCGTGAGTTCCCTTTAAAATTCAAACTTTATTCTAAAATCCGAAACAAATAATGATGTAAACCATGATTATCGGAGAAAGGAATGAGGGAGAGGATTGTGTGCGGTACAATGAAGATGATTAGGGCCTATATGGCCAGTTATTACGTTCGTTCACTTTAACTTTCAGTTTCAATTTCCCTTTCATCCTATTATATGTTATGGTCTTCGCACACTCAGTATTACATATGGGAGGTGTGCGTCGTTTGAGAAGTTTGGGAACCCACGGTCTATAATATAATATTTCACATGGTACGAAATAATACGCTCGTGGACATTAACTAAACAGACACAACAACCAAGGGCAAAGAAAGGAAATTTGTAAAACACTTGCTTAGCATGGATAACACATAAATAGGAAGACTACAATGAAACATTACAATATGAGAATTGTTCTGGAAGCTCTATTAAAGCAGGAAAATACAGGAGAAAAGTATGTAAATGAATTATTTCTGGTACACAATTTTTGATTTGGTCAACAGACTAGAATTGCACTCAGGTAAAATTCTCGGAATTTCGTTCTTCCTAACAAATATCGATGTCACGGATTCTGGCGGTCGCCATGACTCGCTGGTCATAACTATTCACTTATACTCACATGTGCCAAATCCTACTCGTGTCACATTTAATATTGAATTCCCACACTCGTGTCACATTAAATACTGAATTCCCACACTCGTGTCACATTTAATACTGAATTCTCACTATCGTGTCACATTTATTACTGAATTCCCCCACGCGTGTCATATTTAATACTGAATTCCCACACTCGTGTCATATTTAATACTGAATTCTCATACTTGTGTCACATAAGTTTGAAATTATTTGCAGAGTACGGATCTAGCAGATGCTTGTTAACGAACTTCCACAAGCCGGACATGGTAAGCAAGTAAATTGATTAGTAAATTGTTTGATTTGGTCTCTCGAGAACCATACATGATGGCAATAGCAGTATTAAAATCAACCTTATACTCAAAATAGCTGTCTTACATACGACATTGCGCTGGGCTAGTTCTCTACCACGGGATCATATGTCATCTGAATTTGCAGAGCGGTGTCTTTACTTCTACACTGTAAGTCTTTCGGTTCTGTACAAGCTGTCCAGCCTCTTCCGATGTCATATTCAGAAAGTCTTCGATGCCCTGTGTCCATTGCAGTTTTGTTCTGCCTCTTGTTCTATTCTATAGATCCTTCCCCTCCATGATTAATTTTTCTAAAGATTTGTGTCTTTGTATATGTCCGAAATACCGGTATGTTAGCCTGCGTTTTAAACAAAATACTTTTGATGAGCCATTCTTGTTCTATATTTAGCTCTTTACGGACGTTCACGTCGAATCGTATTTCTGTCCATGATAGTCATATATTGTGATATGCAGAAGGTGGTCAAAATAAATGTTACAGGAATTCGCTAAAGACCTCACTGAAAGTCATTGACACAAAATATGATACTTGGAAGCCGATCCATTAAAGCGAGAGTTCAACGGTGAAAAATAAACCTGACATCTTGTAAAAAATAATATTAGAAATGCAGAATCTCACTAGTGAAGACTAGATAGAAAGAAACATGTAGATCAAACACCATCTAAAATGATCATACCAAGTCGGACTTTTCCTCTGCTACGGCAGAGATACCTTGTATTTACAATTTACGAACTCATAGGCACGAGCATAAGTCTAACTGAATCTCATAAGGTGTGTCATCCTCACTTGTGATCGACACTTGATATTCCTATGAATCGATAACAAATATGATAAAAGTATTATTGTCACTGATTATTAATATAAATAATAAATAGTAAAAATAACGTCAAAGAGAATTTTTTTTTAACTGAGAAATAATGATATTTTTAAAATTATTATTTCTAATTGACATTAGTATTTTTGCTATTTATTAGTTATATTAGAAATAAGTGATAATAATGCTTTATCATCGATGTTATCGCTTCTTAGTTTTGTTACTGCAACGATCTCCACCTTGTCGGATACCTCTGACAGTTTGGTTATTATTTATTCCTGAATGTTCTGTCTGAACATCTTTATTATGTGTTTTACTTTTGTTGTAAACGCGTTAAAGTAGTTGCATGAAATTGTCGAGTACAGAATACATAAAAGTACGACAATCAATATAAGGTAACTGCATGAAATGTAGCAACAGTTGTACTTACGTAAAACACAGGTTTTAAAAAAATGTTCCACTAAGACACGACAGACTATCACTAAAACTAGGGGGTTATAATGAGCAAACATGAAAACATATATACATTACAATACACAAAGCATTTTCAACATTTCAACCAAAAGGTCTTTATCAAGATACGCACAAAACATCAAAAGACGACGAATGGAAATTATCACAACACACAAAAACGTGTCCAACCGAAATGTGGAAGTGGGATGCCGGAAGGACAGGAAGTACATAAAAAACGTAAATATAGGTGGAAACAAAATAAACAAAAAGATGACGTAAATGACGGAATAAAATGAATAAAGGCAAAGACCACACCAACCCAGTCCTAGACAAAAGAGCGGTCGGAATTGAGTCCAAAAGATTTGAGGATACCAAATTTAAAAATAAGACGATTTTCTAGAGCGTACCTAGATCTATCATCGGTGGTGCAGGATCTGATGGCAGCGACCTGAATATCAAGAGAACCATGATGGTCATCGCCGTTGAAGTGTGTGGCAACAGGAGTATGTGTTCTGTGTTTGATGGCATAAAGATGATTGCAAAAGCGGTCGCTCAATCTTAAGCTGGTTTCCCAATGTGCTGCTTGCCGCAGCGTTTACATATAATTACGTAAATAACATTACGGGATGCACGTGTAAAGGCCTCATCGAATGAGAAAATGAACTTGGGAAATGAAATGGAGCGCATCTGAACCATATAAGCCATGTATAGCCATGTGAGCTCATTAATTGTCGAAAAATGGATACCAGATAGCAACTGAAAAAGAAGACCACGAGAAGCTCTTCGAGGAACAATCATCATAGAGTGTATGACTGTGTCTCAATAACACGCAAGAATTGCACACAGTAGCATTACATCGCTTGAACTGGATAACTCTGGTTTCTGCCCTATTCACCGTATTCATTGCTGAAGGAACATTGATATTTGGAGAGGTTTGTCTAATTGACGGTTCAGAGAGTTGAATATTCACGGTAGATGTGAGGAAATGCATATAACACACTTTCGAATATATGTTGTACAAATTCTGCGCATGTCTTATGAAGAGCTTAAGACAAATGTGTATGGTGTGACGCATTCTCTCCAGAACCTTGTCTTCTTAATGAAGATTCTAACTCTGAACCCTTCTCGTGTTGTTTATTTGTTTGTTTGAGAACCCCGCGATTGCGAGCGATTAACTCTTACTTCCTGTGTGCAGTGGTATGGATTATTTGAGTTTTCTTTCTACCCAGAAAACTTCAGCTTTTGGTTTAGTGCAGTACCTATTGGGCGGGGGGGGGGCCTTCTACTTGTATAGATGACATGCTACATAGCTTCCATAAGAAAGCCTCAATATAATGGTATTTAATCTACTAAGGTTTTCTAATGCGTGGATGGTTGTTTGTTTGTTTGTGGGTTTGTCTGTTTGTTTGTCTAGTGGACCATTGCTAAGACCCACAGATGCAATCGCACGCGTGAACCCATCTCTGTCTTGGGCTATGCGGCTTTCATTTTCAGACAACGTATTCATATCATCTTTTATGTGGCCAGTCCATCGTCTTCTTGGTCTACCATTTCTCTTTCGTCCAGGTGCTCTGCCCTCCATTATTTGTCTTTCTAAACAGTTGTTTCTTTTTATATGACCAAACAGGTGTAGTTTTCTTTTTGCTATTGCAAATATGTATGTAAATAATAAAATATACAGGCATATACAGGTCCACTAGAATCATGATATTCAATGTTAATACGAGTCCTTGTCAAAACTTGTTTCCTGCTGAAATAGTCAACGGTTGAAGAAGAAAAAATAGACAATCATGTACTGACAACATTACAATATTGACGAGTGAGTAGCTGCATATAGAATTTCTTTTTGATGATGTTTTCTCCATGTTCTCCATGTTCTCCATGTTCTCCATGTTCTCCATGTTCTCCATGTTCTCCATGTTCTCCATGTTCTCCATGTTCTCCATGTTCTCCATGTTTTGATGCATCCGAATTTGACCGTTGGAATAGAAGACATGTTGGATACTTAAAAACAGCTTTCTAAAATGACTGATTTGATTTTCCTGTGATTTTCACTGGTCTAGTTGTCGACACAACGTATAATTACTGAGGATATGACTCCTTTTCCAGGTCCAGAATAAAGGAGTTGATCTTTAAATGTGGTGTAGCCAGAAATTGACAGTATTATGGACAACACAGAATGTTTGTCAACCAACAGAGAACTAATAGTCGTCCTGCAATTGTGGATACACTGAGGGGAAAATTGTAGCACTTATAGATGTGTCCTGCGTGCAGTGATAACTATATATCGGATAACTAACAAAGTGTAATTATAATGAAAAATAAAAAATAAGGGAAACGTCAAATGAGTTATTTTAGAATGCTGATTTCCAATTAGCCAAGAGGTTTCATATTGTCTCTGTCTCGATCCGAAGCAGTAGCTGTAAGACCTTAAAGGGTATATTGATTTTATGGATTCGCGGATATAAACTTGATTCGATAATTTGCAGAAAATATGCAATATTTCTGCGTTTCGAATATCAAATTCATTATCAGATGTATATGTTTAAACTTTTACTCCATGGGGTAGCAAAACACCAGCTGGGTCCTTCCTTACCTGCCTCTCAAGCATACACGGCAGGTTGCAATATTGTTTATTTTGTTTTTGACATGCATACAGTCTAAATACGTGAAAATAAATTATCTTAATGATTAAAATACGATATATAAGGGATGTGTTTGCTTGAAAGTGTTAGAAGATAGATCGAGCAAACCAAATTAAAGCTAACTAATATTCTACAATTACAAATGCCATGAGGTCATACCTGGAGCATACTCCATCCTAAGGTCAACCTGTTTAAGCAGATGAATAAGACGATGAATATTTGAAATTTGCCACAACCACCTGTATCGTCTATAATATCCTCAATAGCCATCTAGGTCTTGTTCTACGCGTGCGTTTACCTTAGAAAAAGAACATACGAGCATTTAATGGTCAGCTTTAATGTGTTTCGGAACGTGTGCGGCTGTTTAAAAACACGCAACGTGGAAAGAATTTGACTTGAATTCATGAAATGTAAAATATGTAACTCAATAATCATAATAATGATGATGCAAAGCATTTTGATCTAGCCATTATATAAACATAAACATCAACTACAGCTCACACTGAAGTAGAAATAGAAAATAATGAAGAATTTTTAGCTTTTTTTTCTTTCTGACATTCTCTAGTATTAAATCTGTCATCCATGTTTGTCTGCTATTGGCTTTTCTTATTGATAAATTTTCTTTTTTTTTTGCTTGAGTGCTTTTCTTTAGACTATCCCATTTGTTGTATATTTCCTCTTCTTGATTCTTCCTTCTGTATTGTCCAATGCATTCTATCATTAGATGTTTATATCTGTTCATACATCTACAATGTATATTTGCTGTATATCCAGTTGTTTCAGTACTTATGTGAACATAAGACACAAGAAATAAGTAGGACAATTTGGGCTAGGACAAGAAGCGACATATAGTTCTGTGAGGAGAATAACATGGCGCCATGTGCAATACATTCTTGAACATGAAAATAGAAGAGTATATACATGGTAAAAGTCCTGGAGACAGAAAGAAGAACCAAATAGATTTTATTATGATCGACAACAGATTTAGAAATAGTGTAAAGAACACAAAAACATAACCAGGAGCTGATATCAACTCTGATCATAATTGAGTGTTGTGCAAATTTCAGGTAAAATTTAAAAATACAGATCTTAGAAGAAAGCAGGATCCACAGGTAGACATATAAGTACTGAAACAACTGGATATACAGCAAATATACATTGTAGAAGTAAAAAAACAGATATTAACATCTAATGATAGAATGCATAGGGCAATGCAGAAGGGAAAATCAAGAAGGAAAATAATATACAATAAATGGGATAGACTAAGGAAAAGCACCTAAACAAAATATGAAAATTTACCAATAAGAAAAGCTAAACACAGACAAATATTGATGACAGATGAAATACTAGAGAAAATGTCAAAAAGAAAGAAAGCTAAAAATACCTTAAAATATTCACTTATAGACAAAGAGATACATAACATGTGCAGAACACTGAAATAACAATCGCTAGAAACAAAATTTAGAAATATAGACGAGATGTCACTACACCAGAAGAATTTTTTTTAATGCCCTAGGAAATACGACAGACCACAAATAAGAATATCCTTCTATATCCTCCTATAAATGGAGGTGCCTGCATTAAGAATAAGAGTGAACAAATTGTATTTTATAGGATAGAAGTACTAACAAGACGGGAAGATTATGTGACAGATTTACTTGACGATTAACAGAAAAGAAACCTACATTAAAAAACAATAATGGACCAGCAATACTGAAATCAGAAGAGGAAAGCTCTATAAAATCAATACAATGCAGAAATACTGCAAGCACTGACAACATAACATCAAAAATAATACAAACTCTATGCGAATTTGGCGTGGAAACTGTCACATAACTTTTCAATGACATATGAAACAGGTTGCATACCTAAAGACCTACAATCACCAGTATTCATACCGCTACTTCAGAAGCACAGATTGTTGTATATTTTACAGAAAACAGAACAACAGGTTTGATGAGCCATATTACCAAAATCAAAATACTACTCAAGATAATAAATGAAAGAATTAAAAACAAGATACTTTAAAGTCGATGAAGAACACTTTGATTTTAGGAAAAACAATGGTATCAGAGTAATTATAGTTAGTATCCGACAATTGATAGTTAAATACATGGAAGTAAAAAAAAATTATCTATATTTGCTTCATAGACTACAGCAAGGCATTTGACAGAGTCCAAAATGAAAAATTAATTGAATGTCTTCAAGAAATAGGCATATATGGAAAAGACTGCATACTTATTATAAAATATATTCGGAACAAACTGCATCACTAAGGTGTGAAAACAGCTACTTACCATACATAGAAATAAAAAGTTTGGTAAGACAAGGATGTATTTTATCACCCAACCTATTTAATATCTACACAGAGAATATCTATAAATATATAGAATGAATGCCAGTACTCAAGATCAGTGGGGAAATAATAACCTGCGACATGCAGGTAACACTGTCCGTTTAGCAGAAAATGAACAGGAACTACAAAGACTAATAGATCAAGTCGATAAATCAAGTAAAGAATATGGACAATATATTTGATAAAGGTAATACATTGAATATAAATTTTTAATGTTTTACTGGAAAAAACATTGCATGTTGGGATATTAGGATTATTCATCAAAAAAAACCCCCTAATGATTAGAAAAATTGCACAAGAACAGGAGCGAAACATAAAAGTACATGGAGAGTCACTAAAACTAGTACAACATTATAAATATCTGGCACACACAATCACAAATGATGGTCGATGTGACACAGAAGCTAAAAGGCGAATAGAAAAGAATAAAAGTACTTTCAATGATATGAGGAAAATATTATATTTTATATGTTAATGTAAGGCTCAGAAACATGGACAATAAACAAACAACAATACGACATAATTGATGATTTTAAGATGTGTATATATAGAAGAATAGGGAGAACATCAAGGAAAGAGAAGACAACGAACAAAGAGGCTCTAACAATACTTCACCTGAAACAGGAATTATTAAAGGAAATAAATATCAGACAAATAAAGTATTTTGGATTGGACATATTTAAAGACATGAAATCGTATTGAAGACCTTAATTGAGGGTAAAGTCGAGGGAAGGCGAGAAAGAGATAGGCAGAGATACAGTTGAAAGAGAAGAATCACGAGATGGACAGGTTACAGTCTAACAGAGTGCACTACGATGGCAAGAGACAGAGCATGTTGTAGGTCCTTTACAGCCAACCGTCGTTGCAGAGATGGCACTTAATGATGATGAATAATCCTAATATCCCAACATGCAATGTTTTTTCCAGTAAAACATAAAAAATTATATTAAATATATCACCCTTTATCAACCATATTAAATATATCACCGTTATATAATATATTCAATATATCATCATCATCATCAAGTGCCGTCTCCGCAACGAAGGTTGGCTGCAACGTATCTCCAACATCTCCTGTCTCTTGTCTTGGTGGTGCACTCTGCTAGACTGTAACCTGTCCATCGTGTAATGTTACTCTCCCACTTGTATCTCTGCCTACCTCTTGCTCGCTTAACTTTGACTTTACCCTCAAGTAAGGTCTTCAATAAGGTGTCATGTCTTTTAATGTGTCCAGAGTATTTTATTTGCCTGATCTTTATTTCTCTTAGTAGTTTTTTTCTTCATATTAAGTGTCTTTAGCACCTCTTTATTTGTTTTCTTCTCTTTCCATGATGTTCTCCCTATTCTTCTATATGCCCACATCTCAAAGGCATCAATTTTGTCTTCTAATTGTTTATTTAGTGTCCATGTTTCTGAGCCATACATTAATATGGAATAGATGTAGAATTTTATAATTCTCATTTTTAACTTGTTTGTAATTTGTTTAGATATTAATAATTTCCTCATGTCATTGAAGGTACTTTTAGCCATTCCTATTCTCCTTTTAACTTCTTCTTTTCAAGAACACGTATATGTGTATGTGTATGACGCTGAAAGGCAACAAGGGGTTTAGCGAATATATACATATGTACATCTACACATACACATATATATTTCGTTTTTTTATAAAGTTGTTCAATATGCGGAGAAACGTTGGGGTATTAAATAAACCACTAACCACTGAGAAATATTGTAAATCAATGATAACCACTGAGAAACATTGTAAATCAATGATAAACACTGAGAAACATTATAAATCAATTATAACAATTGAGAAACATTGTAAATCAATGATAACCATTGAGAAACATTGTAAATCAATGATAAACACTGAGAAACTTTGTAAATCAATGATAACCATTAAGAAACATTGTAAATCAATGATAACCATTGAGAAACATTGTAAATCAATGATAACTACTGAGAAACTTTGTAAATCAATGATAACCATTAAGAAACATTGTAAATCAATGATAACTACTGAGAAACTTTGTAAATCAATGATAACCACTGAGAAACATTGTAAATCAATGATAACCACTGAGAAACTTTTTAAATCAATGATAACCACTGTGAAACATTAATAATCAATTATAACCATTGAGAAAATGTAAATCAGTGATAACCACAGAGAAACATTGTAAAACAGTGGTTATCAAAGTTATCCATGTGTATCATACATCGTTTTTCTGGGGGAGGGGTATGAAGAAAAATATAGTAATTGGGAGTCACGGGCCCGTGTAGAAGAGGCGGTCACATAAATAGATGTCTTGACAATATTTAATGAGATAAATAATAATAAACCTTGAAGAATGATGTTTATGTAATGTTTCTTTTATAGGATCCTTTACCCCCCACCCCTCTTCCATACCCCCTTTTTAAATTTTTTTTTTTTTAAATAAATGTTTTAAAGAATTTTCTTTTAAAGTATAGCACTAGAGAAAACGAATGTTTGACCCTGGTCAAAATTATATTACATAGTAGAATACAACCTTTCGATGTAAAGCTTACTAAAGAAAGGAGATCTGAAAATATGTAGTCACATGCAAATATAAATAATCATAGTTAACTTTAGACAGGCTGTTTCCAATTAAGACCTAACACTGAATTAATTAGAACCCCATTCGTTACGTTTTTAATTATTGTTTGGATTCGGTTGGTCACTATTTACTTGGTCACTAAACACTATTTACTTGGAATCGCATGCCAACGATAACCAAGTTGACTCCAAGTACGAGGCGTGTTCAAATGAAAACGGGACTTGTTACACCACGCGTGATAGAGCGCACTGATATTGATGACATTTTGCACTAGTAATGAGTATCCAATAATTTACATACGGTCACGTGTTCATCTTCCCAGCATGCATATGTGCTGCAGAAGACTGTTAACAATATGGCGGGTGTGATTCCGAACCCGTCCAAAGTGAATCAGCGTGCTGTGATCCAGTTTCTTTCATTTGAAGGATGTCAAGCAGTAGACATTCATCGGAGAATGAAGGCAGCATATGGTGACAAATGTTTGTCGAGGACCAGAGTGATGGAGTGGGTGCGTATGTTTAAAGACGGACGTGAGTTAACGGCAGATCATGCACGGCCAGGTCAGGCGCATATTGTTGCAACAGAAGAAGCCATAGCCGTGCTTGATAAAGCAGTACTGACTGACCGTCGTCGGAGCATTCGTTCGCTTGCAGAAGAATTCCATATGTCAATTGGGACAGCCCACATGGTTGTTCGGAAGAAATTGAACTATCGGAAGGTGTTCACAGTGGGTCCCACGGATGTTGACTGACCACCATAAGGAAGAACGGATGGGGTGGAATTAGAAAGCACTAAAGGGACAGCGATTCAACAGCGACGCAGACGTGAAGACAGCGTGACCACATGGTTCAGAGAACAGCCACGCAACTTTTTCTCGGACGGCATTCGACGTCTACCTAAACAGTGGGATGCTTGCCTAAATGCATACGGAGATTTTTTCTGATGAACCCAGGTGCATTCTTATTCACAAGTGGTTGCTTTGTTCAATTCCGTTGAAAATATTAAATTGCGTATGATACTTTTTAAATAAATCCACAAGTCCCGTTTTCATTTGAACACGCCTCGTATATAAATATAGACCAACCGCAACCCAACAAGGACCCCCCCCCCAACCCGGTCCGGTCACGTGACAATTCTAGATAACCGATGTTACTGGAGGATGTCGTGGCTATAGGTACGTCTTTAGTAAGAGGGGAAAGAGAGTTATCTTTTTTGTCAAAAGTCATATCTTGTCTGCTTGTGTAATTTCCTCTTTTTCACATGATTCTTTCTGATTGCCTTATTGTGAAAAATCGTGAAAGGCGAGGGAGAGTTAATCATGTTTTGAGTACACTCCTAGTACTAAAAGAAGTCAAAAACAATTGATACCCCCCCCCCACTTTATCTACGGGCTGGAGTTGAAAAATAAATGTTTGACGAAAAATAATGCAGATCGTCTTTCTTCTTCTATGTCCAGAATATAAAACCTAAGAGAGAAGATTGTGTTGCCAAAAAATAACTATCGGCATATATGAATAAAGAGAAGAGTTAAAATTAAAACACTAAGCGCCTGTGTGTTACCGGGGCCCGAAAGGGGAGCAAAGATAAGCAACATTGTTTATCTTCCACGAATGTCGTAAAAGGCGACTAAGGAGGTTATGGGATGGAGTTGGCTGTCCCATCCAATATAGGGTCAGTGACCCAAAGCCATGCTGAAGTCGGATGTGTCAGGCCGAAAGGTGCAGATATCGCAACAATGCTGTAAACCATGACGCAACGCATTCCGTTCTCCGGACTACATCCTGCTAATCTGCAGGAGTTTGAGAACGAACTCAGAAGAAGAAAACACTAATAATAAGTGTTTGGCAAGGTGTCTGGTTCGAGGCTGTGACTGGTCAGAGGCTAGGGCTTGGTCGAGACTGATGGTTATTTAAATATCAGAAACAGACAATATTTTGAGAATATTTTATGAGACAGAAATGTCTGGAGAAAATATTTGCAACGGACAAGATTGGAGGCAGGAGATATTGATGACGACAGCTGGGAAAATAGGGCATACATAGTTTAACATTGTGATATGGCATAGACTCAACAAGGATCCCGATATAAGATACTAAAAATAAAAAAAGATTTTGGAGTTAATGGAGCTTACGTCATCGCTTACGTCATCGCTTACGTCAGTCAACTTAGCACATAATGATATTGACTACTTTCTTTTATTTCATTTGCAGGAGGTTGAGCTTTCAGAAAACAAAAGCAACAACTCGCCGTAAATATTGAATACAAATCATTACGGTACAAAAAGTATGAGTTGATCTATACGTCCTGAACAGCAACAAGATGGTTGTGCTTATTTCTTAGAGACTTCAGCTCAGCTTAGCTTGATTGAATGTCAAATAATCTTCATGGCCAGGATGTTGTTAATAGTACTAAGGTGCCGGCTAGGCTGTTCACTCATCCAAGGCCGGGATCCAGTAAAGATATGTGTACAGAAAGTAAACATGACTTGAAAAGCTGATTTTTTATTATTTCCGTGAATTTATTTGGTCAACCTTGGTTTTTTTAGCATGCGACTCCAAGTATATAAAAATTTATCAACAAAAATCACGACAATAATCAAAATCGTAAAGAATGAAAGCTTGTTTCCTTTCTGTACAAGATCTTTACTGTCGACGATCTCCACTATATATATATATATATATATATATATATATATATATATATATATATATATATATATATATATATATATATATATATATATATATATAATATGTCTATTGTCTTTTGCACAAATGCTGTTAGGCGTCGTGGGGAGTTGAAGATTTCTATCTCTGGTCATCTTTGCTGCGTTTGCTTTGGTTAAGCCGTATTTTTTTTAACAATCGTCTGCTTCTTCCCATCTTGTTCTTGGTCTTCCTCTTGTATTGTCGCCGTTCTTTCTGCTTGTGTATGCCTGGGCAGCTGATTGTGACGGTTCCATTCGCACAAGGTGGCCGACCCAGTTGTTCTGCTTTCTATATATTGTTTGCATGCTATTGTCCCTACTATCTTTCTGATGTTTTCATTCCTCATTCGGTCTGGTGACGTTCATAACCGTTCTCTGGCATTTCATCTCACATGTTGTAATCTTTCTCATGAGTGTTTTGTCAGGAATCATGTCTGGCACTGGTAACATAAGGTTGGAATAAAGATTGTGCTTATTATTTGTCAATTGGTCGCCATGAATTTGCAGTGTTTTTAAGCAACGGTGACAGTTGGTCACGGCGTTTGAATTTTGACACCTTTGTCAATTTTGCCGTCTTCTGTAAAACTGCTTCCTAGTTATTTACATTCTGATTCTGATGTCTCCATTCAACCCTGCGAAAGTGTTAACCACCTCCTTTTGTTTTAATATTGAGCGCTGGATGACTTCAGGAATATGATCTCCCTTTGAGGACAGATAAATAAAACGCCTTATATTGCACAAAACAGAAGTTCATAAAATTTTTGTCACACAATGACATTGGGGCATGAGCCCATGGACCGCTGTATCATCAACCAGCCAACCAAACGACCGACTAACAAACCAGCCAAACAACCAAGACGTACAAAAGAACCAGTGGGATGTAGTTTTCAGAGACTAAATGTTCATTGCTTAGAATGTCATGTGACGTATTCTTTCCAGAACATTGTCTTCCCAATGAACTTCCTGATCCCTTCTCTGTCTTATGTCATTCGGCTTGAATTTTCTAACGATGTATTCATGTTATCTTTACTGTCGTCAGTCCATCGTCTTTTGGTCTTCCTCTCCTTACCCTCCCTGGTGCTCTGCTTCCATTTTTCGTCTTTGTAAACAGTTGTGTCTCTTTATATGACCAAACAGTTACCAAACACAATATTTGTTATTGTGTTTAGTAACCAACACTCTGGAATCTTCAATGTGTTTATAATATCTGAGTTTCTCTTTTTTTCCGTTTATGATATTCTATCTGTAGCATTTCACCTCAAATGCGTTGATCTTCTTTGCTGCTGTTTTACTTAGAGTCCATGTTTCACAGCCATATGTTGCAAGCGGAAACATAAAAGTTCGTATCATTAGCAGTTTCGCTTCTATTTATTACTTAGAGTGAGCTTTATATATGGTTGTCCATAAACTACGTCAACTATTAAGCGGGGGAGGGTGGGTCCTGAAAAAAAGTTTAACAGTCAATGACAAGGATTGGGGGGGGGGGGGGGGGGGAGTGTCGATTTGACAAATATTGAAAAATTGTTCCAAAAACAAAGTTAATAATACTGCTTTTTAAATGCTCAAATTCATTTTTACTAATTTGAAATATTTTACTAAAAGAAAACATGTATGTGTCGTACTGTTTCAGAATGTGTTTTTTATTATTATTTCTATTTGGCTGGGGGTAAAAATTTTAGACATAATTAAGTAGGGTGTCTCTGAATTTTTGACAATTGTTGACAATTTGTGTGTAATAATAGGCAAAAACTTGTTCGCCTGATTTATGAAAAACCCCACTGCTAAATATCCTATGTTACCTCCAATGGTAGTCTGTTCAATAAGAGTGCTCAACAAGAATTTCTTGAGGTAGGATTCAATGATAGAAAACAACTTGGTACCGAAGAATGAGGTGACCAAATTTAATGCACAGCGACGAAAGAAACAAATATTGCAAATAAACTCAAGAAAGTATTCGCTCTTTTATGTTCACCACATCCTCTTAGTTTACATGAGATCACAGAATGAACGCAGCAGAAATAGAATATTTATGAATAAACAGCGTACTATGAAACTTAGTTTTGAGTATCTTTTCTTAAATGTCTATTGTTTCTTAAAGTAGGGGTGTATAACTTGGGTCATTTGTCTCCACATGTGGCTACATTGTTTTGCTGAGAACACACATACAAAAATTATATTTTTAGGGAACGGACCCGTCTAAGAGAGGGGTGTGTGCGACAGAAAAGTAAGTTCCTGAAATTTCCACTAAGTTTCCACTAAGGGTAACTTCTCAGGGTCCCTCCCCTTAGTAGCAATAATTATCAAACTATTTCAGACTATAATTGTAGACGTAAAATATGGACAGCCCCCACACATGTTTGCTATAATTATTGACGTAACATATGTACAGCCCCCACACATGTTTGCTATAATTGTAGACGTAAAATATGTACAGCCCCCACACATGTTTGCTATAATTGTTGACGTAACATATGTACAGCCCCCACACATGTTTGCTATAATTGTTGACGTAAAATATGTACAGCCTCCACACATGTTTGCTATAATTGTTGACGTAAAATATGTACAGCCTCCACACATGTTTGCTATAATTGTTGATGTATCATATGTACAGCCCCCACACATGTTTGCTATAATTGTTGACGTAAAATATGTACAGCCTCCACACATGTTTGCTATAATTGTTGATGTATCATATGTACAGCCCCCACACATGTTTGCTATAATTGTTGACGTAACATATGTACAGCCCCACACATGTTTGCTATAATTGTTGACGTAAAATATGTACAGCCCTCACACATGTTTGCTATAATTGTAGACGTAACATATGTACAGCCCCCCCACACATGTTTGCTATAATTGTTGATGTACTATACGAACGGCCCCCGCACATGTTTGCTAAATTAGCCAGCGATAAAATCAGTTTTTCGTACTTTATGTAGAAATTGTAAATAAAAAAGGTCGAAATGTTTCTGACTCATCCAGTTAGAACGACTAGAATACCAGGTTAAATTCTCATGTTTAGGTTGAAATATCAACTGGCAAGCCAATTACTAAATTAAATATTGACTTTAGATCAGTGTTTCCCAACATTTTTTGTTCCGTGCCACACGTAAGTATTTCTAAAATTCTGATTCTTCCCCCTCCCCTCCCCCCTCCCCCACCCCCATGTAGCATATATAATTCTTTTAATATTAAAAAAATTAATTATTCCCTAAATGAAGCCTACTACAACTTGTTATAATTGCCCCCTCCCCCCTCCTGAATTATCAAATTTCCCCCTGGGGTGCGTGGGCCCGAGCACTGCTTTAGATAGTACCTGACTTCAATATCACGGTGTATAAAAAAACTCATTAAGACCTATTGAATTTGTGTATTCATTTCAGGTAAATAGTTTTTCAAATAGCTTTCTATGGTTCGATTTCTTGATTAACATATTATGATGGCATATATTAGTGCCGAACTGAACTGAAAATAGATAATGCAAATTTTCTACTCAATTGATTCTCTCAAGACCTGATTTACGGTACGTTACATTCACTACCGATCTTTTTTACCGCATATCTTTTCAAGACCAGTTGGACTTTATGTCAAGTTAAAACCATTTCTAGTAACATTTTTCATGTTGTTTTATGAGAGTATAATTACTTATACTTTACTATCTTTTATAAGTATTTCTTATTTCCTTATTCTCATCTAAAAGTCCATGTTTACTTTTAATATGACATATCTATACAAGTCGTGCGCTCATAAATAGTGTATTATACACGTGTTTCTTATCAGTCACTTATTTCAAGTACAAGATGGTCAGCCTTTTAGAGCATTAAATTATTCAATTTGAATGTGTACACAATATGTAAACTGAAAATAAACAAGGTTAAGCATTACATTAGTTTGAACCATATATGATATTAGTTAATGTTTTTCATGATAAAATATGTTTACTGAATCGTTCAAGTGTATTAGGTTCAGGTATGCATACCTAACATGTACAAAAAAATGTGTTGAATGTTAATGTTTCTGTGGGTGTGATACCTATTTCTCTATTGTGTGTTTTGGAGGGAAAGTAGTTTCCGTAACCAAAAACTGAATGCATAAATATTCTTAAAGTGTTATGAGTACTGAATATTTCATTTGAGAAAAGTAACTGAATTGAAAATAATTAATAATAATATTCTTTGCAAAATTACTCACAAATTTTCTATTTGCAAAATTTTAAGCAAAAATTGTTATTGTAAATATTAATACATGCAGAATATCATAAAAATCATGTAGCATCTTGAAAGTTTCAGAGAGCCATTAAAAAACATATGTATGACAATGTTTTGCTGCTTGTTTCCGTCTTGTTCTGATCTCGTAAATCATAAAGGCGGGTTTTATCCTCAAACCCCCTTATCTACAGGTGTGTGGTCAACACATTATCGACCGCCTTTACAATTTTGGATATATTCTGGTACCGAATGCATTAGATTGGATCGATAGTTTGCCGATTATGATTTAATTAAAATGGCGACATTGGAATCATCTACTCATAAAGTACAAAACCAGTGCGCTAAAACTGGACGAGCGACTGTTGCGAAGATGTTATATAAAAAAAGGATAACAAAAAATTGTTAAACAAATAAATTTATAATAAACAACATGTTATGTAAATATATTAACATATAAAGAATAAAAAAGCATACGTGAAACTTGTGCAAAGACCACCAAAGCCAATCGACATGGCACTTCAAGAAGATATAAGACATGCGTTGTTTTTAATTAATTGTACAGGTAATTTTGTGTAGGGATTACTACTAAACACTGAGTACACATTCTAAAAATCATACACACCTGGCTTGATTTTAGATCAAAACTGCTCTCGAAATACACTGACTAAATAACTGGAAACTGTGTTAGCAGGTAGCAACAGAACATTCTAGATTATGTTTACGGATGTAACATGCGCTGATCACATACAATTTTTCCCACAAGCTGGCACGAGTCATTGAATAATTTTGTATTCCTTACGCGCTTGTTTGAGAAAATAAATAAAGAAGTTAAAACTTACCCGGTATCTAGAATCATTAAACCGTATAGTATGTTTAAAATGTATCCATTCACTCATACAGCTACAGAAACCATCTGATATATTTATGTTGTAAGAAACACATAAATATATAGATTGTGTTACTTGCTCTACACAGAAAAAGCAGTTTCAAAAGGTCGATCAGCGGACAGAAAACGTCATATGAAAACTAGAAAAAAGCTTGCACTATACTGTTCACTTACAAGTATATATGCAAGATGTATTATGTCTCGTTTACGCTGGTGTAGGGCATATTAGTAGTTTAGTGACTTTGATGACAACCGTGTCAGCAATTCTTATTAATATTGCTGACCTCTCTGAATATATGCTTACTTTTTTCTACTCCTAGCTCACATTTGAGAGGTTGAAGTCTTCTGAGTATTAAATTTAGCTATGAAACTTCAAAGAAAGGTTTCATCCATCCATAAGTCCGCTATCACGTTAGGGTCGTAGGAATACTGTTGTTCGCTCGAAGTAGTCGACGATGATCGTTCAGTTCCACTGGCATCATGATGATGATGTCTGCGTTGTACCCGACTGTGATTAATGAGTGATATGCGAGCTTAGAATTGTCTATCCCACTCTGAAATGGGAGGAGTCTAAGGAACATCCCACTCTGAAATGGGAGGAGTCTAAGGAACATCCCACTCTGAAATGGGAGGAGTCTAAGGAACATCACACTCTGAAATAGGAGGAGTCTAAGGAACATCACACTCTGAAATAGGAGGAGTCTAAGGAACATCACACTCTGAAATATATGGGAGGAGTCTAAGGAACATCCCACTCTGAAATATAATGGGAGGAGTCTAAGGAACATCACACTCTGAAATATATGGGAGGAGTCTAAGGAACATCCCACTCTGAAATGGGAGGAGTCTAAGGAACATCCCACTCTGAAATGGGAGGAGTCTAAGGAACATCACACTCTGAAATAGGAGGAGTCTAAGGAACATCACACTCTGAAATAGGAGGAGTCTAAGGAACATCACACTCTGAAATATATGGGAGGAGTCTAAGGAACATCCCACTCTGAAATATAATGGGAGGAGTCTAAGGAACATCACACTCTGAAATATATGGGAGGAGTCTAAGGAACATCCCACTCTGAAATATAATGGGAGGAGTCTAAGGAACATCACACTCTGAAATATATGGGAGGAGTCTAAGGAACATCACACTCTGAAATATATGGGAGGAGTCTAAGGAACATCACACTCTGAAATATAATGGGAGGAGTCTAAGGAACATCACACTCTGAAATATATGGGAGGAGTCTAAGGAACATCCCACTCTGAAATATAATGGGAGGAGTCTAAGGAACATCACACTCTGAAATATATGGGAGGAGTCTAAGGAACATCACACTCTGAAATATATGGGAGGAGTCTAAGGAACATCCCACTCTGAAATATATTGGAGGAGTCTAAGGAACATCACACTCTGAAATATATGGGAGGAGTCTAAGGAACATCACACTCTGAAATATATGGGAGGAGTCTAAGGAACATCACACTCTGAAATATATGGGAGGAGTCTAAGGAACATCACACTCTGAAATATAATGGGAGGAGTCTAAGGAACATCACACTCTGAAATATATGGGAGGAATCTAAGGAACATCACACTCTGAAATATATGGGAGGAGTCTAGGGAACATCCCACTCTGAAATATATGGGAGGAGTCTAAGGAACATCACACTCTGAAATATATGGGAGGAGTCTAAGGAACATTGAACTACTCTTACCTTTCTTCTAGCGCGTTTTTTAATTGTCCATGAATTTGTGTCTATTTTGAAGTGAGTCAGCAATGTCTGAAGAGTGCCTTTAAAACGCGTCTTTTGTCATCGGACCTTGCGTGAGCCAGTCTGGAATTCTCCATATATCAACTTTTTTGGTAGTCCATGTGAATCATGTATCCTGCCCAGCGTGTCTTTACCTTCATCAACATTCTGTGTATACTTACAGAGTTAGATTCCATCAGTACTTCACTTGGGCTCTTCACTTCCATCAGGACTCTTTGAGATCCCTGGTTCAATCCACGGTTGGGACATGATTTTTTTGTTACTCTTATAGTAAAAAGGTATGTCCCATGGCAGCAACCTGCCGTTGGGGATGAAGATAACTTATCTCTTCATGTACTAAGTCGCAGCAACTATTAGATGGGGTGGCCCCGTTCCCTTCCTTGCTGTCTTTACCTCCCCTAACTCATGCGTCAAGTACCCATTTACAGCAGAGTTGACTGAAGGAGTGGTTGTGTCAATCACAACCCGGATTTTATTTTGTCCGGTGATAGAAAGCAAGCTCACTATCAACTAGGCTACCGCGCTCCTCCGCGTTATTCCTAGGTAGAATCAAAATCCTTCCAATACATTTCGCGGCGCTGGCATGTTGGTATTTTATTGGCGCTACTGCCTCACTAGCTTTCATTGTCCATTGACCCTGACCCACCAGTATGACTGTTTGTCTCAAGCTAGCCAGTTCTCAACGTATCAGATAAATTGTTTTTTCTTCCTTTTTTACCTATTATCACCTATATTTTACTCTCACTTGCATACATCATTGTATTATCACTGTATTTTCTTCCCACCATTATCTACTCCTACTTATAGTTTCTCTCCACTGCCCATATCTGCTCGGTCGTTTCTTTCTTTTCTCCTTTTTTTCTCTTTTTTCTTTTTCATCTCCATCTCTCTCTCTCTCTCTCTCTCTCATCTGATCTCTCGTACCATCCTCTTTTGTGTTTCCATCACGACTGTATGCTAATACTCATTGCCTGTTGCCATTTTTTAGGTAATTATCTTAATTTATCCTCATTTATCTTATTTTACTTGCTACTACACCTTAACTATTCTCACTCCTCATCTCCTTCTGTGCACTTTCCCCACCTCACTTCTTCCCATACCCTCTTCCTCCCTGCTAGGCTGCTCCATCTCTGCTCCCTCTGCTATCTATTCGTTATACTCATTGCGTGTTGCCACTTTTGAGGTAAGTATCTTAATTTAACCTTATTTATTTTACTTGCTACCACACCTTATCCATTTTCGCTCCTCGCCTCCTTCCGTGCACTTTCCCTCCTCACTTCTTCTCCCATACTCTCTTCCTCCCCAATATGCCGCTCCCTATTTACTTCCTCCACTATCTATTCACTATCTCTCCTCCTCTTTCCTCCCTATCAACCACGTTTGTTTCCATGTAAGATTCGTTGTACCGTTGTCTTTCGTTTGTCCTGATGAAGGCTTAATAGTCGAAACGTCGTCTGTCCCTGTATCTCGTTGTTAGGTTGTGTTATGTTTTATTTTGGTAACACATCTACCTATTTTTGTTTATCTTGACATTTGCCCGGTGTTACTCCAGCCACCTGCTTCCTGTTTAGGGTTGTTACCCAACACTGGAACATTTATCCCTTGATTTATTACACAGCGGCCATTATTTCCACAGCTCATAGAAAGCCTCCCTGTACTCCTTCACAGGAAAACATGCAGTAACGAAAGAAAGTACTTCACTGTCTCGTATTTTATTCAATCAATAACATACAAAGAGCAGAGACAGCAGACCTGGCCAGAGGATACAGACTTGAGGCAAAAGCTATGGGGCAGCTGCTCTGACCTGGAGAAGACAGTGGACTTCGTCTTGATGACGGGCCTGACGGTATAGCATGACCACAGATGCTGAACGCAGAAGAAGAAGAAAATTTCCATCAATCAACGTTACTACCCAACATTTTGAAAAATCCTAAGTTCGAAGGATAAAATAAACCCAAGTTATATATATATATAATATATATATATACAGGTCTATATATATCTACAATATATGAACAACCGATATGCTAACATAAACACTGTACTTGTAGACTAAGAAATAACTTCAGAACAAAAGTTACAACAGTTTAAACATCAACAATTAAATCAAAGCCATCCATCCACATCATCATCTTTGAGTAGAGTTACTGAAGTTCTTCTTCTTCTTCTTTCGTTCGCTAATAATGTCTATATCTGCAGTGTTGTTTCTTGTATAAATTGAACAGTGTTTTCCATTTCTTGTTTTGTACCATAAAGTTTAACATTCATTGGTGTATCAGAAGGCCAGTATGTGCATCTTAATGTGTCATAGTTTGCACATTCTTGAAGGATATGTTCTGAAGTCTGGTTGACTTGTCCACAATTACACTTACTGAAGTTGACTGTCTCTGCCTATTCTTCACTCTTTTGACATAACGTTGAGGACAACGGCCTTCTGTAACATCAGCAATTAGAGTTTTTGGTGGTGTCCACGTGTGACACTCACAATTATTTCCTGTAAAAGTTTGCTTAGCCAATAACCGGTCTGCTACTGTAACAGCATGCAATCTATTAGTTAGTGTTGTTTTCACCTTATTTACTTGTGAAAATATTCTTTCCACTCATGCTGATGAATGTGGAAGTGTCATTAACTCACACATAAAGTTTGACAATATCAGACTGTATCCATTACTTTAGCTCTTCGTCTTCGAGTCATTCACTACAGAATGGTTCCTTATACCATGTGTGTTTTACTTCTCTTACACGGACTCAATGGTTCCTTATACCATGTGTTTTTTTACTTCTCTTACACGGACTCAATGGTTCCTTATACCATGTGTTTTTTTACTTCTCTTACACGGACTCAATGGTTCCTTATACCATGTGTTTTTTACTTCTCTTACACGGACTCAATGGTTCCTTATACCATGTGTTTTTTACTTCTCTTACACGGACTCAATTATGATGATGCAATACATTATTTATTTCCTTCGATAGATTATATCCTTAATAATTATACGAGATATAGGCTATACATTCAGTAAATAAACAACAGTCATACAATTTGATTATTTTTAAAGCACGATTCATATACACATTTCATTGATGAGTGAGAATTGCTATTATTTTTACATTTAGCACTATTATCTAGCTTTCAGAATGACACCAATTATTTAAATCCAAAAGGGTCGACGAAGTAAATTGAAAATAAACGTGGGAAAGTAACACAGAAAACAGTCAACAGAACAATTAGAGATAATTTAATAAAGATTTTCTTTAAGAAATTGGCCAAACAAAAGCCAAGTCTTTAAGAAAATAACACAAGGTCTGATAGAAAAAGCCAAGCGCTTAAGAAAAAAAGTCAAGCAGTTGTAACACTGCCACCAATGTGTGTTCTTACAAAGTTTGTTTCGAAGAATGTTAAGTTTCTTACGAAAGCAGCTTAGGTGGAAATGACTGGTGAACTATAAGTGGGGTGGTAGATGTTATTCCCCTTCTGTCCCACGCCTATTTTTCCCCGCTGTTTCCCAAATGTTGCACTAGCTTTTGCCATTCTGTTGTTAACCTTAGTGTCGATGTTTACTGCTGGTGAGAGATTGCTGCCCGGGTAGGTTAGACTATTTATTGTTTTACTCTCTTCTTCTTTGATCCGTATATGGGGATTCATATCATGTGGGTTGTTTGGTGTAGGTTGAAACATGATCTGTTTTCTTTGTATTGATAGTGAGGCCAAAGTTACCTCAGGCTCAAGCAAATTGGTTTAGGGTGATATGCGTATTGTCTGCAGAATTATTACACAGTGTAGTCATTTGCGAAGAGAAGACCATTAGTTTCGGCTTACAAACGCCGAAGATTGAAAAGTTTTCCGTCTGTTCTAAAGTTTATTTGTATGTCTTTTGCATCATTTGATCTAGATGCGTCTGTCAGAAAACATCAGGCTGTCCATTGTTGGAGCAAGAACTTAATGTTTTACTCCATTTGTTACAGGAAAGGCTGGCAATAACAATCACTGATAACAACGGCCATCATTCCGTAGTGGAACTGTCCCACAATGTTAATATTTTTTGGGATTGGGGGAGGGGGGCAGCCACATATAGCGAACACTTTCCACCGCCCATCTCTGCTCACTGTGTCAAATCATGTCCATCTGCGGTATAAAAGACCTGTTCGCAGAATTAATTAGGCCTTGATTTGTTACCTTTTATTATTATTTTTCTGAGTCGGTTGGTCATTATTTATAATTCTTGGTCCGTGGAAATTTTTTTCATGCGGTTCCAAGTATTACTTATTAAATATTACTTAGAAGTATCACATCTCAAAGAAAACCTGCTGCCCAAAATGACAAGAGAACAAACAGAAATGTCCAACTCTCACCGTAGATTTCCCAAACATGGAAGGAGAATGTATGCCAGAATTTGACTTTAACACCAGATATACACCAAATACAAATATGAAATTATTCTCATCGTTTGTAATGGACTGTTGTTATTGAAATCCAGAATATGGAGATGCTTCATGTCACAGTTTTGTTTATGCCAATATCGTAAATCATTCATCTTGAGCAGAATCTGATCTCATTTCCATGGACTTGCATATGGTAAGTACTTGCATAAACAAATTCTTAATCAGAATGTCTACCTGTATGGCATTGTATGTTTCAGATGCTATTTCACTGCATCACATTCTACAAAATAAGTCAAGGGTCACCACTTGGACAGCCTTGTTCTAGAAAATGGGATAGCAACTATGTCTATAAGTTTGCCCATGTTGCAACCAGAGCTGGGACTTCTAGTTCAGTGTGCAAAGGATAGGGAAACTGTCTTCTTTCCAGGCATGTAATATGATGTGACTTAAGGAAAGTTGGGGATAGGCTGGCAGACATACTGGAACCTTCTGTTAATGCATTTCAAGCATCAGCATAAATAGACGAGACTACAAGACAATTACTGTGGTGACAAAGAGATGTTTCTTATGTCCATCCAATTGAGCACACACAAAATTATTTAGGTATATATTTATATTGTTTTATAAAAGTATTTCTCATGAAATGTTATAAATAAAAATGTGTATAAATTTCTTTAGTGTGTATTTCTCATTTTAGTTCCTTGCCAAAAACACTAAATTTTGCTAGAATTTTAGTTTTATTTGTGACAACAGATCATGTTGGCTAAAGAAAAATAGCTCCACTGGTATGAAATGTTGAAAAAAAAAAAATACAGAAACCAGTAAAAATGATAATATATACTTTTTCATACTGAATTTGCATATATCTACCCAATTTTTATTTTCAGAAACCATAACTCACATAATAGAGGGTTAATTACTTGTACTCAAAAGGCACAGATGATTTAATTGACTTTATCATACACTGATTTCTCTATATGCACTCCATTTCTCTCAACAGAACAGGAGGTAGCTATTGGGTGTATTACTCAGAGAATGTTGCTCTATAGCATACACAATAACTCCCAGGAACCTAAAACATGCACTTCCACACAAGATATTGAGATCCACTTTCAAACTTGATACCTCTTAAACACCAGGTAAATGGATTAGGATCTTTGCAAGACATCCCTAGTAGTATTATAAATTAATTTCCCTGAAACAATGAAACTTTATTAGCTTTCATTCACTTCTCATCTACAGCCAAAAAAACAACACAACAAATAGTCTGTTCAACAAGTTTTTATGGTACATATTTCAATTTCATTACTCACAGTTCATATTCAGTTTTATTTTATCTTTCTAAATTTTTTCAGAGCATCCACCGAAGACGGATGTGTCGGGCCATTGGCGCAAATAAAACGATGACACAACGCATCTCCATTCTCTGGACCGCATCCTGCTGGAAATATAGTAGGACAATGGTCCTGCTACATAGGAGATCCAGCAAGAGTTTGAGATTGAACGCTGAAGAATATCAGAGCATAAATTATATATAGATTCTTCCTCATTCATAATCAATGCATTAACAAATAAGGAGCTCCTTATGATAGAAATATCTGTGAACTCAAACTGATTAGCAGGACTAATTCCAGAAAATGTAATTTGTTGTGTTATGGTTTAACAGCTTGCCTCAAGCCCGTCTCCAAATTAAGTCCTGCAGAATGCATCACTGAACTTGGTCAATATCAGCTTTTCTTTGATCACTTTTCTTTGATCACTTTTCTTATAATTTGTGCTACCAGCAAATGAAAATCATAGATCAGAAAACGGTCAACTAATGTGTTCAGAACCTGTCTGGAGAAGGACCTGCCTGCTTGTGATATTTATACCTTTCTTTGTGCCCCATCTGACTTCAGCTTCGTTTATGAGTCACTTTGATCTACCGGATGAAACAGCCACTCTGCCCCCTAGACATCCTTTATCGTTTCATATAGCATACATAGCTCGAATAGGGCTCATTAGCCATCTACGAACTCATAATCAAGGACATAACTAAAATTGAATTTTCAAAAGTGGATGTAACAAATGGTCATCATCACCTGTGATGGACGAACAACAGAACAGCATACATATGAAACACCAGAATAAAAACTCCCTGTACTAATCTGATTCAGAAATGTGAGCTCTGAGGTTCACTGCTAAAGGAATCAGAACTGTAGTCTCCTGTGTGTTGCAGTAGCCAATAAGGGAAGCAAAGAATTACAAGTCTGTTACCTATCATGCATGAACTAACAGACAACATTCTGGGGTGAAGTTTGATATCTTATTCCATAGAGAGAGAGGGTCAAAGTGGCGCAGAAACTTAGCTGAAGTTGAATGTGTTAGCCCGTAAAGCGCAGATATCGCAGCAAAGCTGTAAATCATGGTAAAACACATTTCGTGTTATGAACTACATCCTGCTAATCTGCAGGAGTTTGATAATGAATGCAGAAAATGAACTGTAGTAAAGTAGACAATACTGGTATCTGCCTATTTACATATCAAAATGATATAGAATATGCAGTAACAAAAATTATCAAAGATAATGAAGATAATTCAAAGTTCAACTATCTTGTAGCTAGTCTAGAGGAAACACTTTCCATTTCTGTGTCCTGAAATCTGATGCGATGAGAAAGTACAAGCTCTCAAGGTGCAGTGATGACAGTGGGAAATATGGTGAAAGACATGAGGGTAGGGTTAGGAATGGGACTAAATGTGTGTGATGGTTCTCAAATATATACAACAGAGAAAGTGCAGACCAAGATTACAAGGATGAGTGTCTTGTTTTGATAAAAAATATTCACACAAACTATTAAAGTATGACATATTTCAAGGGGAGGTATGTTAAGATAACCAGACATACTGTTATGTTCTGTGTATGAAATTACCTTCTTTTAAATCTCCAAAACAGCTACATATTATAGGACTGGATATAAACGTCCAAAAAAAAAAAAAACATGATAATCAGCAAAGTCACAGAAGAACAGGTGGTAAACATAAAAATACATGGAGAGAAACTACAACAAGTAGAAAATTATCAATATCTCGGACACATAATCATAAATTTTTAACAGGTGTGAAGCAGAAGTTAAAAGGAGAATAGGAATGGCTAAAAGTACTTTCAATGACATGAGGAAAATATTAACATCTAAACAAATTTTTAAAAAAAGGTAGTTCCCATGACTGCAACCTGCTGTTGGGGATGAAGATAACTCATCATGTACTAAACTGCAGCAACTATTAGGTGCGGTGGACAGCTCCCTTCCTTGATGTCTTTACCTCCCCTAACTCATGCGTCAGGTACTCATTTACAGCTGAGTCGACTGGAGGAGTGGTCGTGTCAAGCGAGAAATCACAACCCAGATTTTTTTTTTGTCCGGACGCCGGTTTCGAACCTGGCATACTGTAACCCGGTGAAAGAAAACAAGGTCGCTATCAACTAGGCTACCGCGCTCCTCAAATTACAAACAAACTAAAATTTTGAATTATAAAATGCTACATCTATTCTATAGTAATGTATGGCTCAGAAACATGGACAATAAACAAACAATTAGAAGACAGAATTGATTTCTTTGAGATGTGATAATATATATAAGAATAGGTAGAACATCATGGAAAGAGAAGAAAACAAACACAGAGGTTCTAACAACACTTAATATGAAGAAAGAATTATTAAAGGAAATACAGATCAAGCAAATAAAATATTTTGGATCCAGACATTGTTGAAGACCTTACTTGAGGGTAAAGTTGATGAGAGACGAGCAAAAGGTAGGCAGAGATACAAGTGGGAGAGTAACATCACATGATGGACAGGTTACAGTCTAGCAGAGTGCACCAAAACAAGGTCTGTATATTGGAGGTCTGTTGCAGCCAACCTTCGTTAGGAGTCTGCACTTGATGATGAAAACACCTACATGGTTTTCCAATAAGCTTATCAGTCAGTCAGTTTCTCTTTTGCCACATAGGGTGGATGTCATAGTTCTCCATGCCTGTCGGTCAGTTGTCAAGGATTGCAGGTCTTGTACATTTATGCCTGTTGATTTTAATTCATTCATAAATGTTCTTCTGATCGTTGTTTTTGGTCTTCCCTGTTTTCTTTCTCCGTCTGGTATCCACATGAAGACTTGTGAAATTCTGTCTTCCTTCATTCTAAGTATGTGGCCGATGTATGTCCAGCGGCGTTTTCTGATGTTCATCACATATTCTTGTTTTGTCTCCTCTCTTAGTATGTCATTTGATTTGAAGTCTTTCCAATTAGTGTTTGTTATTTTTCTGATGCATTTATTCTCGAAGGCAACTAACTTCTTATCAATTATTGCGGTTGATTTTCAACTTTCACATCCATATGTCAATAATTGAATCACACATGCATTGAACAGTGACAGTTTGATATGTTTACTTGCGATCTTCCATCTCCAGGTGATTGGAAGTTTGTTAAAGGCGCTGGATGCAAGAGCGATTTGAGTCTTGATTTCTGAGTTGGTATCATCATCTGCTGTTATATTAAGCTTGTGTGGTGTCTAAAATCAAATGCTTAACCAGGAATACGATGAAAGACGCTAAAAATCAAGTTAATTTTGACTGTAGTCTGAAAAGAAACATTACACACTTGACACACTGGTGGACCAAATGTTGTTTACACTGATGCCACAAATCAAGCAGAATCTATACAAATAGAAATTGTAAAGAATTTGAGTGGACTTTTTTTTCCTGTTAGTTCTCAAACTTCCACCAGACGTCTCATCTGTCAAATACCGCATTTTCTCCCATTAAGGAGCTGTAGGGAGGGATGCTGTAGTTGAGGCATCTCTTATATCAGTATAAAGTTTGCCGTAAATTTCCAGCAGAATGTAGTCCATAGAATAGAAATGCACTGTCCTGTCGTTTTATTTGCCTACTGACCCCGCACAACCGATTTCGGCGTTGGTAACTAATATGTTTAGTGTTTTTACCAGGTTGAGCAGTGGACATCTGAAACCATACTGCTAGCATAGTAAGCCAGTTGTACATAGAACTTGTGTGGAGTATTCTTCAACAAGAAAGACCAGAAGTTTGTGTGCGCTAATCATGTTAACGGATACAGGTACAGATTTGAATTTTTTTTATTGATTATGCAAAAGATCAAGACATTTTTGTCTGGTATGCACCAGCACACAAAAACACACTTCGAGTTGTGTTGTTCAGTCAACAATTTACAAAATTCATCCACTTATTCTCAAACAAATGAACGCAACAACTGGTTATGTGCTGCTAAATTTGTGAACAGAAATACCATTGACAAACAAGGAGCTGTTGCTAGAGCAACAGAGTTTTTTTGTGCCTCGAAGACAACATTGGCAGAACCATCAGCATGAATATACAGCAATACTATAGTGTGTAGGTTAGTGATAAGAGACAGATCTGAGTTAATGTGCATAATCATGGATACACTACAGTGATGAATAGGAGGCTGAAAGAGACAATTTATATGTTCAGAGAATATTAATCAGCATGCTGAGCATTTATGGTAAATCTACCAATGTTATGATGATTCCTAATCAAGAAATTACATGGCTAGAACTTTGAAACAGCTTCTAATGTGTTTTCTAGCTTATTATCTCTTGTTGTTTCTCACCAAAGAGTATACAGATGCCTAGAGAAATGGCCACAACACATTATGATCTCAAGGATCTACCAGTCTGTGATTTGATTAACACTTCCACTGCCACAGGCAACTTTTGTCATCTGGTATTTCATGATTTCTTAAATGATCACTTGCAAAACGTATCATCTCTATAAAATGTTGTGGCAGCAGAAGTGTTAATAATTGAAGATAATGACAACTATGTTTATTTTATGTTTGTTGCGATATTCAGGAATTATAAGTAAAAGAGCTCTTTATCCTTCTGTGCAATGGGGAGATTTCTTCAGAGCGTTATTTCATACCCAGAATACTCCAACTCTCAGCAGTGAACAACTGTGAGAAGACACAGAGAGGGTAAAAACATAATTGTATAGATGAAGCTCTGGAACAACTGGCTGTTGATCGACAAGCATGGAGAGCTATGACATCTGCCGTATGTGCCAAGCTTGGCACAAGAGGAAAATGATGATAGATGAAATGCAATGAGGCTTCAGCAAGAAGAAAACCTCACTATGTACTAGGACTTTTCTGCTGCATGGTGGTCTAATGGTCACTTGTGAGACTTTCAGACAATCTGCATGCCTGGTAAGAGTTACAAAATTTACAAAGTTCATTAGATTGTAGCATAAATCACAGTGATGTACCAAGAAGTGTTCAGCACAAGTTATAAGAAATCGTCCAGGAGAACAAACTCAAGTACAACTTTGGAGGTTATTGTTTTCGCATTTCTATATTTAAGAGGTAAATACATAGACAACATTGCCAAAATCCTCTAACAACATGAGATAGTAATGACCAATGTAACACAGCTTATAGCTTAAAATGCACCTCACATTAAAAATAAAGTAGACATCTCAATGGTCATAGGTTGTACTTGGCTCATCCACACAACTTGAATGCATTTACTTATTTCACTGTACACTGGTCAATTTTCTCTTTTTTTTTTACAGTTGATAATAGTGTCTGGATGTATAAAAGAACAGCACATGGCATATCTTGTATTTCTGGAGAACAATCAGCTGTTCGTGTGATGTTTGCTAATGTCTTCATATTGAACACCTTCAACAACTCTGCCCTTCAGCAAACCCTGTCCAAAAAAAAACCATACTGTTTCAATTAAAAAAATATACAACTAGCTGTAAGACCCAGAATTTCCTGGGAATAAATATAAATATATGAGCTGTATTTTGCTTGCCTTCAACTTTATAATAAAAATCTGAGAGTGATAAGAAGTATTGTCAGCGCTTGACATCAGGTGTAACAGAGGATTACAATTTTGTGTTGGTGTAGTTTTAAGTAACTTATGGACAAAGAACTCAGTAACCAAATAAGGTGATGGCCAAAATACTCTCACACACAGATTCTTATACATGCTCAGCTGCCTAGTTAGTGGTTGACCAGAAACCACCAGAGTAGCGACACTGATCGCACTTGTTCAGCGGCACTGGTGCTATTCCTTGACATTCCCAGAGAACAAGACCTGGTACCCTACTTTACTGGCTGGGAGTAATTTTTATTTTGAACCATGAATAACAACTGAACTTGAAACCAGGGTCTCCTGATAGGGTGAATGATGTAACACTACACTACAGCTATATGTTTCATATGGGTGAGTGTAATATCTAATGTTAAGTTGAGTTGAGTTTATTCTGTTCAGATTCATAGTACAACTCAATGTGTACTGTTTTGAGATAGAAATTGACACTTTATTAGCAGTATGTTTATGCTGCACTTTGGTTTTTGTTCATTCATTTCAGAATACATTGTACAGCCAGTTGCCAGCTGTAGTCACATGGTTCAACTAATCCTCTTCATAAAAAGTTTTTTAGTATGTGGCAACTAACGGCTTTGTTTACTTGCAGTTTGGATTAAACTTTCCTTGGCTAGCTTGTTCATTCTTTCATTACCATGGGGATCTCTGTGGTGTAGTGGTTAAACATTACACCTTGTGCTCAAAAGCTTGCCAGCTCTAATACTATTCATGAAGTACTGTTTACGAAGAGAATTTGTTTGAAAATCTTTGAGGATTATTGCTATGAGTGGTAATCTCAGCATGCAAAATGTCACTTCTCTGCAATGGACAAGGTACACATGGGAAAAACCCATTAAGTCAATTCTATGCTACTTTTAAACCAAACTTTGAACTTTCAATTACCACTGGTGTCTGAGTACTCCACCACTAATTGCGCATATCTCTGTCAAGAATAGGCATTTATCTAAAATGGAAGCGTATCCTATTCTGGACAGGGCAAACAACCCACCCTTTTTGTGAATTTGATGATTTCCTAGATTTAAATGAATAAGAGCTTTTGGAAGAAGAATAAAACACAGAGATTATGACTACAATGTGAATAAAAAATAACTATTAAAAGAAATGAAAACCAAACAAATAAAATATTTTGAACATTAAAAGACATGACTTGAAGGTAGAGTTGAGGTGCAGAGATCAAGAGGTAGATACAAGTGGGAGGGAAACATCATGAGATGGATAAGTTACAGTCTAGCAGAGTGCACCACCAATGCAAGAGACAGAAGATGTTCAAGGTATGGTGCAGTCAACTTTCGTTGTGGAGGTTAGCACAAGATGATGATGATGATTTCCAAGGCAAAATAAATGTGTTCAATGGGTTGTCATTGCTTTCTGGAAGTCCGGATACACGTTAACCTGCAGTGGGTTTCGAACCTGGTACCTTTGTTGTTCGAGACATGCACTGTATCACTCCATCACAGAGCTTGGCATGAACGAAATTGGAGCAAAACTTTAGCCATTGGCTAAAGAGCAAAGATGCTGTTCCCAAAACACAAATACAGAATTTTAGTTGTTTGGTACTCTCTAGGCACTTTGTATATTGTTGAAGTTGATTTTTCTATGTTCATTTGGTGACTCTCTAGGCACTTTGTATATTGTTGAAGTTGATTTTTCTATGTTCATTTGGTGACTCTCTAGGCACTTTGTATATTGTTGAAGTTGATTTTTCTATGTTCATTTGGTGACTCTCTAGGCACTTTGTATATTGTTGAAGTTGATTTTTCTATGTTCATTTGGTGACTCTCTAGGCACTTTGTATATTGTTGAGTTAATTTTTCTATGTTCATTTGGTGACTCTCTAGGAACATTGTATATTGTTGAAGTTGATTTTTCTATGTTCATTTGGTGACTCTCTAGGCACTTTGTATATTGTTGAAGTTGATTTTTCTATGTTCATTTGGTGACTCTCTAGGCACTTTGAATATTGTTGAAGTTGATTTTTCAATGTTAATTTGGTGGCACTCTAGGCACTTTGTATATTGTTGAATATGTGTTCATTTCTCTTCACTTCTGTTGATCTGCAGCTACATCCATTTCCAAGATTGGGGTAGTTTTCATACTACCCATTGTGATTATAATGTTCGAGTTCATATCCTTGAGATCTTTGTGAATGTTGCTTGTTTAACTGCAATACTGCACTTTGACATACCATATTCCAAATCAGACCACATTACATCTGATTATTATTGTCTAAAGGATGGTGACCTCAGAGCATCCTATTGATGGGGGAAAATATTTTTTAACAATCACACTTGGACTGAGGATCAAATTATAAAGCAACAGACTATGAAAGTACACAGAGATATTGCAATGTCAAAGTTGAGTAACACACCCATGTGTATATTATCAAAATAATTTTCATTATCAGCATACTTACATGTTTTATTGACACGGTGCAACAGAAGTTATGTACATCCATCGAGTCCAGTGTTGCTTCTTCTCCCCTGTAAGCTCCATTGACAACCATCACTGTTTTACCTATAGAATAAAACCAATCTATTTTTGGGTGGTATTGCTTATTACAATTATTACCCTAATGTCAGCTATTATAACTAAACTAGTTATTCTAATTGTCTATGTAATGTATCTGCTTTTATCAGTGTGAAAAAGCTAAATAAATAATAATTGAAGTATTTCCTGTATAGAACTATAATTGAATTTTTCGGCACTACTAAATACATCCAAATTTATTGCCAGTACAATATGGATGATCAACCTTTAAACCAAGAGCAAATTAGAATCAACATGAGCTGTGTTTATGAGGTTGTCCCACTAATCATTCTGTCACACTGAGCCAACATGAAAAAGCTAAATGCATACAGAAAATCTAATTTGAATTGGGATTGTTCTAATTAGCTGCCATATCCCTACATATTAGTGGGATATAGTCCAGAGAGCAGAATGTATTGCGGTATAGTTTATAGTTTGGAAGTGATATCTGTTACTTTCAATATCTAAAACTAAAAATGGAATGTCTCTCTGATAGCCTAATTTTGTAGTCTTGTAATGTGTTTCTTACTATCATTTGCCTGTGTGGCAAATGTGGCCTGGACTTCTAGTTCAAACTGAAAAGAATAGGTCACTGTCTTTTTCCCAGGCAAGTTGTAGGAGGCAAACTAAGGGAAGTTGGAAGATAATTTTCACAGGTGACAACATGTCACCTGTGAAATAATCATTGTCACTGCATGTCTTGTCTCAATTTCTTAAATCTTGTTATTTTTTACTTATTCACCTACTGCATTACAGGTCTGCATGGGTGTGCCTTAGGCTAAAGGAGTCAATCCATTACAGAAAATCTTCACTTCTAGCATGTTAGTACAGGAGTGCCTCAAGCCAATAACGTAAACCCTTACAGAAAATCTATATAGGAGACCCTAAGACAGTCAATGATGTATTAAACCATCTTCTACAGTTCTGCTTGTTTCCAAGAGTAATAGCATTGTCTTTCCCTTGAAACCAATCAACATAGCAAACGTGACTTTCTCCATAAAACCTTCCCAGACAAACAATTAATGTGTGAAGCTTAAGGACTATTTCTCTCAGTAATTTAACCATTTTAAGAGTCTCATAACATAATCCATTGGTAATTTTACACTGGCCTGTGTCCTGACTGTCTGTAAATATGCAGAAGGCAATTATTGTCATCACTATCACCATGCACAATGTAGGCCCTACTGTACATTTCTATCTAGCTTCTTCTCATATCATTCCCCTGTGTATTATATTGCCAGATGTATCAGTTCATTTCTCAAGGCTACATTCTATTGCTCCTCAAAGAATGAAAACTTCTAATTTTCTCCACCTAAAAATCAGTTATTTACCTAACAAAATAAAATAAACTATTATTAACCACTACATAAACAGTTGTCTATTTTCTAACATACCAGCAAAGATACAATATAGAATAATTTATTCATTTGAAATAAAAGAATTAAATAGTAGTAGTGGATAAGAAATTGCAATTTTCAAAACAAATCATTAAAAGGAATGATATAAATTACCTATGCCAGGTATGACAGTTTCTACATGGGTCTGGTCCACCTTAAGTTTATCCCCAGAGTCCAGCATCTTTATTATACCGGTATATAAGTCTTTCACCTCCTTAAAATATAGATAAAGCAACTGTTGTGACATTTTGATCATGGGAATAGTTTTATTAGTGTCATAAGGATTCATCTTTGAGCAAGTCTCCAATGACAAGGACATATTGATTTCTACACTTCAAGGACAAGGTGGATGATAAACCAGCACAGCATAGAGCTAATACACTCTTCAAATCTGTTGACAGTTTAAAAGGCTTTACAGGTACATTTATTCAGCACAATGCCTACAGAAATACTAAAAGACAACAACAATTGCTATGCTTCCTAAAACCAACTTAGAAGACAGTCCTTAGTGCAAGTGGCATTTCATTACAGCAAAATATGGAAGCTGTGACAAATTCAGTTAGTTAGTCTTCAGATCATCATAATTGCACTCCTGACACATCCATATGTGTTCTGATCTCCATTTGATCAGAATTAAAAGTTTACCTGAGTTTATCCACCATTACACGATCACTGACAGTTCCAGTTCTTCATTAATTGACGAACATTCTTCTATGCCCACAGTAACGCTAATTTCTGGCAACATCACATTTCAATTGCAGTTCTTTTACTCTGTACATGGAAAAAGAATCATCACTCCCAATAATTTCATTTGCTACTATTGTTTCTCATAAGTTCAAAATGTCCACACAATCCTGTGCTCTACTGTCAGACATAGTAGCAATGCTAGCCAGCAAATCTTGTCTGACATGCAGTGTTTATATTCAAGACCAAGATTTTAGTCATCTTCCAGAAGCATGTGGCAATGAAGTGCAACAATCGCAGAAAGTCAAATCATTCCAAAAATTTGTAGAAAAATAAATGTAGAAACTCAAACTTGGATAACATATCAACAACATTTGGTGAATTAAATCTCTTCTAGGATGGCTAACAGACCCAAATCCAATACTAATGTTGAGTGTTTTCTAAGTCAAAACCAGGATCTCAGATGATATCCATGGGAAATGAACTGTTTAATTGCATGACAATAGTTCATTAACATCTAAAACACTTGTATAAGATAGGCATTATCGATACAAGTCCAACCAACTGTCTACTGTTTCTGCTCCTGAAAATGTCACCAGGGGACATATCACCATCACAGCAAAGAGTTAATATAGTCTTCAAACCTGTTGCCAATTTGGAAGGCTTTTACAGGCTTAAGAATCCCAACCAAACCAAAGGCATGCTGAAAATGGATGTGCTAGGCTTACAAAGTTCAATGTTAACCATAAAACAAAATACTGACATTCTTCAACTCAAATCACATGTATAATAGTGCTCGTTACTTGAGATTGAACTCAAACAAACATAAGGACTCATTTCACAATAATCAAATTATAGTCACAATGCTTAATTGTACACAAATTCCTTTCAGGATTCATTGAATTAATTTATAATTATCAAAATCATCACCAAACTAGACAGACTGAAGACTAGGAACACAATTATTAGATCATGTCTATCTATTGTTCTACTACTGAGGACTTATTTTAAAACCTCCACCCCTATGTTCCTGAATTATTGCAAACTGAATATGCCTTATTCAATTAAATAACTTTAGACTGGACTCCAAAGAATTTAAAGACAGAACTGACACACTTCAATGTAGACAAAGATTCATGGGAAAAAGTCTGAGCAAGAGAGATAGAGTTTGGCAGATGTTAAGACATATGGTGTTGCAGACTTAGGGTTGGTGTAGTTGTTGGAGAGAACTTCAAACAAGCTGCTTCTTGTGCCAGAAGAGAGACAAAAGATGTTCAACAGCTCATATTTTGATAGTGTAGAAGGAAATTCCAGTCATGCATGTATGACTCAATAGCCACATTCAGATATACTGCAGTTAACATCTTCATTACTATCATTATCTAAATTTAACTCAAGTGTAGACCACATCTTCACTCTTAGAAATGTTATAGAAAAGTCATATGAGTTTCAAACTCCTTTAGTAATTAACTTTATATACTTTCAAAGGGCATTTGACAGTATACATCGACCTGCATTATCCAAATAAAATGTATAAACATCATAAAAGCCCTTTACCAAGAAGCAAACTGTTGCGTAAGAACAGAAAATGGAAATGCAGAATGGTTAAATGTTGACACAGGAATGAAAGAGGATTGCTATTTGGAATAGCCATCGATTGGATCATGCGTAAAACCATTCAAGATGAAACAGCAGGCATACAATGGCTCAAAAACAACACTTTACCTGACCTTACTTTTGCAGATGACATCACAATATTAAACTCTACTCATGAACAAACACAAGATATAACCAACAAATTATGCTGATCGGATTGGCCTCCAGATCAACACATCCAAATAAACAAATCATGGAACTTACCAGTTCAACAAATAACATCTCAGTAAACAATCAAATACTGGAAAAAAGACACCAACTTCAATTACTTGGGCAGCCAAATGTTTGTTGATGGAGACTCAATGAAATACATAAATACACGGATAGCAGTTGCAGCTAGCACATTTACTAAACTAACTAATATCTGGAAATCAAAATATCTAGGAAGAAACACCAAGCTAAAGCTATTCAACTCCCGTATTGTCCCAGTATTAACATATAGAAGCTTTAAAGTTCATTATAACTTAAACGATTTGAAAAAAAAATGTCTCCGGAAACTGATAAACATAAAATGGAGTAATTTCATCACAGATATTGATTTAAGAAACAATAAACACCAAGAATATGTTTCAGACATCATAAGAAAACGCAGATGGGAATACCTGGGTCACATATTAAGACTAGATGAAAACATAATAAACTTTAACAAGCCCGTATGTGGACATCTGAGGGTAAAAGAAAATGAGGAAGGCCTAAAGCAACCCTAAAAAATATCATATTTAAAAAAAGGGAAATAATAGGCTGCAAGACCATACAAGAACTAAAACTGCAGGCAGCGGGCTGCAACACATGGAGACTAAAAACCTCTGCCCTATGTGCTGCCTGCGGATCAATTAAGAGTATGCTGAAAAATCACTGTCAGGGTAAAATATTTTATAGTCTGCTTGTAAAATCCCTACATATAAAGTGTATCACAAAAAAGATAATGCATTCTTAGTAATAACAGTACTAGTGTTTATCCACTTCTGCAGAGATATTCCTGCGTAAACATATCTGCTGGCTGGAAGCACAATTGTGATAGTCCCAACTATGAAAAAACTGATATAAAATTTATTTCTCACTTCAACCAGAATGTTAATCTAAAATTACATTCTTGCCATGACAAAAATTGAAATCTTGACATTATGTTCTTTAAACAATATTGAAATTAAACATTATTTTCTTACCTCGACCACAGCTTTTTTCTTGTAATATTTTTCACCAAGTTTTTTGTGAATCACTTTGACAATAATACCAGGACACAGCCAGTAATCCTTGCGGTTCAACTTTTCTCTTTTCATTTCTTCAGCCTGTCAATTTTTGTAATCAAATCTTAATAGCTATCACATATTTTAAATATAAAATAAATTGTAAACTATTGTATTTTACCACAATATTCTATAGAAATAAATTAAATTGTGAGTTGGGTGGTGATAGAGTTGCAATGGGGGGGGGGGGGGGATGATTAGAGCATCATTTATTTTAGGAGTGTGCATTTTCATCTTCTTCAATCCATGAAATCCATTAGTCCTCCTCAGTTTCAGGGCATGGGTCAGAGAAAAACAAATCTTATGCTTCGAACACGAACATCAAGGCCAGGACTGACTCCTAGCCAACACATTTTCTTTATATATCTGTGTAGAGTCCTATCAACAAACATGTTGACCAATGAAGAATGAATCAGTATGACCTCTGATGAAACAGTTAGGGCTGCTGAGATAACCCCAATATCTGTACTTGGTCTGCTGAGAGAGAGGAAATCTTTGTATCTGCAACAGACAGAGACAGCTAGCTGTAAATATCCCACAAGACTCACATGTCAGACAACTGAAGAATGAGCATTAGTCTATGTAGACACACTAGAATTCTCAAGAAGACATTACCAAACCATAAAAAATGAAACAATTTCAAAATTATTGGTATCTCTAGTAAATTTAATAGGACTATTATCATTACCTTATATAGGACACACACTAACGTTAATGAAAAATTGACAAATTTCAACAATTATCATTGAATGACCACAAGGAAAAGTAATATACAAGCAGTAACAGCAACACAATACAAACCTCCTTAATTTCATCTAAAGCAGTTTTTGCTTTCCTTTTGTCTGCTTTATTGACAGTTGATTCTTTAGGTTTTACTGTGACTGCTGATGCTAGAATATTCTTGGATACTGTATTGCTGGTTTCAGATTTGAATGCACAAACATTATCATTTTACTTACAAAAGCTAGAATAAACAAGAAAATTTACTTTTTAAATAAGGGTTCAAAAGTCATAGAGGATTTACTTCACTATACTCAGTTTCCCATATGTAACCCATCACTCTCAATGAAGCAGCACGCCACCTGCCAAGGGTACCACTCATAGCACGTAACTTTGTAGCTTCAATAGATAATCAACCATGTAAACAATACGACGCAAGCCAGATTCATACCTGTGACCTCTTGAACATAAGATGATACCAGCTTAACCACTATGCTTGGAAGATCACACAACAAACTCCAAAGTTCATATAAGTGATTAAAAACAAATTGGTTTCCACAAGTCAAACTACAACGCTATAACTTAATTTTCAAAAAATTAGTGTCCTCTTCTGCATTTGTTCTCAAACTCCTACAGATTAGCAGGATTTAGTCCAATGAGTGAAATGCATTGTGTCAAGATAAACAGCTTGGCTGTGATATCTACCTAGCATGATACCTTCTGACCTAACACATCTTACTTCAGCATCAATTTCACCCTCTATGGATGGGAGAGCAACCAATGTGCATAGCAGGTAACTCACTATTCTGTGCTCACCTTTCTGGACCTGACAACCGCTAGCAAAATGAATGTCAAATTTTTAGTCTCTTCTTTGAGATTGTGCCCTAAACTCATCAGGGTTGTGGGTGTCACAGTATCAACAGCACAAAAAAGCCTCCAAACACATCTCTCCTCAGTCATTTGGAGGAGTGTAGAAAAATCATACCCAGACCATTCATTGAGGTTATCAATCCATAATTTCCTTTTCCACCTCTTCTCTGTGTACTCTCAGCTGTTCCATGCAAAATAATATTAGAAGTTGAATTGTATCTCGTGACATGCCCAAACCAAACAATTGTATGCCCTTCCATCACTGCCATAAGTAGTTCTTGATAACCTGCAAGTTTGATAACTTGCTGCTGAACAAGTATATTTGTCTTGTATTCTATATAACTTATTCTTAACAAATGTCTGTAGTAATTGTATTCAAAAACCAGAATACTTTCCTTATCTGCATTGAGTATCAAACTTTCACAACTGCATGAAAGTATACTTAGCACTATCAATCTGAATAGATTGATCTTTACTGTAATACTGATCTTACTTTTCCATATCATATTCAACCCTGCCATGGCAACCATCACCATCGATTCTTAACTTAATCTCATTTCCTGAGTTGCCATCATCACATATTTGGGACCTGAGATATTTGAAGGTAGTAACTTCTTCAAGTTTGTGACTTTTTAACCAAATGTTTGTGAGATCTTGATATCACTAGTTATCAATATCTTGCTTTTATCAATGCTAATTTCCATGCCATATATCCAACTAACACCTTCCAATTTTGAGGTGAGCTACCGGAGTTCAGATTCAGAACCATCCAAGAGAATGATATCATTGGCATAATGCAAGTTACAAAGATGTCTACCACCAATATTTATTGATGTATGGTGATCTCGTACTATTCAAAATAAATCCTCCTATATTCAAGATAAGTACTAAAAATCACGAGGGAAAGTATATAACCTTGACGCACTAATGAAATTGACCTAAAGACATGGAAAAGACAAGTCAACAGAAAATGCTCAAAATAGTTATAAAATCATGTAAGACATGAAAAAGAAACGTCAACAGACTGCTGACATTAATCACTGGACAACTCAAGCACAAGAAACAATATCAAATGGAACAATACGGGATCAATAGTCCATATAGCATTTCCTGTTTACACTTTTTTTTTAATTCGCTCCTGTCTTATTTTTTAGAACTTATTAATGTCATTGTGGGACGCACACATTTTTTTATTTTTATGTTACACTTCTGTCACTCTTCCACTACTTATTTTTAGTAAAATGGTTGCCATATGTATGTACATTTTTTTGCCTTCGACTGACAAAGATTAAAAAAGTTATCTAGCCGAATTCATGTAGTGATCTCACCTACAGGACAACGTGAACCGATTTTTATGCCATACTAGCTCATATCTTTAAAATACAAACACCATTAAATTGTTGCAAGCTTTAATCTCCACACATAGCTAATATTAGCCATTTTGAATTCTGGTGACACAATCTGCAAATGATGTAATTTCATTGAGCTCACTAATTGTGCATGAACCAAACACAAATATTGATTGTGTGAAATATTTGTACGTTCATTTCACATCCTTCTAATTGACAGTATATATATATATATATATATATATATATATATATATATATATATATATATATATATATATATATATATATATATATATATATATATATATATATATATATATATATATATATATATATATATATATATATATATATGGACCCTTGATCCTGTATTGTTCCTATCAAACATTATCACAATGACTAGTCACCATACAAAGTTACAAGGCATAACTACTTACTCTGGAACTTTGAAAATAGTTTCTTTCTTGGTGCTACCTAAACTGAAAGCTACCTTCTCGCCTTCATCAACTCTCTTCAGTTCAGTATACTCTGATTCTTCTTTACTGGGCCCTGCCTCTTTCGCTCTTTCAATCTGCCGCTCAATAAACTTAGCTATCTGCTCATCATCACTTGCATCCATCTTCTCTTTGGCTTTAACTGCCTCCTGTCTACGAATAGTTTCTGGATCTCTGTCTATGTATGTTATGAACCATCCTTTTTCTGTGTAATCTACCACACATTTTCCTGAGTAGAAAAAGTTGGTACAATAGTGAAACTATTCAAAATAGTGAATCTATTATAAAAAACATACCCGGTATGTCATTACTGCATGCTTTCTCTCATTAAATGCATGGAGGCTTTTTTATAGACAGTGGGAAAAAAAGGCAGCTTGCAATAGCAGTCACTCCAACATATACAGCAAGAATTTTTATTGTTCATCCAAAAGACAAAAACCTAGTTCCAACTATGGTTTGAGACCTAATGGTGATGAGACCTGCATTCTATCCATTCAGCCATGTCTCAACATGTTCATTTCCCACACACTCAACTTGCTCGCCTGTGATTACCTTCCAATACGCAGACAAAAACTGTGTTTTGACTCTGCCATAAAGCCTCACCTGTGTGATATCATCACATTGGGATGTGGAACTCAAATGACACGCCATGTCTGCAATTGGTGTGAATCAAAATAAATTTGGAATTGGCCACCTCAAGAGGTCATAGTTACTCATGCCATTTATGTGTTCTTGATTGAATTTCTGTACTTTGACATTCAACAACACTAAGCAGAAATTAAATTGTGTCAACTGTCATGTGGTTCTATCTATATACTATGTTATTTGTCCCTCTTATCATTTACAACTCATAGCGACGGTTTAAACCTGATACTCTGAAAGTTTTCTCTTCCAATAAAACATACTTTTTGTCACTGTCCTTGTTCTTGCAATTTGTCTATTTTCTTAAATATTAATGCTTTATATTTTTTTATATATTAGTAGATGTATTTTTTTTTAAATTGTGTATGTTTGTGTCTTGTAGAACTCTAGTCTTTAATATAAGTATTTTTGTGCCATTTCCAGCTTTAATATTAGATAAAGGTATATTGCTGTGATCAACACATGGATCTTGGGCACTCTTAGTTTTAACAAAAGATAAAACTCTTGTATCTTTAAACAAGAAATGGGAGGTGTCACCAGTTTGACACACAAGGTAATTTTATGACCATGCACAGGTCAGAGTTCAATTCAAGGGAGATCAGAAATTCCAAGATGCAAGAACTGACTTAGATAAATTCTGCAGTTGAAATGAGCGTATCTCACCATAAGACATTTTTTTATAAAAATACTTTTTGATGGTTAATAACTCTGATATAACCAAGTTGGTCTCGCATTATCCCTAGCCCCTTGAATGAAATGTAACTTACCATAAGAGCTATTCTGAATACATAATTTACAACCAAGATATAAATTCATCAATTATCATCGCACCTAACAAGTTAGTGCATGCTACAAAGAATTAATTTGCTTACAATCTAAATATGGTCAGTGTATAATTCCAATCAAAATTCCAATAGTAACAAGGAAAAATATATTTATCAACCAAAGCAAGTTCTGTTATTGTTAATGGTGTATTAATATTTTATTTTGAAAATTTATTTATTATAAATTTATTAAAATACTCTAACAACTTTACACTAGGAAGTAATTGAAAGTAATGTGAGCTACTAAATTAACAATAACAAAAAATAATAAAGATACTACCATATATTTCCAAATATAAAGAGATCCGTTTATAAGCTGAGAATGTAACTTTAATGTTCAAAATGTGACTAAAATCGGAAACCTGTGTATAGGCAGAGGTATAGAAAAACAATACCACTAATAATACTGTGGAATCCCATTATTATAAAAATCAAGGGACAAGTGAAATATTGTTAAAATAACACACACTTTAGCAATGGTAAGATGTAGGGTTTCTGATTTCTAACTGACATTGTCAAGTTTTAATTCATTAATGAAACATCAAGACACCCACTATAATTTTAGCCCTTTGAATCCTGGTTATCTAGCTCCTAAAACTCCACTCATGTATGCTCCTGAGCAAAAACCGCAAAAAATACACACAAATAGAACTTGTTGCAAAATGTATTGTTTCACGATATGAATATTATTGCCTTCCTTAGTTGTCTCTGATACAAACATAGGTCTCAATAAATTAGCAGGAGACCAATCTGTATAAAAATGTATTTGATATACTTTGTAGGATATACTCCTTTTCAGTTCTGCTTAGTCATAGGTTCCCTAACTTTTTCGAGTCACCGCCAACTTTGCAAGACAAAAATGTTGTAACATCTGCCCACTCCCTAACACCATTATAACAATTTTCCATGTTCATGCCGTTTGATATTTTCAACGTAAATAGTAACTAATGTTACATTACTGCAAATGTCATTAAATTATTGACAAATTAGTGGCCAATATGTGCTGTATATTGAGCACAGTTATAAACACCAAATCTACAAAACTTACTTTAGAAAACATTTTAATAAGTTTCCAATAATATTTGCTTTGTCTTTTCACTCCAGTTAGCAATATAAATTTGTAGTTTGGTACTAGGCTAACTAAAATTTATAATTGTATTTCTATATTGCTATTATTATTTTTATTGTTATATTAAATTATATAAAATTGGGTTTATTTTGGAACAAATCAGTAAAGTGATTTTTATATATTCTATATATATTTTGAAAATAAAAATATAATACATATTTGCTATTGTAAATAAAACCATGCATACACATATATACATGTTCTATTTTCTCACTGACATAGACAATTGACATCTATTTCTGTTAGACATGGTCAATTTTCAAATGAGTAAATAAATAGAAAATTGATCATGTAAGACGGGCATAAGGTGAATTAAAATGTAGCATTTAAATTTTAAATGATTATCCAATCGCAAAAACACAAAAATAATTACTTTTTAAATATATATTATATACTAACTAAAAAAAAAGCCTGTCAGCTCTCTTTGATGCTTGATATTAATATTATATATCTTATTTAAATATCATTCAAATTAATAACTTTCTATGGATTCCCCCCCCCCCCATATGTATCCATGGACTCCCTTCTCCAAATTTTTTTAAAAATTTGTTGTCCCTCAGCAAAACACGTTGGCGCCATGAGAACTGTATGGCCCACATCGAGAACCACTGTTATAAAGTAACAAGATTTCTTGTGTGACCACAAGCATCAAATATTTTACCTTCTGTGCCCAGATATTTGACAAAATCTGTAAGAGTCTCCCACTGTGTAGAGTTCATATGTACATGCTCTCTGTAGGAGATATACTCCTGGTACACAAGGTTGGCATGAACACGTTTGGTACCAAATCTGCGACGCAGAAGCTCCAGATATTCAGTCTCAAAATTTCTAAAAATGAGCACATTCAAAGGTTCAGCACAAAATACAACACTGAATAAAACACATCTACATTGAAGCAAGTTTCAAATGCCAATGATTTAATTCATATATAATTTTACATTACACTAATATCCAACCATAAATATTAATGATGTAGAGGAAATCTCATAGCAAATGATGATGATGTTATGTGAAGCTATAACGATTTCACTATGCATTTAAGGCACAAAGTGAGTTCTCTAACACATCTTCCTTTCTCCAGCGCAGCAATACAGAGTGCTGAATTTTTGGTAAATAAGTTCTGTAAATGTCCCATCTGTGAATGATACCTGTATTGCTGCGCAGGAGAAGATGTGAGAGAACTCACTTTGTGCCTAAATGTAGTGAAATCATTATAGCTTCACATAACTCTCTTAACCACTTTATGGTAAATAAAAACATATATCAAACTTGACATATATCAATCAATCAAGTGCCATGCCAAATGGTGTAAGCGATCATGTTTCTCTGTGACTCTCTGTCTCTTGTATTGTCAATAGTTAGTTGTATTGTCAAGCTTGGTTGGTGAACTTCTACCGAGATACAATACTAGTTCATCTAGCAACTTTACTCTTTGTCATCCCCTATCTCTTCTCCCCGTGATCTTTCCAGTGGTTATTAAGTGTTCAAGCTATGTCCTTCTCAGCACATGCCCTATAAATCTTGGCTGTCTGCCCCTAATGTTTGACATGAATTATCTTTTTTACGCCAGCATCAATGAGAACCTCTGCATTAGTTTTCTTAGCTGACAATATATATATAAGAAGCATTAAATAGCAGTTGAACAATACACAGGATCCACATTTACACCAAAAGATCTTTCTTTATCAAGATAGGGACAAACAGACACAGAATGGAACCACAACAGATATACACAAGCAATGTAGTAGAAACTGACATCTGGGAAAACAACAAAAAAAGATGAAGAATGATGGAAATGTGATAACATGATGAGAAATCACAGTAATCATCATCATCAAGTGCCGTCTCCGCAACGAAGGTTGGCTGCAACGTATCTCCAACATCTCCTGTCTCTTGTCTTGGTGGTGCTCTCTGCTAGACTGTAACCTGTCCATCGTGTAATGTTACTCTCCCACTTGTAACTCTGCCTAACTCTTGCTCGCTTCCCTTTGACTTTACCCTCAAGTAAGGTCTTCAATAGGGTGTCATGTCTTTTAATGTGTCCAAAGTATTTTATTTGCCTGATCTTTATTTCTCTTAATAGTTCTTTCTTCATATTAAGTGTCTTTAGCACCTCTTTATTTGTTTTCTTCTCTTTCAATGATGTTCTCCCTATTCTTCTATATACTCACATCTTAAAGGCATCAATTTTGTCTTCTAATTGTTTATTTAGTGTCCATGTTTCTGAGACATACATTAATATGGAATAGATGTAGCATTTTATAATTCTCATTTTTAACTTGTTTGTAATTTGTTTAGATATTAATAATTTCCTTATGTCATTGAAGGTACTTTTAGCCATTCCTATTCTCCTTTTAACTTCTGTTTCACATATGCCATCATTTGTGACTATGTGTCCAAGATATTGATACTGTTTTACTTGTTGTAGTTTCTCTCCCTGTATGTTTATGTTTACCTCCTGTTCTTCTGTGTCTTTGCTGATTATCATGGTTTTTGTTTTTTGAAAGTAATAGAAAGTACAATTTTACATTTTCACAAAGAAAATGAATACAAATCCACCGCTGCAGATTAACTAAATGTAGAACACAACACACTAAACATACTGCTATTTGTAGGTAATCAAAGTTTAACATATGAATCCGAAGATAAATTACAGTGACACACATACACCTGCTCCTTATAACTTGTGAGCAATACACAAAACTAAACACATCTAAAATGACACTATGATGTTAAGCAAATACCAGAACAGTTAAATGTATCTGTCAACGTTACAAAATTCAAGTAGGTCTTAAGAGTTCAAATACTTAGGAAGCGCCTTTCCAGAGGATGATAAACTTGCGAGATATAAAAACAAAATTTCAGAAAGCCAATGCTGTGACTTATCAGCTGCCACCAACATTCAAAAAATCAACAATCTGAATGTCTACAAAACAACTGATAAATAGCATTTTTATACTATCTCTGTGTTACCAATGTCAAGCATGATCCTTGTCAAAGAAACTAGTGCAAAAGATCACAGCGTGTGAAATGAGATGTTATATGAAAGAACAAAAGAGGCCACATTAGAAATGAAGATATCAGGAAATAAATAATGACCATCTTAAGTCAAGACTATATCAAGTGACAGCAAACCAGGTGGTTTGCCACCTCATGAGAATAGACCCAATGCAACCAGTCCTTTGTGCAGGCACACGCAGAAGATAGGTTACAAGGAACAAGGAAGACCAAAATGGGTGGAGAATATCAATGAAATCTTGAAGAGACATGGGTTGGCCATGACTTCTCTGTCAAACTTTTAGCAAGCCAGATTAAAAAATACGAAACGTCTCCCTGCCACCGGATTCTTTTTTGAAAATTTGTGTTATTGATGGTGACTGTTTTGAAAATGTGATAATTTTTTGGTTGTTAGAGATATTTAAATAATATTTGCACATATAAATAAAGAATTGAATTCTACATATATTGGTGTAATTTATGTACATGTGAGATACCAGATGTATGAGAAAGTGGTAAAGACGTTATTCACACAAAAACATATATTTCATAACATATATAGAGGAAAAAAATAACTTACTTTACTTATCGAATTCCTTGGCAACTCAGTACACTAAATCACATGTAAATCTGTTGTATTTATGTTCTTTCATTGCGAAATTATCAAAATATTGCTGCGGAAACTGTATAAAACATGTAGATTTGCAGTAGTATCGCTCTTTGAGCTTAGGCATAGTCATTTTAAGTGTCAATTCACCATATTCGATATCACACATCTACAAGTCCCCAAGTCAACACGGCATTCTGTATATTCACTGCTGTGAAACTAAATAACTTAATAATTCATGATGTAAGCCACGATTCAATGTTATTTTATTCAAAATACGATGAAAGAAAGGTCTATACAACCGAAACACCATCATGGCATCGTACCGGTGTGCAGATGTGGTCAGATTAATTGCTCTTATACGTGTGTCTTCTAGCTAGTCATTTTCAACAACGATCATGTCGGATGTGGGGGATGTACTGGCTTCGATTGCGCATATCCCCAGCTATGTGCACGGGCTGTGGTACGTGTAAATCTCACGATATCTCGTCGGATGGGGTGTGTCGCCAACAGCGTGCCGCCATATTTTTTTTGTCGACCAGTGTTAATATAGGCGTGGTGAACGGTTAATCTACAGATCATAATTACATTCAAAATTCTCAGTGAAACTTACTTAGAAAAATCATCAATATGTTTATCTGGGCTCTCAGCAAACAATAACAGTTGTCTCTGATGTGACTCTGAAGTCAGGTGACACTTGAAACCATTCTGCAATTAATCAGATTTATGACAATATATATTATTCAAATTCCCATAACTCATTTGCCTCCTAAAACCATAAACTCATTTGCCTTCTGTCATGACCAGAAAGGAGAGCAAAGACTAGTAACACTGTAATCTGATATGCATGACCTAAGAGGTGACTAAGGAGAATTTGACTTGTGATTTGCTACTTCTTCCTGTCAGTGACCCACAAAAGGTCAAAAGGCACTGATATCACAGTCAAGCTGTAAACTCAGACATCAAGCATTTTGTTCTCAGTACTACATCCTGCTAATTTGCAGTAATTTGAGAATGAATGCAGAAAAAGAAGACCCTAACTTCAAAGTATGCTTTCTTTTAACCCAGAAACACAAATTGAAAACAGGGTAATGAAGATTTGCTAATAACTGGAAATACAAATTGAAAACAGGGTAATGAAGATTTGCTAATAAATGGAAACAAATTGAAAACAGGATAATGAAGCTTTGCTAATAACTGGAAACACAAATTGAAATGTGATTTGTGTTTATTCTCTTGCATGTTTCCATTGATTAGCAAAACTTCCTTAGCCTCTTCCCAATTTTCACCTGTCCTCTTAGATTACAGTTTTACTGCAGTTGTTACCTATTATCAACTTATAACCCAAACTGAAAAAGTGTAAAGAACACCTTTATTATAAAATACAATAGGTTTATGAGTAATTTTGAATAATACAGTATCATATAGTATCTAGGTCAACAATCATTCTAGGGTGGACAATGGGTTCACTGCCATTAGACAGGACTACAGTTTTTATAAAAAGCAAAATGAAATATATGACAACGGGTAGGTAAATCAGTGCTCTTCTTTTTTTCTTTTTTTTTTATTATTTCAATTTATAATAAATTACCCATCAGTGGGTGGAGGTGGAGATTATTTATAAGGATTGTATGGGTAGGAAAAGACTGGGAAAGTGCTAGAGTTAGCTCCAAATATACATTGCTGAGGTAAAGCTTGCCTTTCACTTGGAGAATGAGCTCTACCTCCATGATCTGGCCCTATCCTTTGATGAGCTGCGCGCTCGCTCATCTTTGCATCTGGCAGAAGTCTTTGCAACTGTAACAAACATACTACATCTTTATCTGTCGCAAGTAAACTCAACAAACTTGTGCTATTTTGTATCAGATGTCAATCAATGATGTCTCAAAATCTCTGTTAGAGTGTGGAGAATCTTAATCCTATCCAGTCTTTAATATTGTCAATCCATACTTTCCTGACCTCTTCTTCCAACCTCAACTGTTCCCTGCAAGATATTTTGGGAAAGAGAATCGTGCCTCTTCACGCGGCCAAACCACAAATGTTTGTGATGCTTCACCACTGCCATGAGATGTTCTTGTTGGCCTGCAAGAGTGTGCTAACAACTGCAAACACTTTGAAAACAAGCTAAAAAACCAACAATCTGAATTATTGCTTCAATTTGTTCATTGCCTTGAGATTAATTCAGACTGTATGCACAAATCTGAAGGTCTTATCAGACCAACTTCTATGCAACAGCAATCTCCTAGCAGATCACATGCCAATATAGGCAGGGTTTCCTCTTGTGGAAATTCCACAGTACTTCATCTATACAATAGTTTATCCTCTGATTAGGTGGATATTCTCAAAAGTCAACAATGAGAATAGGAGTCTTCTGGGTATGAATGCCTGTGTGGTCTGGACTTCTAGTTCAGGGTGCAATGAATAGGGCCAATGTCCTCTTTCCAGGTGTATCATAGAAGGGGACAACCGAAACTTGGGGGATGGGCTGACAGCTGTCGCCTGCGAAAGTGTCATTGTCACTGCATGTCTTACCAAAATGTATTACTTTTGTCTTCTGTTGAATGATCCCCATAGATGACGAAGATATGCAGGTCAGCAAACATTGCACTTTTGTCCTTATGTGGCAGACTGCTAGGTGGAGGGAAAGTTACATGTTCCATCACTACAGATGGATCAATAGATTTGATGGAAGAATGATGAACTAGTTGGCAGAGACATATATGCTGCACTATTAGCAAGATGTGATCATCCTGGAATACTTCCACACTGAAATTCCTCCCTTCTGGGACTAAACTTGTAAAGATAATACCACCCCCCCTCCCCAACAGATATCCATGACATTATATGAGTCTGGGTGTCACCTTCTAAGTTATTCAGCTTAGAACCTGTGCTTTTGTCAAGAGTTACCTGCTCTCAGAAAAAGAGATTATTTCATTGTCTGTAATAATCTGTAAATAATGTGATATGAAAGTTAGATACCGGTATATGAAAATGTTATTGATGTGGTAATTCATCATTGTTTTAAATATAACCTTTAATGTATTGCTCATTTCAGAAAGACATCTGTTGGAATTTCATTTGATATCTTTATTACTTGTATGACTTAATAGAGAGATGCCCCTATATGATTCACATTCTCTCTGACTACCTTTGTGTTTCCATGATGCTACATTTATGGAACTCCTGTATCTCTACATGTTTGTACTGCTTCACCAGGTATACCATCTTCTCCTGGTGATTTATTACTGGACTATGTTTTAAGGCTTCTTCTATTTCTTGATTTAGTATATCTGATTCTGTGGTTTCTAGGTTTTTCTTTATATTGTTGGTAGGCCTATATTATGTTGTGATGCATGGGTTGTATAATTCCTAGAAGTATTCTTTATATCTTACATAAAACCCATTTAATACATCCTTGTCTTTGAGATAGCAAACCTTATGTGTTTGAGTGTAACCTATGTTTTTGTCAGAAAAGATATGGATTGTTAAGAGCTACTTGCTCATAGCTACAGAGATTATTTCATCATCATCTGAATATAAAAGAAAACTCTGGAGAAACCTTCCCATTGGAAATAAGGACATGTGATATCTACTTTTCACAATTTTTAGGGTTCAAAACAAATTGAGAGACTCCTGTACAAAAGTAATGATTTGTTAAGTTTATTTTATTTTAAAATTTGCATGACAGTTAGCCATTGTCTTCTCACTAAATTCAATCGCTCATAAACTGTGCTTAAAAATATTTGAAGAGAAACATAAAGTGTTCTGCATTTACCTCATCTCTGCATTGCTTTTCACACATTTGGCAATACCATCGCAGCTTCTGAAGACCCTTTGCCTTGATGCGATTGGCTATTGCTTTGGGTGTAAGAAAACCTGGCTTCTCTTTTCCCATAATTTAAATTACTACAGACAAGTTCCTGAAAAAAAATTATCATAATTATATTATGGTCATGCTTAAGAAAACATGAATAATTTTTTTATTAAAAACATGAGAAAACTTAGAAGTGTCTTTGTTACCTACAATCATTAAAATTAAGGAAAAATTCATTATTACTCATCCATAAACAAAAACAAGAATTTAATCTTTCAAAAGAAGACCCACATCAAGACCATCAAATATCAGCCCACAATGAGACAGGTATCTTTGTCTTAATCAAGAAAAAACAAAGTATTCTGGTTCTGTATAAGAGCAGAACATAACAGACAGAAACTTGCATCATTACCCCATGTGCAGGTATGGACAGGGACTTTAGACAGCTGATAATATGCTGCAAGACTATAACAATTATTGAGTGACTGAGCATGCACAAAAACAGTAGCAGACGTGAGCAGATGAGAAAACACAGTAGCAGACACGAAATAAAACATGGCCAGCGCTGTGAAATATGATATGAGTTTTTTATAAATTTGCGTAGTATTGGAAATAAATGTGTTCTGGGCATGAGAGAAGGTTTAATATATAACTATTATGTGTGTTTGTCTTGTCAGAGAAAGGGCTAAAGAAGTGTTATTGATTATAAAGGGATGTGTTGCCCGGATTGTCGGAAAGCATACGACTGCATGTGTGGTGAAGGTTATGTACATATGACAATTAATTATAGTGTTCAATTTAAGAATCCCGAAACTGGCACTCACACAAATACTATTGAGAATTTAGAAATCAGGGGAGGAGATGTTCAGGGCAATTTCCGTCATATCTATGTGAATATATGTGGAGAAGAAAGCATGCAAAGTTGTCGGATATATTCATGGATTTATTGTGTGGAATTTAAAAAAGTTTATTCGCCACAAAATGATGAATAATGTATTTAATTGTATTAACATTATGGTTGGAATGTTAGAATTAGAATTATGGTTAGAATGAAGGTTAGGATTAGAGTTAGAATTAGGGTTATAAGTAATATTTGGAATTAGCGTCATATAAGCATATTGTTGCAGCCAACATTCGTTGCAGAAAAGGCACTTGATGATGATGATGTATATTAGCATGTACAGCTGTTGTGATTCTCAGATATTATCGTTTATGTTGGGAGATGTGACATTATGGAATCCAAAAATGTATTTGTGTTATGCGAAAATTCATGAAGTCAGCTAGTTTAGATGTAAACATTGTATTATTTATAGGGCAGTGATGTCTTAAACAGAAATTTTACCAGTCAAAATCATGGCATCTGCAGAAATGACGCAACGAAACCTTTTTTAAATGATCCAGGTAGTGGTATTATCGGTTAAAATTGCTTTAAGACTCCACTGTGCTATAAATAGCGAACTGTTTACATTTTTACGTAGCTGACGTCATGGATTTCTGTGTAACACCAGTCAAATCGATGGATGCCGTTACTTCAACATCTGCTGACTTGGACGAGAATTTTTTAGAATCACAACTGTAATCAAAGTAACCCAAACCCTAATTCTAACATTATAAACCTAATTCTATGTGCATGTACAATCACACTGCAAGGGTTAGGTAATAATAAATATTGATAGGTACTTGGACATCCGGCTGAAACGATGTAATCGATTTCCGGATTTTGGCTAATAATATTTGGCTATGCATTTATCAAGTACGTATTCTGGAGAACATGGTTTTTCGAGAAATTTCGATACTAAAATATTGTTTACATAGAAAAGAGTGATTGATTCTTGATCGGGAAAATCTGACGCGAAATCGAGACATTGTTTTTTTGTGAAAATATCGTAATACATTGAAATAATTCCAAGTTTAGTACTAACAGGTATGTTATAACCATTTTATTGACGTATCTCTTTGATTTTCCGCCATTTTCAATTATCGTATGAAGTTCTTAGACCATTTTTATATAGATATGTGTCACTAATAAGATTGTTAGACATGCGGAAAGATGAAAATAAATTTTCAACACCATGCCATTTTATGCTTAAATCAACAATATGGATGTTCTATTTTTGTAATATAAGTAAGTTATAACCATTTCATTTACGTACAGTTCATTTTCCGCGGTTTTTAGTAGTTTTAGTAAGTTCTTTGACCATTTTTTTACTTGATATGTGTTACTTTTAAGAATTTTAGACATTGCTGGAAGATGAAATTAATTTTTAAAGACCTCGATATCTTGTGAAGAAAAACTTGTTGTCAGCGGCCATTATGGATGTTATATTAATTATTTTCTCCATGTCGGACTTCTACGTAAATATCACGCATTTAATTTAAATGTGTAGTTTATTTTTGTTGTTATTTTTTTTTTATAAGTCTAATTAATACATTGTAGCAATTAAAAACATTGCAAATTTACTTAGACATGTAGTATAGAATAATATATGATATATCTGGGCCTACTTTACCGACTAAGCATGTCTTTACCGACTTACACAGTCATCACGTGACTACGCACTATGACTACAGTAAATAACTACTACTAAGCTTATCTATCTGCTATCAAATCTGCATAGTGAGCATCAGTTTTTCTTTTGTTAAAAAAGTTATTAAGAAATATAATTTCATAAATGTAAATGGCTGAAAAGAGGTCCATAGATAATCTGAATCAACATGCAAGTCCGTGGGGGAAAGGGGGGGGGGTAATTTAGGCAAAGTGTTTTCCATGTTTCAGGAACTGGAAATTAAGCGCATAAATCAAAAATTCTGACTGAGCCCTACACGTTAATATCGTTAATAAATTTTTTCACAAATTGCTCAACTATTATTCCTAGAATATGACTGCACAATAATGCTACAAATAACTTAACTATATGTATAATGGTATTAACTGGGGGGGGGGGGATAATACAACAGAAATAAAAGATCTACTTACCAATAGATGGACATTAATAATAGTATTCCTCCACACAAGCTGCTCACAAAACTAACTAAACACAGTATACACATAATCCATGAAAATTTTGTCACATTTGAGGCAAAGAAACATTTTATCATAATAACTAGGACATTTAACAATCTTATGAACAAAATTTTTAATTATGTAAATTTAATTAATTAATAAAATAAACACACCTTGCAAGATCATAGTGAATGATATAGTATTAAAACAGGTCCACCAATTCAAATATCTAGGTACAATGATTACAGCAGATGGAAGAAGTTCAACAGAAATAAGATGCAGAATAGGACAGGCAAAAACAACATTCAGAAAAATGAAAAATATACTGTGTTACAAGACCTTGTCATTAGAGGTGAGAAAGAGAGTTCTGCAGTGTTATATAACCCTTATACTAACATATGGGTGCGAATCTTGGACAATAAACAAAATGGAAAGTTGGGAGATTGGAGGCAACAGAGATGTGATTCTACAGAAGAATGCTGAGAATACCATGGACTGACAGAAAAACTAATGTAGAGGTGTTGAATGAGTTAAATGCGAAACGACAATCAACAATATAAGAAAACGGCAATCTTCTTTTTTTGGCCACTTCATGAGACAGGCAGGTTTAGAGAACATAATCACAACAAGCAAGATTGAAGGCACCAGAGACAGAGGGCGACAACGTGAGAAAATATTAGACAGTTTGACAACCTGGCACGGCAAGGAAACAACAACGTCTTTGATACATAACACTGTGGACAGAGAGTTGTGGAGAGCCATGACCGCCTACGCCACCAGGCATGGCACCTGATGATGATGAAATTAGCCTTTTTGAATATTAATTAGCTTTGGTTATATCTAAACATAATGCAAACACAACCAGATTCATCAAATTTTCCAAAACCAAAACATGTATATATTGTTGAACCTTATATCATAAATAACGGAAATATTTTATAATTAGACTACCTAATGCAATGTTAATTATGCAAATTAGTCGCCATTTTGAATTTTATTCGTTCTGATTTCATCTGAAAATTAGCACAATGTAATCAACAGATGCAATGCGTCTTGCCTTTGCAAACACAAAAATATACATTTTCTGTGGTATTTTAGTATATTTTATAGTTAAATAGTTTATTTTAATAATGCTAGTAAGCTGGCATTTTGAATATTAATTATTTTTTCGCGCATATTAAAATTAGACAAATGTAATCAATAGATGTGTCTTGTCTTTGCACTCACAAAAATATATATTTTGTGCTGTATTTTATTATATTCAATTGTTATATAATTTATTTTCATTTTAATTACGCTAATTATATGCCATTTTGAATATTAATTAGTTCTGCGTGCACCTGAAAATTACAGCAATGTGATCAATAGATCCGTCTTGCCTTTGCGAACACAAAAATATATATATTATGTGGTATTTAAATATATTTAATTGCTATATAATTAATGTTTATATTTTAAATATGCTAATTAGCTGCCATTTTTGAATATTAATTAGGTGTGCGTGTTTCCTATAGTTACATAAATGGGATCAACACATGTGTCATGTCTTCCTGAACAAAAAAATGTATAGTTTGTGTGATGTATTATTGAAAATAACAAAGATAATTTAAAAATTATAAGCTTGGCTACATTTTGTGGGGACAACTTTTATTTATATTTTCCTATATGTTTCATGTAAACTAGGCATTAGGGAATCGTAAGGGAACGGTGAACGTGAATGTGGCTTAAATTACTTAACTTGTTTTCATGGTGTCCGCTGATTGATTTTGGCATCACGTGAAACAGTGACCAAAGCAATTGTCATTTTGCTACTCCACGATTAGTAATTATCTATAGAAGTGAACTTTTTAAACTTTGGCGTCCATTTCTGCATAGGATTCTGATAGATGCAGACGGAAAAGGTTTGTGTGAAATTTACAACAAGAATTCAACAAGCCAAGGTAAGTGTTTTTAAAATTTACACACGTGTATCGGATTAGTTTGAGTGTATATCCTATGTGAAACCATGTCTAAAATATTCAGCAACCTTTTCTTTCTTTATGTACGAAATTTTAACAATTTTGGAAGTAGCAAATCATTTTTATCGAATTTTTAAAAATGTTGTGCTGATTGATCAACCATTCCATAGCCGCTATCTTTGCTTAGCAGTATTCTTTCTTTCTTGCCGCGTCGATAATTCTGAACTCGCTTATTTAAAGAAATTGACGTTTAACAACTACAATTCTTGCCTCTTTTAATCTCTTCAACTAATTTTTAAATGATACTAGTTAAAAATCTAAGATTTGTATGTAAGATCATTCAAATTATTGGTACAAGACCATGCAGGGTGCGTGTGCTGCTATCCTGCGTACGTCGCCATGACGACTGAAGTGTTTTCTTAGTCAAATCATCATGTTTTATGTGGATAATTATACAAGAAACACTTTTTACATTAAATATATATTGTTTATGAAGTCCAATTACTTATAATTCTCTCAGGAATATTTAGTAAAGTTTGTTTTTATTTGAGAGATGCTTTCTCCTTTCATTAGGTCTAGGTCTAATAATCAATCATCAATGAAGAGAATGTCATCTGCAGGATATTCCAAACTTTCTCACTCTTTTTGATATCTTTGTCTGTTGTTTATTAGCACATTTGCTCAATTTTTGTACATAAATTTCTACAATTAACTGCAGAACATACATACATGTATAAAGTATTTAATTATATAGGGCTAATTAAATATCACTAAAATAGGAAAAAGCTTATTTTATAATGATGTCAAAACATTCTGAAAATTTGGTGCACATACCTACCTATTATTTCACCCATACCTTTGACAAAGAATTGTTTATGTACCTGTGATACCAAATGCCAATAATAATAATAATCAAATATTATATTTCAGATACAAAGAGGGCTGAGATGACATATTGCCAGCGATATGCATGTTGCAATAAAAGGTAGCACAGCAGAGATTTTAATTATGCTAATTAGACGCCATTATTAATTGGCTCTGGTTGCATCGGATAATTAACACAATGTAATCAACAGATGGTGTCTTGTCTTCACTAACACAGAAACGTACAGTAGTTTGCCATTTATGTTATCCTAAATAATTAATAAATGTGAAAAATGGATATTAAACATGCAATTGCAATTATGCTAATTAGACGCCATTGCTAATTATTTATTAACTCTGGTTGCGTTTGAAAATTATCAGAATGTAATCAACAGGTGCGTCTTGTCTTCCCGAACAAGAAAATGTATAATTTGTTAGATTTTGTATCCTAAATAATTGATAAATGTGAAAAATGGATATTAAACATGCAATTGCAATTAGGTAAATCTTTCTTTCTGGCGTTCACTGCTATTATTTCTTTTATAACTGATCCTAACCCTTACCCCCATCCCTAATGTAAATACTAATAAATACGAAAAGAATATGCCTTTTCAATTTGTATGGAGCATCTTTCTTACTGGCGTTCACTGTGAAAAGTTTTACCTAATTTCGTGGAATTTCCTAACCTTTACAGCGTGATTAGTAGAATTTGTATTTATAATTAAGGTATATTAATTGAAAAGGCATATTCTTTTGGTATTTATTAGTATTTACTATTTACATTAGGGATGGGGGTAAGGGTTAGGATCAGTTATAAAAGAAATAATAGCAGTGAACGCCAGAAAGAAAGATTTACTATAATTTGTTAGATTTTTTAATGCAAATAACTTTGATATTCATAAATTAGTGGCAAGGCAAGGCCGCAACTTTTTGACAACTGTCATTTCATATTTCCTTATATGTTCCATGTAATTATCATGATGCAAAAAAATAATTCGAAAAAAAAATGTAACTTTTTTCAGGGTTGACGTACAGACTTGGTTGAGATATCGTTGAATTGAAATTTTTAAAAGCTATCTAACTATACTATTTGTAATTATGTAGCATTATTTTGAAAATTTTGTCCAAGTACCTAATATTGACATTTTACAATATTTACAACATTATACTACAGTGATAGTCTGTCTATAGTCTATAGTCACTATAGTATAGTATTACTATACTATAGTATAGTTAAGATAATAGTTAAGTTACTATGTAACTATACTATTATCTATTCTATACTATAGAAATAATTAACTTAATACTATAGTTCTTTGAAAATTCAATAGCAATTACAAGCGACTTCCAAAAACGTTATATATATATAAAGAGAGAAATTGTTGCTGAATTTGTTATGCATGGTTTCAAGTTTAGTTTCACAGATTTTACAATAATCATATTTTCATAATCAACATTCATAATGACAACAACATTCAACATTGACACAAACTTTACAAACTCAAAGAATAAAGATGTTTACCTGAATATCTAAAATTAAAATGCTTTATATATAATTGGAATCGACAAAACTACTTCGTTGAAGCAACATCATTGATGCTAGTGTCACTATATTGCTTTGAAAACATGATTAATATCAGTCTAATTTCGCCAATTCTTTAACTGGAAATGATTCTTGGATAATGGGAATCTTATTTTGAAATAAAAAGATGGTGCTTCTCAACTTCCGTTATAAAGAGTAGTTCCTCTTGGACAGTGTTACCATTGAAATGCTAGAAATAACCCTAATCGCCCTGGAAAACCCAGATAAAAAAACAAACTGTCTCGTTCTATCTATCTATCTATACGATGTGTCCCTTGTTTGCCTTGCGGTGTCAGGGGTGGAAGAGTTCCCTGGAGATGGCCTTCTTGTGAGCTGTTTGTAAGTTTGTTCCTGTGGCTTCTTTGATTTCTGTGATCAATATTTTACATGGTCTGCCTCTGAATTGAATTTGGAACTTATTGGACACAGCTGCATTTGTTCTTACTGCACATTGGCTATTAGCATAAATGCGCTTGCATATGTTGATTAAATGTTCTGGTACTCCATATATTGATAGTGTTCTCCACAGTTGTTGTCTGTCTACTCTGTCGAATGCCTTTTCTTGGTCTACGAATGCGATATATAATTCTTTGTTGTTTTCTGTGGCTCTTTCTGTTCGCTGTCTAAGTGTAAAGATAGCATCCGTACAGCTTTTGTTCTAACGGAAGCCCATTTGGGCGTTTTGAAGGTGTGGTTCAATGTATGATCGTAGTCGTTGCTCTAATATTTTGTTAAAATTTTCCCGTTACTGGATCTCCCGAAACTGTCTCGTTACTGGATGTTTTCCTGTGAAGGAGTGGGGGTGGATCTCTATGGGCTGTAGACATAAAGGCCGCTTTATCAAAGCAGAAGCCGTGACATGTACAGGAAAGAGTTTGGCTCTATATATCTTTCTATAAACTGGGGCACTTGTTTGCATTGCGGCGTCATGGGTAGAGGAGTTCTCTGGAGATGGCCTTCTTGTGTGCTGTTTATAAGCTTGTTCTGTGGCATCTTTAATGTCATCCTCTATCTTTTACATGTTCTGCCTTTGGCTTTATGGTCGTGTGTGTGTCACAGCCATCTGTGGTATGCTGTCTGTCGGTAGTCTGGAAGTGTGTGAAAACCACTTGATATGTTGTCGTTTGATGTGTTCCAATACTGGTATTGTTTTGGTTATCTGTCTGATTTATCGTTTATAATCCTATCTCTTAATGATACCCCGTCCAACGTACCCGTCATCTTGACCGAATGACAAGATTTTGATTGTACCTCCGAAAGATAAAAATGGAGATGCGCTCCACAACCCAGATAATATTATCTATTGCCTTTCCCTGAGTGAATGATTTTCAGGTTGTTACCCGACACCGGAATTTTTTTATCTTGAATGATGGTTTGTGGCACCCACACTTGCCGTTGAGCCTCAGTTGTTGTTCCAAGGCCAGATGTGTCGCATTGATTGCGTTGAGCCCATGTTAGTTAAAGGTTATCTTGATGTTTTCTATCCACCGTTTTATTGATCTACCTTTGGCTCTATATTCGGATATTCTTTTGGTATTTGGTTTGGGCTCATTTTCAAAAGGTGATTGAACCATTTTACTTGCAGTATTTTGATATACTCAATACATGATATTATACCTACACATTTCCTAATTTCTTCATTTCTTATTTTTAGCTTAGTAACAACTTCTTTTCTCAGAACTGTTTTACTCAGTTGTGAGACTTAAACATAATCATTTTTGACATTGGTAGCAGAGTGTTGGTATACAAATTGTAGATATTATCTTTTTTTTAAATTTCTATATTGATTTTTGGGAGGAGAAATAATGGTAACATTTGGAAAGCCTCTGAGTTTGTTTTCTGGTAACTTGTTTATATTTCTCTGGCTAGTCTTAAATTATAACCAATCTATCAGAGGATATTCGGCAAGGTGTAGAGTGTCGCGGTAACAAAAATAAGATGCAATAACACATATGATAATGTATTATTATCAATGATTACTAATATAACTCATGCGTAGTAAGAATACTAAATGTAAAGGAATGTCAATGAGAAACAACACAAAAGAACAATGATTTTTTTCCATGTTACGGTTAAATATTTATTATTAAAACAATATATAGATGGAAGAGAAAAACAGTAAAGATATTCATAATAGATTCAACAAAACATATTAGGACAGATGACACGTATTTAAAAACAAAAATGTAAACATAGACACCTAAGTTGCATTATACAAGACTATTATTATCCCATTATTGTGCTACCAGTGCCAAACCTGGACAATGACAGCTCAAGACAAAAGAAAAATAGTGACAGCAGAAATGACATGTCTACGAAGAATACTCGGAGTGATATTAAGAGATAGAATTAGAAATGATAACATCAGATAAATAACCAAAACAATACCACTATTGGTAGACATCAAAAGACAACAGATCAAGTGGCTTTCACATGCTTCCATACTACCAACATACAGCATGCCACAGATGACCATGACACATATACATAATGGCTATAAAGTCAGAGGCAGACCGTGTACAAGATAGATCAATCAAAGAAGTCACAAGAGCAAGCTTACAAACAGCACACAAGAAGTACATCTCCAGCTAACTTTTGTACCCCTGACGCCGCAAGGCAAACAAGGGTCACATCGTATAGACAGACAGACAGAAAGACAGACAGACTAGATAGATTAGATAAATAGAAAGATAGATAGACGGACGGACGGACGGGATGAATCGATGGATGGGTGGATGTAGATAGATAGATAGATAGATAGATAGATAGATAGATAGATAGATAGATAGATAGATAGATAGATAGATAGATAGATAGATAGATAGATAGATAGATAGATAGATAGATAGATAGATAGATAGATAGATAGATAGATAGATAGATAGATAGATAGATAGATAGATAGATAGATAGATAGATAGATAGATAGATAGATAGATAGATAGATAGATAGATAGATAGATAGATAGATGGATGGATGGATGGATGGATGGATGGATGGATGGATGGATGAATCGATGGATGGGTGGATGGATGGATGGATGGATGGAGGATGGATGGATGGATGGATGGATGGATAGATGGATGGATGGATGGATGGATGGATGGATGGATAAATAGATAGACAGTCTTCAATGTGAATACACTAAATTTTTATTTGTCCCGTTCGAACAAGCCTGCATTGGATAGAGTCATGTTCATACATTCTTCGAAATCACTAGTCAATCGTCTTATTGGTCTTTCTCTTCTTCTCTTCCCTTGTGCTCTGCCCCCAAGAATCAGTTCTGGTCTCGCATCCCTATGTTGTCACTCGGAAAATTCATGATTTTAAAAATATTATTTAGTGTCATTATTGCTACTTTGCCACAGCTTTCTCATTTATTTTACCTTGAGTGCTGCAGCTAATCTTCTTTTGATCTCAACCGCACAATCCCCGGAACTGTTTATATTTGCTCCCAGACATTCGAATCTATTTACACATTCCAGTTCTATTGTATTCATTTTCATTATTGGTTTGATCTTTATTTCGTCTGTTGTCATAATATTTTTTCTGTGCGTTTAAATATAAATTGTGGATCTCGCTGTATTTCTTTGTTACTTGATTACTTATTTTAGCCCATGGGGATGAGTGATAAGGGGGATAATATTGTCATCATATTTTATTTCTGGAAACATGTGTCCACCGAAATTTAATGAATGAAATTCATTTTTCTCTATTATTTATTTTTACAAATAGTGACATCTATCAAGATTCTTCTTGATTCTTGGTTAGAAACTGGCTTCACAGCACGCGGGACATTCCCATAAGTGCTCCGCCCTCCGTTCCAGCAGCCATCCCAGTTTATGTAGACAGAGTCCCGGTCAGGTGTTGATTGTGTGATCTTCGGGACTTTCCAAAAATTTACTTTTCCTACCCTCACCTCTAGATACTCCCATTTCTAATAATATCTGTATGTGTACGTTCTCGGCTATATTGACATCATCTTCATCTTGAAATGAATTTTTTACTGCCTTCGTTAAGTCTGTTTTATCTCTTCTCAGCAATGTGCCGTCTATCGCCGCATTGCCTGCCAATAAGTCGGATCTCTCGTTTCCTCTGACCGCAGCATGACCAGGGCAATATATCCATGTAATACTCTGGACAATTAAGTTGTTCAATAAGTCCCACCATTCTTTTCCGTGGGACTTATTGAACAAGTCAATTGTCCAGAGCATTACATGGATATATTCTATCTATCAAGAAAGAATTACGAACTAGAAATAAACATAAGGCATACAATAAATACAATGGGATGGTCTTACAGCCGCATCCCATTGTATCTGAAGAAAAAATGCACAATCATGTGTAATTATAAGATACATACATTAACATAAAACATGCATTCAAATATAAACTTGTACATGTACAATTATGTGACCAAAAGCAGTTTCTCTATGCAAGTGAAACATGGACAGTATATGGTAGGCACGCCAGGAGACTCAACAATTTCCACCTGGGCTGCCTCCGTAACAGGGCCGTACCAAGCAGCACCATAAGGAGACAGCATACGCAGCAAAATCACAATTTTAACCATTAAATAATTTTTTAAACATTTTCGGGGCCATATTTCGAAGATTTGCATCATACTCAGAAAGTCTACCACCTGCCCCTGCTCCGTAAGATGCTCAACATCCATTCATGGGATACAATACGAGTTAGTGATGTTTTGATTAAATCTAAATCTTTTAAGCATATACTGTATTCGTCCATCACTAGTGATGATGACCATTTATTACACCTACTTTACTATATCAAGACAAAAAGACTACATCACAGATGAAACTCTCAAACTAATTGAAGCAAGAAGACAAATGAAAACAATGAATTACTCTGCAAATCACAGCAAATACAACACACAAAATTAATCAAGAAAATAAGGAAAAATTCAAGACAGGACAAAATTAAACATAAAATAATGGAGACCTGCAGCAAGATAGAGTAGAAGAACAAACAAGACAGAAGTGATAGGATGTTCAAAGAGATGATAATTCTACCAGGTAACTTCAAGAGACTCTGGTTTGCTCGCTCGAGTTGTCTCAGAGGATCCATTGGGTTGGGTTTCTGTTAGTGTTCATAAAGTGAGCATCCAGTTTTTGAGCTGGCCCAAAGTTGTACCCATTCTTGTCTGTAGTTATTTCATGCGGTTCTATAGTAGAATGATGAGAATACCATGGACTTATGAAAATCTAACGAAAAGGTGAAAGAGTCATACATTTCTTCACCCATAAAATTGTCACTGAAGACTGAACATGATTAAGATTCTCCACACTCAAACGAAGAACTGATAACAGAGAGGCATGGTGAAATTTTTGTGCTGATGTTTCCAGAGCAGCATCCTTTCTACCCTGAAGAGTTATAAGTTTGATGATGATAATGATAAAAGAGTCAAATGAGAAACTGGGGTTACTTAATAAACTCAGAAAGATGCAATCTTCATTTTATGGTCACGTTATATTTTTTGGTCACGTTATATACAATTTCTTGAACTCAACCAACACCCTTGTCAGCAACTGTCAAACTTATACCCCAACCACAAAACTAATTTGTCAACACTATTTATAGGCATCCTCTTATTGTTTATTTTACTATAATTTATCTTAATTAGATCTGTTTTTCCCCTAATTTTTAGATCTACGCAGTTTTTTATCAGATCATCAAAATTAATATTATGTATCACATCTGCTTCTATACTTAGAAGAGGTAAAGCATACAATCTGCCTTGTTGAATTGTTGTTCAGCTTGCATTTTTAATTAATATGCTTCAACTGAGAAAACGAACGTTCAACAGAACATTAGTAACCATTAATGTTAAAAAATATACCCGAAAACAAATATCTACATTTGTAAAGGCACACCCAATGATGTCTTCCATAATTGTCTTTACAATTCAGCATGACTGAACCTTGTTTCACATGTTCTCTTCGCTGAATATATAAATGAAACTGTTCAAGCTTAGCGGAGAAATCAGTTTCTCATCGTCCGGCTAAACATGAATCAGTTTTTGACAACGCAGAGATAACCTTTCGTTTTCATGGCTTGATGAAGTATCGTCGCATGGCACATAAAAAATCGATCTGATAGATCTTTGTATACCTCTACTCTTCTTCTCATTTCAGTTATGAGTTTGTCAATAACTGCGTAAAATGTAATTATACGAAACTTATCTCTAGCATTGAGATCTACCTCTTGTGCATCTCCGTCTTTGCATTCTTTCTGAAATATTTGCATGTTTGAGCTGTCTTGTAATCAACATTTGGTAACACTTCCTTTGCAGTTGATTCATATCTCTCAGATTCATCTCGCAAAATGCACAGTTCGTCAATTAGCGAGCCATACAGATCTGCGCATGTTTTAATTGAACATCCCCATACTGTAGAATTTGGCTTACTCTATGGAAATTTTTGCTAAATTGCATCCCATAAATATAACATAAAAACAAATTCTAGCTATTGCATCTTATTTGCTTCTCTCCTAGTGTCTCCCTTTTGTGATTGGTCTTAAGCTATACATTCTAAAGGTTCTAAAATATGAAGAAATTATTTCAAAATTGCTGTTGTTGCCACTGCATGGGACTCCCATCTTGTATAAGAGGGATTTTAAGACACTTTCATTTCCAACACAAACTTTAAGAATATACCACCGGCTGGTTGAGGCTCAAAAGCTATACAGTAACTGCACTGTAGAGAAGAAATTAAATGCCTCGTTACAACAGTCAGCAACTCTTCGGCCTACCAGATTCCTGATCAGGATGCTTCACACAAATTAATGTCATGCGGAACATGCATACAGACTCCTGAACTCATAGGGCATACTACAAGACTGTCCAGATTACAAAAAAATTGAGAGGCAAAGCATAGCCACACTGATCTGAGACAAAAACTTTGGGACAACAGCTCTGACCTGCAGAAGACTGGGAGAATCGTGCTAACGACTGGCCTATAGATCTTGCAAGACCAAAATAGTCCTGAATGATGAAGAAGAAAAAGTGATACAAATATGGTTATCACTTACCTAAATTCTCAGTGATGTTTATTTAATTAGGTCCGTCGTCTACCAATATTTCTCTGCAATTTTCAAATACCCTCTCTCTCTCACACTTTTAAAGTTCATGTAATAGTAAATGCAGAATACGAATTTGTGCCAATTACACAAATACTGTTCTAGTATTCCAAGTTGGTACCACTCTTAAGTAAGAAGAACAAGTTGAATTTTCCTCCTATGTAGGCTAGGATTAAAACTACACGTAAGTGCCATTAGTAAAATCTAGAACTTGTCAGTTTGTGCTGTCTGAAATTTCAAATTACTTTTATTGACGCTGAAATACATTGTTAATTCCCCCCCCCCCCCATGGATCAGATAGCTAGCTCTTTGACATTACAGTTGGAGAGTTTTTCTTGAAGATGAATAATCGTCCTCTGGACGTAGAAACTGTAACATCTTTCTAGAGCGAGTATGTAGGCCTATATTCTCTAAAATGAGAAAGTGTCTCCACAGTAACTTAATTCAGTTTGGTTTTGTCTCGGAATTTGTAAACTGAAAAGCGTATTTTCTTGCAGTACTGATATTTGCTGTGGGGACCCTCTTGATGCTTTTTTTTTCTTGAGACACTAATCAATCAATCAATAACCCATAACCCTTCAGGGTCGTAGGGGTACCACATTGGAGGCTTCAGCACACAGAGTCCTCCAGCGAATTCTATCCTCAGCGATGCGGATGAGTGTGGAAATATCTAGCCCTGTCCATTCCTTGATGTTATCTGTCCATGTCTTTATTTGTCCTCCTCTGCTTCTTCCACCCTCGACAGTTCCTTGCAGTATTGTTTTTGACAAGGAATCGTGCCTGCATACATGCCAGAACCATGCTAGTTTTCGTCGTTTCACTATTGAAAGCAATGGCTCTTGGACACCTGCACACATCTCTACTTTATTTCTTACGTACACATTGGTCTTATGCTCCCTATAGGAAATTCGTAGAATTCTTCTGTAGCATTTATACTCGAAAGCCTGTAATCTTCTCTCCATGTCCGCAGTGAGTGTCCAACTCTCACAACCATACACCACAACAGAAAGCACCAGCGACCTATACAGTTTGATTTTCACTCCAACACTGATGTTGCTTTTCCAAATCACAGTTAGCCTTGACAAGGACGCTAAAGCCATCTCCAGCCTTATTTTTAGTTCTGCTTTGCATTTACCATCGCTGCATATACTGGATCCGAGGTATTTGAAGGTATTCACCTCTTCAAGCTTGTGTCCATTCATCATGATATTAGTCTGGTTTTCTGTGTCTCTGCTGTTTACCAAGATTTTGCTCTTATCTGAATTGATTTCCATTCCGTACTTGCTGGTAATTTTTTCTAGCGTTGATGTTAATTCTTGCAATGATTGTTCTGACCCAGCTATAAGATCAATATCATCAGCGAAACGCAAGTTGCAAATAGGGCGACCTCCGATCGATATAGAAGTGTTGTAGTCATGTAATGTCTCTTGTATGATGTGCTGCAAGTATATGTTAAAAAGTACTGGGGACATTATGCATCCCTGTCGAACTCCTACAGTTGTTTTGAAGAACTCTCCACTTGTATTGTGTGACAAGACAGCACTATTTGCATTTTCGTACAGAGTATGACACTAAGACGTGCTTAAAATGCTTATTGGCAAATCCAGGTCTGCATCTATGTACTAAGACTCCGCCCGTGTGTTGTCGGGGCCCGAAAGGGTAGCAAAGAATAGTAACACTGTTTACCTTCCACGCATGTCGTAAAAGGCGACTAAGGAGGTTATGGGATGGAGTTGGCTGTCCCATCCCATATAGTGTCAGTGACCCAAAGCCATGCTAAAGTCGGATGTGTCCGGCCGAAAGGCGCAGATATCGCAGCAGCGCTGTAAACTATGACACAACGCATTCCGTTCTCCGGACTACATCCTGCTAATCTGCAGAAGTTTGAGAACGAAAGAAGAAGAAGTACTAAGATTCCACATCACTCAACTGGATATGCCCTCTCCTAATCATCAATAAAACCTCAAGTAACAACGAATAAAAGTAAAGTTTTAATTGGCTTTGTATTTTCAAAAACTTCAATTTTCTTCTTGTGTTGTGACACGATAACATACATAAGAGCAGATATGGATTTTTGTTCTCAGTTACAAAAAGCCAAGTTAACACTGTCTCTTGTGATGTGTTGTAGTGATATTAATTTTTTCATTTATTATTATGAACATCTGTCAAGACAGGTGCTATACTATTCTGTATAACCTTTGAACTACACAACACATGTATTAATACACTATTGTAAAATAAATGATAGCAAAATGTGGAAATTAACAATATGAGTCAAATTACTTTGCTATTAATAAATTAATATTTTATCTCTGAAAATTAAACAGATGTATGCCCTATATTTGCAGGAACTATACGTTTATTATGCACTAATACATTTGGCGGATGCATTTTAGTTGCAAGTAGTCGGATGTCGGAAATCAACACAACCAGGAGTCAGATGAGAAAATGTTCAAAAGCAGACTATGTATAGTATAGTATTCATGGTGATGTGCGTAGACACAGTAAACCACACATAGTTGGGCCGTCGCTAAATTCAGCCCTATAATTGTGTTTCGTAAGACGAAGACCGAAATTCCACTGGAATCATCTCTAACTCTGTATTACACTTGTGTTAGTAAATAAAACTATCTGAAATGTGTCTGTAGGCCTACTTAAATAAACTTTTAACTTACTGAGGCCGTTACTCCTTACTCATTTTACTGTGTTAGACGTTAGATGCTACAGTAAAAATATTCGAATCTAGTACTAATTTACTATAGACTATAGCATAGGCCATCTATCTATCAATCTCGTAGATAGATAGTTAGGAAGAATGTAGGGGCCTATTGTGTCCACATCATTTTTAATTAAGTTACAACACGGAACAAAAATAACTCGAAGTTATCTGACCAACAGTTGCGTTCAATATTATTCAATATAGGCCTATGTTAATGTATAATATATATATATTTAAAAAAATATGCTTACAAACGTGATATTGAGTTTAAAAAAAATACTTCGGAAGTACTCCGTTGTCATAGTAAAACAAGTGACATATCACTACTAACAGAGAGGTACTAGCCTTAGCAGTATTATACTAGGAATAATAATGCAGCTTAAGTGGATCTTTTGGAGCTTCCAGAATGTTTTGTTCTCATGAACGGAAGTTAATTTACCAAACATTTTGTAGTATGCCTACAGTTGTGAAATTTCATAAGCTGGTTTTCTAGCAATTATTTGCAAATGCATCTTTACAATGAAAAAGATCTTCCTTCAAATGAAAACACGAAGATGTCAAATGTTACAACAGATATTCGTCTGCGCAGGCAGGTACCAATAACAGCAAAACCACCACGACTGCGACTTGGATTTCGTGCATTATCATCACAGCAGCAGCAGAATAAGCGACTGCAGAAACAGCAAGATATAGCTAACTCATGTCCCATTAGTTGTAGGAATACTGTACAGGAATCACAATATTCTACCACCAGAGCAAGTGTACCAAGCCATGAGAAAATATGCTCTCACACTAGTGAAAATATACGTAAAGTTCTTAGTAACGGCAAAGGGCCAATAATTCATCATCAAAGACACAATCTCAAAAACAGATTCCACTTATTAAAAACATTAGGCGAAGGAACATATGGGAAAGTTAAACTTGCAGCGGATAAGGCAACTGGAGAGCATGTAAGTAGCTAAAGTTGTAACTTTGACATCATTATCTGTAGACTTTTTGTAGTGTAATAGTGTCACAACTTCAGTTTTGTTTTATATATTAATAAATCATACTTTGCGATTTCCCAGGCACAGTGGTAAAACATTCACTCTGTACTCAAGTTGTTGCAGGTTTGAATCCCTATCCCTATTACAAAACACATTTTTTTCAAAGATCCATGGGGTTTTATTGCTTGAAGCTGCTGAATTATGTGCTATGAGTGGTACTCTCAGCAGGTGACATGCCACTTCGATACATATGGGGTAACTTAAATAAAATTAAGTCAGTCCTCTATACCTTTCATCCTTTTCAAGTCATACTTTTTAATCAGACCAGAAAAACTGACAGTTCTTCTTCTTCATTCGTTTTCAAACTCCTGCAGATTAGCAGGATGTAGTCCGGAGAACGGAATGCGTTGTGTCATGGTTTATAGCATTGCTGCGATATCTGCGCCTTTCGGCCTGACACATCCGACTTCAGCATGGAAGGTAAACAGTGGAAGGTAAACAGTGTTGCTATTCTTTGCTCCCCTTTCAGGCCCCGGCTACACATGGGCGAAAATTGACAGTTATTGGGACAATTTTGATGAAGTTCACTTCCTTTCCAACCTTCACGATTCAGGCAATTTTTGGGGGTGACAAAAAATTAAGTCTTGTCTGTTATCTTCTATCTTTCTTCCATCGGACCCATTTTATTTACTAGGATGATAACTTGATACTTGTTTATTCAAGGGCTGTAGTTCTTTTGATGTATTCATACCATTTTAGTAAAAATATTTAACCACTGATGAAGTCTATTGAAGAGCCCATGCTTTTTCAGTATTATTTTGCATATTTCTTTATTGATGATATGGTCTCTGTATGTTATGCGTAGAACTTTTCTATATTATTTAATTTTAATTCCATTAATTCTACTTTGAAGGTTGGAAGTGATTGATTGTCCATGTTTCACAAACATAGAAATACAGAGACAATACTACTCACTACTGTACATAATAATCTGACTTTAGTCCTCAAAATGATTATTTTATTTTTGAATCTTCTTTTAATCTTGTTATGACCACCATTGCTTTAACCAGTCTAACTATTACTTAGCTCCATCAGTAACAATAGAGCTTTGATAATATACATTTTTTATTGTTCATATCAGTAGTATGATACCTTTCCAGACGATAGTATTATATTTGTCCTATAAGAAATATAATCTACGAGCCATGACAATGATGGATGTGACTCACAAGACCATTCTAAGCCACAAAGAGCCTTCCACAGTATGCACAAGGAATCACAGGCCACTTGTGGCATCATATGCTGTTATGTGTCTTCTTAGATGCTGAGCCCTTGAACTATCACTTTCTCCTTTGTCTTTATACCTTTTCTGATCTCCTCCCCCCCCCCCCCCATGCAACACAATCTATGGCATCATATTCCCAAGGTTCTTTATCAATTCCTGTGTCATTTATGCATATCGGGCTTGTACACATCTTTGTACCAAAGTAGAGATTGATCTCTTTCCAGACTGTAAATCTCCATAAGCTAGATCTTTTAGTGTTCTGCCATTTTCCATCCTCCTAGGGTGTCCCAGCCACCTGAGTCTGTGCAAACTGAGCATGAAAAAATTGTGGTATTGCCTTTTCTTTCCAATATATCAGTATTAGTGATTTTGTGCTGCTACCTAACTCCAAGAATTCTGTTTCACATGCAAAGCATGTGAAAGCTGCTTTAGTCATCTCTCCTGGTGCACACAGGTTGCCAATGTTTCACTGTCGTAGTGAAGAGTGTTTAGGATACCCTGATAAACCAGGAGTTCAGTTTTTATTGTTAATGGATTCTTATTATATCACAGCCAGTACATTGTATCAACTTCTTAGTCACAATTGTTTTCCCATTTGAGCAAGAGACGTAAACGAAAAAAAAATTTATTAGATATACTTATATTGATATGTTGTGAGATGGAGGTTAAAAACTGATAAACTAATTTACGAGAATAGAGGTCATGTCTTCTCTTATAGTCTTTTATTACTGCATGTTTTCCTGTGAGGGAGTGCAGGGAGGCGTTTGTTCTTTCTCTGTTAGTGTAATTGTGAAATCAGCATGCTGCTATATTACAAGTAAAATATGTTGTCACTAAATGTAAACGTAATCACTAATTAATTGCATTGAGTACTGTAAATACATTTTCAGAATTGTTTTACAATATTAAAAAACCATTCGGAAATTATATTTCTCAACATCTCATAATCTTTGAGACATAACACATCTGTTAATTGCATCATTTTTTTAAATACTAATGAGAACTGGTTAAAATTCAAAGTAATGTCTTAAATCACATGGTAACAGAAAATATGAGGCTCCGGAGGTTATGGTAACTGTATTACGATTACCAGAACCGTAATCTCCCCTATTTTAATGTTGATTACAAACTCTGATAGAACCACCATGTACTAAGATCTACGGATGAAGAGAGAGTACCTCATCATTAGAAGTACTTTTTTAAAACTCAGAAATCTGAAAAATATGAATGGCGAGTAAGATTTTAGATCTTAGGAGATCAGTACTGCATGCAATGTATATAAAGTATTATGATTAATTTTATATATATATATCAGACAAATCAGGAAGTGCTAAGATCAATAAACACAGAAGAGTGCTGTTTCCTTAACAAGAAAGCTGTGTTTTTTAAAATCCTATGAAGAGACATAACAGCATGGAAAGATTAATAGCTGAAGGCAGTGTTAATGGCAACAGGGGAAGAGATGCTGCAATGATATATCAGATTGCTTAAATATGCCTCTAGCTGCAGCAGGTCAACTCGTCCAGAATCTTGGTTCAGAGAATCCATAAGCAAGACCACTTTCTGGAAAGAATATGTCTCATGATGATGATATATATATGTATATACACACATATTTATTCTTCTTCTTAAATGATCCAGTGGTTTCTGAGCTTTTACCCTCTGGCCCAATGCTCTATAGTGATACTTGAAGAAGTTTGTCAATTGTAAACTTTGTTCCATTAGTCGGGTTTTGAAAGAAGATGCTCTTCCTGATATTATCTAGTGCCTTAAATGTGAAGATGTGGTTATTGGCACATAATATCAAACATATAATACAGGAGGTTCTACAAGATCATCAAACAATCAATATTGGCGGTAGACCACCCTGTAACTTTCATTATGCAGATGATATTGATACTTGTCTGGATACAAATATTAACTCCTGGAACTCACCTCAAAGTTGGAAGATATTAGTTGGAAATATGGTGGGCAAAATTAGTGTTGATAAAATTAAGATACATGTATTGGTCACTAGTAATAGCAAGTAAGTTTATATGAACATCCGATTAAACTGTCATAAGCTGAAAGAAGTTACCACCTTCAAATATTTCGGATCTCAAATGTGTGATGATGGCAATAGGAGAAATGATATCAAGATAAGACTAGAGATATCGACTGCAGCTATGGCAAGGTTGAGTATGATTTGAAAAAGTAAGATCATTTAAAGATAACATTTTTTTTATACAGATCGTTATGCTTGTATAGACCTACGAATGTGAAAGCGAGGCACTAAATGTAGCCCAAAAAAAAGAATAATTCATGCCATTAAATATAAATGCTACATATTTCTGTCAAAAATCAGGTATGTGGAACATAAAACGAATATAGTGATAACATTAAGGATAATGTACTAATACTGTTACTAATAAATACTAATTGTAACATGTTGTAAATGAAAAACAACGAACACACAAAAGAAAAGGACTTTATCTATGCTGTCCAATAAGGACCGCTATCAAGAAACAAATAAACAAACTGGAATTAAACAAAATTCACTGGAACACTCTTACCACTGGTACGAGAGTATTTAATAAGAACATGCATTTCTCTTTGATTACTGATGCCCTAATAAAAATTGAAGTCTATATATTCACAGGTAAGTAGGAGTGTGTTTAATTCTTTTCATCTTTTTTAAATGTATGCAAGTTTCGTGGCTTAAAGGTTAAATTATATAGTATTACAAATTGTTTGTGTCACTTGGGTTCAAAGACATTTTTATGTTCACAACTCGGAATGATAAACATGCAGCCAATCTAAGAGATACACCTAAATTTTGATATGATGTTTATAGAAGGGTAAAAACATTTTAAATTCAATCAGGAGATCGCTAGGGGTATGTCCTATCTCCCCCACCCCCCCCCCTACGTTTTATAACATATATCGATTATATATTTATCTATTCGCTAAACCCTTTGTTGCCTTTCAACTATAGGGGTAGAAGAGTTTTGGAGAAGACCATCTTGTGTGCTGAGTATATTGTGGAGTTTGTCGCCTCTTTTATTTCGGTGGTTGTATCGACTACATCTGTAAATTAACAAAGAAGATAACATGAACAACATATTGAACGACCTACTCTTTGCAGGCGACCAAGTATTCAACATGAAGATTAGTATTGAAAAAACCGAAATAATGGTAATAGCAAAGAAAGAAATTAATATCACTATCTCCATCAATAATTAACACCTTCAGCAGATAAAGGAGTTCAGTTACTTAGGAAACATTACATCGAGTGAAGGGAAAAACAGTAAATACGAGTAGATGCAAAGAAAAGATACCAGATCCTAGGACAGATGACACGTATTTTTAAGAACAAAAATGCAAACATAAACACCAAAGTTGCATTATGCAAGACTATTATTATCACATCACTGTGCTACCAGTGTCAAACCTGAACAATGACAGCGCAAGACAAATGAAAAATAGTGACAGCTGAAATGGCGTGTCAACGCAGAATACTCGGAGTGTCATTAAGAGATATAATTAGAAACGATAACATCCAACAGATAACCAAAACAATACAAGTTTCAGAGCACATCAAGAGACAACAGATTAAGTGGTTTTCACACACGTCCAGACTATTAACATATAGCATGTCACAGATGGCTATGTCATATAGACATCACGGCTATAAAGCCAGAGGAAGACCATGTAAAATATGGCTCACAGAAATATAATCTAAGAGGTCACGGAACAAGCTTACAAACAGCACACAAGAAGGTCATCTCCAGAGAACTCTTCTACCCCTGACGTCGCAAGGCAAATAAGGACCACAGTGTATAGATATATATATATAGGCAGATAGATGGTTGGTTGGTTGGGTTTATAGACAGTTAATTAGAGGTTATGTTTTTACTTCATCATTACCATATAGGTGCCACATACAATTGTGATCTATTTCGAGCAGATTGTTATTTTGTGCATTGCAAACATGTTATTGTATTCTATAGTCAATTTTCAATATTCCTGTATGTAGTTAAATAACTCTACAGCTTTGCATCATGTCATGGGCGTGCGATATTTTCAAGTATAAATAAGCAAAATGTCAGAGGATGTCCGACAGTAACTAAATAGCGAAAATTTGTTAACAGAAACAATTTTCAAGCGCCAGCGTGCACTTGTTTAAGTTTCCTGCTCAGCCGAGTTCACTTTGTACCAAGCCATTCTCCATACTAGTTTTGCGCGCAGATCTCAGTTTTCATTTATCTTGGCTGTTGAACACTTTGCATATACTTTGTTTCTCCAGCCAATGTAAATCACAGAAAAAGTCGTATCAGCCAAGATAAGTGACGCTGTTTGAGTTCAGCGAGCGTGACTATCCTGGAGAAGGATTTACCTCTACTTAACTGAAGATGTGTACCCGACCTCTCTCGAGTTGAGACGAACAATTTTAATCATCTTGGAGCCAAAGTCTAAGAGCGTTTACGCTGCTACATTCACTTAGCTCAAATGGACTGAACACTTAGGTGGTTATCCTTAGTGCAGGTCATCAAATGTACCCGGTTTCATTGAGTCCACTCATGTAAGTATTGTCTTTTGTAAACTAAAAAAAACTGCGGTACTATTCCGTCAAGTTCGTCGACAAGTGGGTCGGAGAGGGTTCCAAACCCCTCCTCATTGCAAATCAAAGCATGACTTTTAGTACTAGGAATATAGCCAAAAGACAGGTAAAACCCCACCTGTATCGAGCTTTCGCAAAAATATCACCACATTTTTTATCAAAACGAGAGAATTACACGAACACGGGCAATATTTTTTCGTTTTTTTGTGTGTTAATGTCCTCCTTATTGAAAACGCATCTGTGACCCTGTATTCATTATACATAAAGACACTATATTTATGTTAACATTATTGGAAAAGAATAGCCATGAAAATATACACGTGTTTACCATATATACATAGCATATCTAAATTATAATAGAAACCAGTTAGGAGGGTAACAGTATAGTTTCCTGATTGTTCTATACATACACACTTCTCCATGTTTACCCTAGCTACCAGCAATGTCCGTCCCACGTTTCACATTCCGATCATTGTGTATTTAACACTTCTCATATTACACCCTGCCAGCATACTAATGGAAGCTTACTGTTTTGGTTAATTTATTAACTGTGACGGGAACAATGTCTCATCAGGAACATTGTTTGATATAGGAAGAAACAACACCTCTAAAAGTATACTATATTATGTGTGTATTAAGAGGTTAGAGCGTTGATCTCACAGTTATGCGGTCTAGAGTTCAACTCCCGGTAATGACTGGGTTTTTTTTTTATGTCGAAGATACATTTTTAAAACTCACCATCTGCATGATGTCGATAGCAAGGGCCACAAATACCACCTCCCTTTAACTCTCTGACGGGAAACATGCAGTAGTGATCATTCTGATATAATATACAACAGGAAGTCTTAAACATCTTTGCTCCGGGTATTCAAATAACAAAGATATTGTCACTTAATGCTTCGTGTTGCGTTTGGAATGCCGAAAGTCATGAATATAGACCCGCAGTCCATGAAGGGCTGGGGTCTTGATTTGAGCCAGGACAAAAAGCATAAAACTAGATATCCAACTGAGGCTCTTCGATACAAATGTAAAGACTTCCTTTTTAGGGCTCGAAAAAGCGTAACGACATAAGCAACCCAATATATATATAACAAACATTTGTGAACTGCTTATTGGAATAGCCCAGCTCAGTGACGTTGTGGTATAAAGCGCGTCTGTGACGGCCAAGGTACCGAGTTCGACCTCCGCCACGGGTAGTTGTGCGTGCACCCGAACCGTTCATAAAGCAATGGCAAACTACTGCACGTATTTATATTGCCTAGAAAAATCACTACAGCAAAAAAAAAATATTTTTTTTAAAATGCAAGTTTTGATGGCTATGTCCTGAATAGGATAAGCTACCAATTTAAAAAGAAATTTATTTTTAAATATTGGAAATATTTTCAATGAATAGGTTTTCTCATCAACGAAAGTGTTTGGGTGAAAACGGAGCAGGATACTGAAGCTACAAATCATATGTAGGAAATCGTGATGCATTGACCACACCGTAATGAAGACAGAAAAATGTAATGCAAGATATGAATTGACACGGAATTCACTTCTAAAGGGAAGACATGGTATCTTGGAGAATAGAGAGGATGAGAATTCTTAGTGATAATTGACAACTCATGGAAAGACATTGAGGGGAAATCTACGGACAGGAAGACTGACAAGAAATTGTCCGCGCACTAAGCTCTTGTAAGGACCGGGAGTTTATTGATTCATTAGACACGCGACTGTTGATAGGATCGTGTGTTATTCTCTGTGGTTGACCTCATATCCCCCCCCCTTTACCCAGATTAGAATAGAAACTTCTAAGTAAGCTCAGTTTGTAATGCTCCCGGAGTATTTAATGATGTTCCTCTAACATTTGGAGACATGGTGGACAGTTTAACAGCAAATTTATAAGTTTTGTAATTCTGTTACCATGACCCCTGATTTTGGCTGTATGAACTGAAGAGCGTCCACATGGAACAAATAATTATAACTTTCACCGTATTTTAAAGTCGCCCTTTCAGTGAATGGAGCTGTCAGGACATTTTATACGTGTCTAGAACCTTTCACTTCAAAGTGACGAGAAAATCACTTAATCAGACTAGGATTCGGTTTTCAAGCCGGAATAATCTTTTCTTAATACTTGTATATTTTCATAGACTGCGTGGAAGGAATTTCCGCAAGTTTTTTTCGATACCCTTGATATGCAACCTGATAGGTAAAGTATGACATGGGTGTATATTAGGCATTAGGAAATCGTAAGGGGACGTGAAAGTGAATGTGGCTTAAATTACTTCCCTTGTTTTGATAGCGTCCAAGAATCCATTTTTTGCATCACGTGAAACACTGACCAACGCAATTGTCTTTAGGTAACTTAACGCAACCTTATTGCCTATAAAAAACAACTGTTTAAGCTTTCTCATTCATTTGTGCCTCGAATTCAGTAACTATCCATTGGAAAAACGTTCTATAATTTTTACAGTTATTTATTAAACAAGCCCAGGTAAGTGATTTTCATCTTTGCACACGTTTATCGAATTAATTTTATTGTGATAGTATAATTGTATATGTCTAACAAATATAGCAACCATTTCTCTCTTTATATACGAAATTTTTACTATTGTTGGAAGTTCCCGGTAATTTTTATCGAATTTAAAAAAGACCCACTGCAGATCGGTCACGCGTTCCATAGCCGCCATATTGTTTCGCGCTATTCCTTCCGGCCGCGTCGGTAATTCTGAAATGTCTCTTATTTAAAGAAATTTACGTTTAACAACTACAATTCTTGCCAATTTTAATTTCTTTGGATCAATTTTAAATGATTCTAGTAACAAATCTAAGATTTATATGTTAAATAATTCGAATTATTGGTACAAAACAATGCATAGGTGCGTGTGCTATCCTGCGTCCGTCGCCATGACGACTTAGACTTAAGTCTAAGTGTTTTCTTAGTCAAATCGTCATGTTTAATGTGGATAATTATACAAGAAACACATTGTACATTAAATATATATTGTTCTATGAGTCCAATTCTTATAATTCTCTCATGGAAATTTCATAAAGTTCATTTTTCATAAAGTTCATATACACTGTATATATATATATATATATATATATATATATATATATATATATATATATATATATATATATATATATATATATATATATATATATATATATATATATATATATAAAATGGGTATACAAGTTTCCTAAAGTCATGCTTTGATTTGCAATGAGGAGGGGTTTGGAACCCTCTCCCACCCACTTATCGACGAACTTGAAGGAATAGTACCGCAGTTTTTTTTTAGTTTACAAAAGACAATACTTACATGAGTGGACTCAATGAAACCGGGTACAATTGATGACCTGCACTAAGGATAACCACCTAAGTGTTCAGTCCATTTGAGCTAAGTGAATGTAGCAGCGTAAACGCTCTTAGACTTTGGCTCCAAGATGATTAAAATTGTTCGTCTCAACTCGAGAGAGGTCGGGTACACATCTTCAGTTAAGTAGAGGTAAATCCTTCTCCATGATAGTCACGCTCGCTGAACTCAAACAGCGTCACTTATCTTGGCTGATACGACTTTTTCTGTGATTTACATTGGCTGCAGAAACAAAGTATATACAAAGTATTCAATGATTGGTCTCATCAGCCAAGGCAAATGAAACTGAGATCTGCGCGCAAGAAAGGTTTGGTACAGAGTGAACTCGGCTGAGCAGGAAACTTAAACAAGTGCACGCTGGCGCTTGGCAATTGTTTCTTTTAACAAATTTTCGCTATTTAGTTACTGTCGGACATCCTCTGACATTTTGCTTATTTATGCCTGAAAATATCGCACGCCCATGACATGATGCAAAGCTTTAGAGTTATTTAACTACATACAGGAATATTGAAAATTGACTATAGAATACAATGACATGTTTGCAATGCACAAAATAACAATCTGCGCTTAATAGGTCACAATTGTATGTGGCACCTATATGGTAATGATGAAGTAAAAACATAACCTCTAATTAACTGTCTATAAATCCATTTATCTATATATCTATCCATCCATCCATCTCTCTATCTCTGTCTGTCTATCTATCTATCCTCTGTGGCCCTTATTTGCCTTGCGGGATCTGGGTTAGAAGAGTTCTCTGGAGATGACCTTCTTGTGTGATGTTTGTAAGCTTGTTCCCGTGGCCTCTTAGATTTCTGTGATGCATCTTTTACATGATCCCTCTGGCTTTATAGCCGTGATGTCTATATGACTGTGTGGCATCTGTAGCAGGATAGCTGTTGATAGTCTGGACGTTTGTGAAAACCTCTTAATCTATTGTCTTTTGATGTATTCTAATACGTGTATAGTTTTGGTTATCTGTCCGATGTTATAGTTTCTAATTCTATCTCTTAATGACACTCGGAGTATTCTTCGTAAACATGTCATTTCTGTTGTCACTATTTTTCTTTTGCCTTGTGCTGTCATTGTCCAGGTTTGGCACTGTTAGCACAGTGATGGGATAATAATAGTCTTGTATAATGCAACTTTTGTGTTTATGTTTACATTTTTGTTCATGAAAATACGTGTCATCTGTCCTAGGATCTGGTATGTTTTCACGAAGGCTTCTGAATGCCGCACTAGAGCGAGCAATACGCAAGTCAACAACATCGTCAATTGTCGCTTTTTGTGATAGAGTACTGTCGAGATATATAAACATGTCAACAGTATTGGGTTTTTGTCCTTTCACCGTGATTTCTGGTTCTGTGTAGGAAATACCTGGCGCTGGTTGGTACATTACTAATGTCTTCGAAGTGCTGACGGTGAGACCGAACGCATCATAGGCCGAAGAAAATCAGTCCATATTGCCCTGCGTGTCTTTCAGACTGGTAGCGTTGAGAGCACAATTGTCGGTGAACACGAGGTCGCGAACAATGTCCGTCTTAGTTTTGGTCTCGGCCTTCAATCAACTGAGATTGAATTGTCCTCCATCAGATCGATTAGGAAAGCAAATTCGTCTACTGTTACTCCGGAAGGCATCATTTAGCATAGCAGAAAGATGCTAACACCATGCTAAAGAGCGTCGGAGCCAAAACGCAACCATGTTTGCCATCGTTAGTTACTGAATACGAGTTGGAGTGTGCGTCGTCATCTTACACACCAGCCGTCATGGAACTGGTGAACCATATTGGTCAATTTTTTCGGGACATCAAAATTAGCCATAATTTTTCATAGACCATCGCGATTCACAGTGTCGAAGACATTAATCAAGTCGACAAATGTGGTGTAGAGACCGATGTTATGTTCGCGCCACTTTTCCTATAGTTGTCTGCCAGTTAAAATCATGTCAACTGTTTCTCTGCCTTTCGAAAGCCACACTGGTATCTCTGGAATGAACCATGTCTCCAAAATAACTGTCGAGAATGTAAAACAAGCAATATACATACTATTCAAGAACTGGACCGAATAGCTTTGAACAGTCAGACAGAATTGAAAAGATCTGACCTCTGCCCTATGCGCTAACGTCAGCGCCAAAGAAGAATGAATGAATGATATATATACTTGGATTCGCATGCCAAAAATAGCCAAGTATATAAATAGTGACCAACGGAAACGCGACAATAATTAACAAACGTAACTAATGAAGTCCTAATTAATTATGTGCAAAGAGCTTTTATGCTGCAGATCGTCATGAACAGAACGATGTGGCTTTCAGGAAAAAGGGACGGAGCGGGGCATCTGACCCCCGTTGAGGTATAATTACTGGTCTAACTGACACAATCATCATTCTTAAGGTCGGACGTCTAGGAATGTGACACCAGACTACGTCACGGGCTAGGGTCTTCTTTATTTAATTTCAGTAGGGGCCAACAAGTTATTTCCAAGTTATTTCAAGCCATGCAAGATTTTAGTCTTGTGACATTTCACAGGTTAATCATCGTAATCAACACAGGGATCATCCTCATTCCTGTCAGAATTCCACCTGTCTCTACACAAGAACACTTTAGCGCTAATTACATTTTTTTTTGAATCTGCAAACAAACGGGCATGATTAATGACTTGCTGATTTACTATGCATTGACAGACTTTTGATGTCACAGAGAAGGATACACTTTCTTGGCTTTATTTAACTTCACGGTGGGTTTGATGGAGAATGTTACTGTAGGAAACCACCACTATATTGCGTTCATAAATAATTGAGCACCGATATTGCCCTTATCTCTGCAATTACTGAGTGTATCCCGCCGAAGACGAATGTGTTGGACCATTGGCGCACATAAAACGGCGACACAACGCATTTACATTCTCTGGACTATATCCTGCTGGAAATCTAGTATGGCCATTGTCTTGCTACAAGAGAGATCCAGTGGGAGTTTGAGAATGAACGCCGAACAAGAAGAACTGAGTGTATAGATTTTACATTTTGCATGAGTGCATTATTTAATAACCACGTTACAGATTTATGATTAATTATTATCTAGATTGAACGGATGTATCGCAGCAGTCGCTGCGAATGTCGTTTTTAAGGTAGAAATATTTTATATTAAAATGTATTATTTCATATTTTCACTTCTCATTTTAGAAGTCATCTAACATAAAAATCACACATCACCAAAAATATTGCTCAATTCTCTAATCTTCTTCTGTGATCAGTTTCATGTGCTCAGAAGTTTATACAGGAAAGTGGGCCGCCTCTATGAATTCAATCGTCAGCACTTCCTCAGGGTTATGAATTAAATTGTGTACTGAGCTGGCGCATTAGCATCAAAATAACCAATACTAGATAAATTAGTTATGGACAAGAATGAGTTAAGATATTTACATGCACATTTTCTAAATGAGAACACTAGATTGGAAGGAGATATGTTAATCGCAGTCAAGACGTGTGTGTAACCGGCGAGCTACAGCATCAGCATGCATACTCTTCGCTGTGTACCGGGAGAAGTCGAGCACATATGGGTTTGCCCAGAGTGCGCGAACGTCGATTCAGAAAACTAAACTGTCTTGCCACTTCAATCTATGCAACGTACGTCTAAATTAATTTTTATGTCCTTATCTTTTTTCCCCTCATCTGCTTTGGTCGAATGCGAAAAACGCGTTGACTCAAGTTGCAAGGCGAATAGGTTGCCAACTGAACAGGCCTGGTTCAAATCCCGTTTGTTGTCTCTTATTTTATTTATAGAAATCCTGGATGATTTTTTAATTATATCATTAAAAATATAAAATAAAATAGCAATTTTTATCACTCGTTATAACAATCGTTTTTCATTATCAATAGCCTATTTACACGTCTGGCACTGAGAACAGCAACAACAGCTCGCCATTCATACCTCTTCAGTTATATTGTGTGCGGAGTCCCAACTAGCCATATCAAATGCTAATACAGCCTAGAGAAGACCATAATATGAGGGGGGGGGGATGCTGCCAGGGAGACGAACAAGAGTCAGACCGAGAAGAAGATGGAAGCAAGACATCAAAGACCACCTGAATATGACAGTAAAAGAAGCAGGAAGACTGACTCAAGATCGACAGAAGTTTCGAAATGCTGTGATGACTGCTACTTCCTGTTCAGGATATGCTACCTGATGATGATGACCCACAACATTCGTTCATTTATTAAGTTCCACTGTTCTTCCACCATGTAATATTAGGTCTGCCTCGTTTCCGTTTTCTCTGAGGTGTCCATCTCAGAACAATGTGCATGATTGAATTAGCTTTCATGCTTTGTACATGTTCAGTTGTGTGTGCGGTCGGATATGGTTGGGTGGGTGCGCGCGTTTGTGTGCTGCAACGAACTAGTCCTTACATATACGTATTTGTGCTTTGTATGTGTGTGTGTCATGGGCCCAACGTTGGGAAACACTGATCTAGACAATGGATAAGACAGAACGACTACGATCCTTCTCTCAACGATGAAAATACCGCCGGTCAAAAGCGTCAATGATAACAACGAACTTATTAGCTTCAATCAACTATCTACCGAAATCTCCGAAGGTTATGACCAAACATTATTACAATAAGATTCATATATGTATATATATATATACATACACACTATACATACTTATATGGGCCCTGAGGTGACATACACACCAGAGTGCACAGGCCGGCGATCCATAGCTGGTCGAGCATCAGGGTCAGCGAACCACATCTGTACACTTCCACACAGTGGGCCTGGAAACAGAAGTGCAATAACCCTGCTGTAGCCTGACAAAGTAAAGTAACCCATAGCATTTATTAATGCCGTAGGGGTGTGAGATGTTAGCGATCTCACATTTCACACGCTCTGCAAATGAGGGCGGTAGCCATCTCCTCTTTACTTCCCGGATTAATCCGGTACCCATTTAAGGCTGGGTCGACGTTGCGATCTGAAAACATTTCCGCCTCAACTGGGGAATGAACCCAGGACCACTCATATGCGAAGCCAGTGCGCTAACCACTGCGCTAACGCGACTCCCATGACCAAGTACTGGGGATCGAAGATACGGAAATGCCAACCCGGCCCCAAAAAATGCTGGCTGAAGACGGATGTGTCAGGTCAAAAGGCACAGATAACGCAGCTTGCTGTAAAACATGAACACCGCAGATCACCCTCATACGTCCTTCTCAGGACGGTATATATATATATATATAATATATAGCATTTTTATAAATATATATAATACACGCATACGCATATATGAATGATCGTGGGGCTGTCCATAAGTTATATCCCACAGTTAGAGACAAGGGAGGAGATTTGAAAAGTTAAACAGTTGACACACATAGAGCTTGTCCGTTGGAGCTCTTTGAGTAACGGGCTGCGTACAGGAACTGCGATATTATCTACATACACAAAATAAAGTATATTGTGCCGTCACCCTGCCCCGTCAGCAACATTGTATGCAGGCATGATAAGGTTCTTAACTTCTTTCCTTTCACGAATATCAAATGGTGTAATTGTACTATATACGGACATAACCAAGAAAAATCACGTTATTTATTGTTATTTTTTTTTTTATAGTGCCTTTGCATGTATAAGATTAAGCGCTAGGCAAAGGTGACAATTCTTTCTGAAGATAAGAAGAATGCAAAAGAAGACCAGACAATGAATGACTATGTCAGCGTGCCCCTTACTGAGCGGCTGGGAATGCTGGTGACATAATCGAGTTTCACTTGTTGACATAGATCTGACGAACGTGACAGAAGTACCTGTATGACAGCGGTGTCGGGATAAGATGGCATGTCGGATTCTCCTTGTGCAGATAACTGGCTATACGTTTTGATTAATTATACTATTTATTTAATCCTTAGGAAAGGAATGTTGCAGGAACGTAGGTGTCTTCAGTAAGAGGCGGGGGGAGTTACGTAAGAAACTCTACACCCAGTTTTTGTGGGGGATTTTTTATGTTTTTATTTTAGCAAATCCATTTGGTGAAGCGGTTGCTTTACCATTTTTTGTTTACTTTCCTCCTAGTATTAAATGTTGTTCTAATTTTTTTTAAAGGGGGAGGGTTGGAGAATTAAACTCTTGAACCTCTATTACCCCCCCCCCCAATCTACTGGCTTGAACTGCTATTATTGCTGTTTTCCTCTTTCATAAATTTCTTCCATTTATCGTTTACTTCTTGTTATATACGAGTTAGTACATCTCGTACATCGAATTAGTAGTTAATATTAGATAATAGGTGTAGTTGACCAACAATTGGTGTCATATATTTATTAGTGGTTAAGCTTTTTCGTTGTGCTCAAGAAGTCCAGGGTTTCGTCATAACCTTCGGAGATTTCGGTAGATAGTTGATTGAAGCTAATAAGTTCGTTGTTATCATTGACGCTTTTGACCGGCGGTATTTTCATCGTTGAGAGAAGGATTGGAGTCGTTCTGTCTTATCCATTGTCTAGATCAGTGTTTCCCAACGTTGGGCCCATGCCCCACAGGGGGGCGATATGATTGTGTAGTGGGCAATTTGAACAAGTTGTAATTAGGCTTCATTAAGGAATAAATCAATTTTCGAATATAAAAAATATATGTATATGATACATAGAGGGGGCATCGCATAATACATGTGCATCATAATTTTAGAAAGACTAGTCTAGATTGAATGACGATTGGTTTACGAGCTGTAACACGCTTGGTCGTTTGATATGCAGTGATACTGTGGCGTCTCAGAACTTTGATCCTTAAATCCACATTGGGCCCAGAGATGACATGCACACCAGAGTGCACCGGCCGGCGCTCCATAGCTGGTCGAGCATGAGGGTCAGTGAACCACAGCTTGCCAAGACCCTCAGTACACTTCCACGCAGTGGGCCTGGAAACAGGAGTGCAGCAACCCTGCTGTATCTTGGCCAAATGCTAAGGATCGAAGATATGGGAATGCCAACCCGGCCCCAAAAAATGCTGGCTGAAGACGGATGTGTCAGGTCGAAAGGCGCAGATAACGCAGCTTGCTGTAAAACATGACACAACGCAGATGACCCTCATACGTCCTTCTCAGGACGGTCAGCGGAAAGCTTTCAGAGGGTCCGACGAAAGGCGTACGACGAAGAAGAAATCCACCTTCTTGTTGGTATTCCTCTTCCTCTTGCTGTTCCCGTACTCATGGTGTATGCTATTTCTGCTGGCCAATATAGATTCCTTATCACTAAGTATCCGAACAACTCTGTTTTTCAATATATTTGACTACAGACGATGTACCAGCAATTCTTATAGGATAATCCGATAACAATGAAGTGAATTCTATACTCATTTTTAACCCTTTATTAATTGTAGTTGTATGTGATTTAAGGGAAACTGATAGTTGTGAAATGGGAGTTGGTAGTAATGGAAGATCTAGTCGTTATGGGATGACCGCTGAAAGTTGCGATAGGAGCTCAGCTAGTTGTGGACTGAGGTCTGATGGTGAAAATGGCTCTCATAGTTGTGGATGAAGGTCTGAGAGTAGTTAAAGAAGTGTTGTGACTGCGGCAGGTGCTTTGTTAGTGGTGGAAAGAGTGTCGACAGTAATAATGGCTGGAGGAGGCGGAAAAAAAACATCTGTAGTAGTATTGAGACCATGACTAGTTTTGGACGACAGTTTTCGAATGTCCCTGTTCGCCTCGAAAGATACACATAACACCATAATTTGGTATTTAATTGTACCATCACTATTTGAAGCGTGATGGTTTACATAATTGTTTCCTCTGTCATGTTGGGTATTCACATTATATTTCTGATTCCTAAATCAGAAGTCTAAATCATAGGTTTCCTGAGTGGGTGGAACCGCCCCCAGGGGGCAATAGTGGATTGAGAAGTAATTGAGGGGGGGGCGTTCAGACATCGGTAGCTCCGTGTAAAAGAAATTAATAATAATATAGTCAAAAATTAATTAATTTTGTAGTGATGATTTTTCAATATGTTTTGTAATATATGTGATGGTGTTTTAATTATTACAATATGATTCATACTAATGTAATGCATTCTCTTTATATATATTCCGAATTTTCATATTTAAATCATTGTATGAAACTTCATAATGTTATTCTAGCATACATTTTTTATAATCTTTACATGTGTGCTATATTTGTATCAAAATCGGTATAACAATAACTGTGTTCAAGATGAAGCACATATTGGTCACTACTTTTTCAATAATTTAACGTCATAAGCAGTAATTATCATTATTAGAGTTGCTATTTACGTAGAAAATATCAAACGGTTTGAATGCGAAAAACTGTTATAATTGGTGGGGGGGGGGGGGGGGCGCATTACAATATTTATTTCTTGCACAGTGATTCGTGGTTCGAAAAAGTTTGGGAACCTATGCTATAAAAAATTTTATGTCACGCAGTTATGATTATTTTTGAGTGTGTTGTACTGAACGTCTTTTGTCACCCATGTAGTTTTTTAGGGCTTGTTTTTAGCAGTATTTAAGGCACAAGTGTAGTTAAAAGTGAGCAATATTTATATCATCACATTCTTTCAGGCTTCCATGTGATTGGGTGTCTGCATGTAAAATGTGGAACATTCTGCCAAATCCTTATACGGACATAGGTCCTGCGATCTGCGTGACTCCTTTTGGTATACCCAACCTTTTCATTGGTTAGTTTGTTTCTACTAAATGACATCTGCAAATGAAAAGCACGGATCAGCCAACTGGTATGACCAGTCCGTAAGACATATATGGGAGAATGATTTACCGTCTATATACACACACTGACTTGTGAAGAATGTTGAAAAAAAATTACTTTTTGAACGCCAACCACTAACCTCAATGTTATTCCTGGGGTCGAAATAATTATCTTGTGCATATTTAGCACAAACATTATTACTGTGCATTGTTATTGCTGCTCTTAAATTTAGCGAATTAACGACGTGTGGGCAATAGCTGATTCCAGCTGATTCCAATAGCTGGTTCACTAATGAACATGTATACACGGGAAACCTATACAAGCTTAAGTCTAGATGGAGACTGTTTTTCTGCTCAATTTTTTTTCTCCAAACCATTATATTCAAATCAAATTTGTTCTTGTAATTTTAGTGCGATGTGGTTAACAGAAACATGATTATAAAAGTACACAATAAATTAACAGTTCAACAGCAACACAGCTAGCGTTCTCATAATAAACATACAGTACTTTGTTCCCGTGTTTAAGACTTGCTACGTTTGCAAATCCTGTAAAGTTGTCAGTGTGGTGTTCCCTGGACCAGAACGGCAATCGATATAATAACATGCATTCCTGACATTTTACAATTTATTTGTAGCTTAGATGCCTGCAGGTTTGATATAAACAGTGTGCACAATACTGAACCATACACATATTATTACCGCCATTACTTTGCCTGGTTGTGTTGAAGTTTGGGCGATGAACATCCTGTTTTGTGAATGTGCTTCTTGAAGAGAAGAGGTAAATCCTCTTCTGTTATATGATGGCTTAAGATAATTTTAAAATTTGGAGGCTGATTTTGTTTTAGGTACCATCAATACTGCAATTTTTCTCTCATTAATCAGTCCTTCTAAGTATTTCTATGTTTAACTTATTACTTATATCTGTTTTCTATTTCTATTCGGTCGTTTTTTTTCATCTTTCTCGTTGTGCCTTTTCCTTCGGGTCCCAGAATAAATGTGATACCTTGTTTTACTACGCTTTCTGCTAGTACTGTAATGTTCGTTTTCTTCGTCTTTTGCGTTCATTCTCAAACTCCCGCTGGATCTTCCTTGTAGCAGGGCCATGGTCCTACTAGATTTCCAGCAGGATGTTTTCCAGAGAATGGAAATGCGTTGTGTCGCCTTTTTAATATGCGCCAATGGCCCGACACATCCGTCTTCGGCGGTTAATGTTCGTTTATATGCGCTCTTTCATTCTCTCTCTCTCTCTCTCCTCTTTCTACTGGTTGTTTGGTGTTTTTTCCTACGAGTTTCTCATTGGTAGTCACTATCAAACTGTCAGATTGTCTATTGTACGTAGACATGTATCTATGAAAATCTGTAGTTTTACGATTTATTGTTGTCCGTGTTTCTGAACATACAATATCATCGTATTGCTTAAGCTAATTTAATAATACAATAATTCTGATATCAAAATAATAAGTCAGATTTAATTTTCTTTGACTTTATATATTTTTCATTGAAATCAAGTTTGCTCTTGAATAATTACCAGTTGATTTCAAGGCTAATGGAATAACTTTGCCTATTTCTGCTGGATCGCACTTCGTGAACATGATCATTTAGAGTGGTGTTAAGATTGATGCCAAGAACTTCCGTTTTTAAACTAGCGTCACTGATCTGTCATAAGTACTCATCAACACATGCACGAGTCATATGTGTACGAACTCCTGTAGCGACAATCTATAACAGTTTAAGAAATAATACCCACACTTAGCATTTCATAACACTCCTCTAAATGATCGCGTCCATTTAGTGCGGCTGATTACGGAGAAAACATCCATTTGACTGAACTTAATGATTAACAGAAATAAATGTCAACTTTACATTCTCAGAGTCAGATCTAGGCATTATTGTCATATTATGTCTTAGCATAGTGTACTGGTTTCAAATAACAATTTTGCTTTTTAAGTCTTGGATATAAGTAACGGAATATGCTACCTGAGTATATGTAATTTCTGATTTGGGGAATGGTGCATAGTGAAATCCTCGACGTGGCTACTAAGTGCTCAGCAGATTACATTGTTACAAAGTTGAACTGAGTCCCTCCGTTGTTGTCTATCTATCTATCTATCTATCTATCCATCCATCCATCGTCATTTCCACGTGTGCCGTTAAGCGTCGGGGGGGGGGGGGGGATGATTCAGAGTTTTTTGTCTTTGACCATTTGAGTTGCAATATCCTTGGTAGGCTGATGTCTATTTAATGTTTCTTTGATTGTCTCTGCCCATCTAGTTCTTGGTTGTCAAGAGTGCATATACTTCAATTGTAACCAGTTCCCCATTGTACATGCTACTTTCAGCAGAAAGGTGTCCATATTGGTGGCACATGTAGCCGGTTAACCAAACATATCACAACGTATGAAATCAGGTTCTTATTTACAGCAACTCTGCCACAGTTTTCTAGATAGATACACCATGGTTATCGTACGGGATTTGCTACACCATAGAAACGGTTGTAGATAAACATTCTTAGAATTTTCTTATGGCCTACTGTATACAAGCCCGTGTGGCGCATAGTTTTCTTAGGTCACGCCAACTGTTGTTGTGATTTTCATTGATTGGCGCAAGTATAAATTGCAAAGTATAAATAAAGGACAAATGAAAAATAATAATAGTTAAAGTGGCCTAAAGTAGTTACGCTGAACACAGACCTGTATAAAGTAGGTCGTGGATTTTCTTTATACTTAATTTTAAGTATATTTGTGAGCGTTAATGATGGAAACTTGCCAAACTGGGTGTCACGTCCTTGAACTAGTGTTATTAATATTAGTGTTAACATATTGACCAACCGTCTATATTGGTCATTGTTTACTGTATAGATAGAAAATGTATATACTGTAAGTGGACCTCCAGCAATATTTGTTTATAACTATTTCCATTATGTTCAAATCACATATGATATCTGTTTTGTATCTTGACAGCGGCTACTATCACTAAATAAACAGCGTTACTTTGGATACCAACCACATCTGTTGTATTCATTCATTCATTGGTACCATGCCTTCCGGTGTAGGCGATCATGTCTCTCCACAGTCTTCTGTTTGTTATACATTTAAATATAGTTTCTGATGATTCTGCATCATGCTAGGCTTTCATGCCATCCAACATTTTCTCACGTTGTCTTCCTCTGTCTCTTTTACCCTCGATCTTTCCAGTTGTTGCGATGTTCTCCAGCCCACCTCTTCTCATGACATGACCCAGAAACGGTGATTGTCGTCTTCTAATACAGTTAATAAGTTCTCAATTTAACTTCACCAGTCTGTTGCATAAGAGAAAGTAAACAGACTTGGGGAAAGAAGGGTGGAGTACTCAACACAATGACATCAAACTCCACAAATAAAGACTCATACTCTTATCACGAACTAACAATTACCTTCACACTTTGAACATGGCATATCAGACTGAGATGGATTGCTTACAATCTGTGTGACAGTCCCCTGTGTGTTGCTAAGACCCGAAAGAGAAGTAAAGAATAGCAACATTGTGACCTGTCATTCATATCGTTAAAAGCTACTAATGATGTTTTAGGTGTATGGTTGATTGTCATATCACATAGAGGGTTAAATTGACTGCAATGTTGAATTCGAATTATCGGGTCGAAATGAGCTTATATCGTAGAGAATCTGTAAACTGATGGCGTATTTCGTTAATCGAATTTACATCTTGAAGGAATTTGAAAACTTAACAGAAGACGTGGCTGGATAATGTATTCGAAGACGTGGCTGGATAATGTACTCGAAGACGTGGCTGGATAATGTACTCGAAGACGTGGCTGGATAATGTACTTGGGAACTGAGCGGATACACTGCATAATAGATCCTCCATGAATGTGTGTTTTTTAAATATTTATTGGAGGCGAGGAGAGATTACTGTACGGATGAAGTGTGTCCCACAATAATACAAGGCCACCCAGCAGAATAAAAACAAGTCTTTTACGTCATGTTTCTGAATATTGCCGTGAATTTCGTTGGTCGATGTTGGCAGATGAAACAAAATATATACATAGTGATGAACGAAAACATGGCATTAATCAAAATCATGGCGTATGAAGGATTTTTGTAGTTCTGTTAGTTTGTCTTCTAGAGATGGTGGGGGGGGGGGCGTGGTGTGGTTACCAATAAAGTTCTGTGAGACTTCCACAAGAGGAAATCATCACTATATAGACATGTCGTCCATGAGTTGTTTTCTCTTGTATGGTACATGGTCTAATGGGTGGTCACTGGTGAGGCCTTCATACCTGCCACATAAGCAAACAGAGCAATAAACAACGCAATTGTCAAGTTAATCATCCAATGCAACGCATATCTCATTAACTATGAGCAAAAATAGCCAAGACGACTCCAAGTATATAAATAGTGACCAACCGAAAACCAAACAATAATCACAGATAAAAAACCGTAACAAACGAGTCTAAATTAATTCTGTTAAAAGGACTTCTATACCGACGGGCTCGGTTAAACATCTGCTGTAAGATACTTCAATATATATGGATTTTCCCAAACTGATGTCATGCTGTTTAAATTTAACAATGACTAACCAGCGATGTACGAGAAGAAGCTAGTTACACAAAATGGCAAAAATAGATTGGAAATTTACGAACGCAGGTGTTCTCAAACTTCTAACGGCAATCAATACAAAATATGCCAGCACCATGAACTGTAACTATCATAATCAGGTGCTGAGTAGTCTAATGTAGACTATCTCCAGAGTGATCTGCAGTGTTGTGTATCTGCTCTACCGATTACTATCCACAGTGTCACGATGTACAGTATGTACAGGGTGTCTGTAAAGTCGCGTGTGAACTCATTTACATTGAGGGGGGAAATACATCACATGAATTGTGGGTATTTAAGTTCAGATCTGACAGACGTCATTGACACAGTATCATTTATGGAAAATTAAAAAAAAAAATACCCGTCATGACAATCGTGTATTGTTGGATAAAATGGTTCGTGGCACAACAAAATTATGTCGTGGTCAGCGAAGAAAGTTAGCTCTGCAACTAACAGCACTCTGCTCAGTCCCGCAGTACACTTTCAGTGGCGTCATACTGAGCATATATGTGTAAATTTCATGTCATATTCAATGCACAGCAACTTAAAGAGCCCCGTGTTAGTATTTTCTGTAGGTCTCACTCTGTATTTTTGCCATCAGTTTTACCTGTTGTCAGATTGTGTTCATTTACGATGGTGTAACCTATACATATATCTTATATAAATAACCAAAATATCGGAGGATGTTCGACTAAATGGAAAGTGCTGCAGTAACCAAACGAATAAGTAGTAAATAATAAATGAGGTAGAAATGTTACTGTAAAATATCTAACTATCAATAGTAAAAAAATAAATAAACAACAATAGAACATAAAACAAGGACACTTTTCTACGTTGCAGTCGAACCGGGACCTTTTTCAAGAAACAAATAACAATCAAAAACACAAAACCATCAAAATATTGACAACTATAAAATTTAACTTGGACCTATTTCTCTTACATATATCTTATCTTATCTTTGATGATAAGTACTTCTGGTGTCATCTTCTTCAGTAATTCTTCATTTCGTTTATTTCAATAATAATATTTTGTAAATGTTTGATACATAAACAAATAGGATAAAAAAGTCATCATATTAAGATAAACATAAATAACTGTTATTGGTAACATATCACGTTGATGACATAGCGATAAGCTCAAAACTGTATGGCTGTCGTGACTTTCTAGGCAATAATTTATGTTTAGTATGTTGTTATTGCTTTCTCGGTGGCTTGACCTCCCTATTGCTTGTAACTCTTTTCAGACCTAGTACTGATTCGTCCCATTATTTTCAGACGCCTTCCCTATTAGTAACGTAACATTTTCTATTATACCAGCATAAGAAGCCCGCCCGCTTTCACATGTATATGTAATAGTATAATGGATAGATAATAAAACTATGTGTTACCTTCAATACAGTTAAGTTTGAATTATAAATACAGGCCTTCAAGGGGGGGGGGGGTCGCTGTCATGACCAATGTTTTACTGATATGACAAAAATACCGACGTCCGAGTAATGTGATGATCGCGGGCAACATGTTGAACACGCATGTTGTGTAAGAACTAATTAGTTTTGTTTTTTGTTTTTTTTTAAACACAATGTATGGTGTGGTATTAGTCATACCACCTGACGACTGTAGTAATGAATGTGCTTAATTTGTTAGAAAATATTAATTTTTGTAATTTTTTGTTGTCTTGCTGTCAGGTTGCTATCAAGTACATCAAGAAGACAAAGATCGAGGACAAGAACGATCTCAACAGGATACGACGTGAAATCCAGATATTGTCTAGCCTGAGGCACAAGCACATCGTGAACATTCGAGAAGGTAAGACGTGATGATTTGTGTACCATCCGCCAATTCTGACGACAGAACAGGTGAACTCTGATGTAGCATCTCTTGTGCATTTAAAATCTAGCTAAGTCATTCCAAGCTTGTGATTTATGCCGTGATAGAGTCGTTATAGTACATACACAAGTTAGTTCTATAATACTATATGTTCCCTTTATGAAACCCAGTCCTTATCTCTCAAAGAAAAAACTATTCTAAGATGTATACGCGAGTGTAGAAGAAAACTATTTGAAGATGTATACGCGAGTGTAGAAGAAAACTATTTGAAGATGTATACGCGAGAACGCGGAAGATCCAAGACTAATTAAAGATAGCATATGAGCAAGAACTGATGGTAATGGACCAAAATATGGCACATGTTACAGTATAATAGATCAGTGACAGTGAAATAGAGTGTTTTATGATGTTGCGTTAAGTCAAGGACGCAACAGGCTAGAAGTTACGTTCACTAGTGTACATTAGACAGGTCTGCAACATGATAATCTAGATTTTCTCGTCCTAAATCTTTTTTTTAAAATTGACAGTGCTTTCCAATGTTTGAATGTAATCTTTATAGCGCACTTTCTTCCAGAAACAGACACAGAAAAGATAAGGCGGATTTTACCCAGTCTGAGACCAACAACGCGACTTTGTTATGTCTGTGTCAGTTTGAGTGAAAGACATCTTGTTTAGCAGGAAATAAAGTGTCTTGTGTTAGTTAGCCCGCTCTTTATGTCATCATATCGCAATGAAATAAATATAGATAACAAAACCTTCCGTTGCTATTTCGAACATTGTGGCGCGTTTTGTTTGCCATGAATCGCTGTTAAGACACACTTGAAGGGTTGTTTCCTTTGATAAAGGCTGACACAGTTTGTTTCTAAGGAAAGATGGTCTTACTAAGAAATAGTTACTGTTTCAGACTAGTGTCCTATATATCTGACTGGTTAAAGCGGTCTGATAACGAGCTCGTTATAGTAAGTACCGAAAGATAAGTGAAGCATGAACAATTGCGAAGGAGATAATGACTGGCCTCAAGACGTGACTTTAAAAACAGCTAGACACGATATGATTCATAGTTTGCTGTACGAAGTTCAGAAAATGCACTACCTTCCATTTTAGTTGACACGGTATATACTATATGTGTGTATGTATATAGGTTTTCGCATTGCCTTCGTGCGACATTTAGGGTTACTAGATAATGAAGATTATAAGAGTACTTCCTAGTGGTTCACCATGGAAAGAGATGTACCATACCTAGTGTGGTTAACACATTCAGGCATGGCGGTCGAGGCTAAAAATGAAATGATAATTGATCGGAGCCAGACAAACAATATATTCAGCACCTCTCAATCTATGTAGCAAGCAATAATGACTCAGCGAGGTATCGTAAGGCTGGTCTGTCTCGTATAGCTGGTAATTTTGGTGTCCTTATATGAGTAGATGACGTTACAGTATAGTTATATCTTCAGTGCAAATTGTCACTGGAACCTGTAACACACGCTAGAAGGTAGCAGTGTGTAAGGAAAAAGCAACTGTTGCAACGGTGTCTCAAACGTCGAGTACGAGACCAGCTGAAGTGTTGTTATTAGAGAACACACAACAGCCAAAAACGATATGTCCAATAGCAAAAATCTCACTGTAACAGGCCCTACTCAAAGTACAAGCCATGCTTCAGGTATTGAATACGTGAACCTAAACATTCGAAAATAAGCTTCCCATTGAAAAAATGTTAAGTGGAAATTTCTGTTCAAACCCTGAGAATTTTGTAGTGTTGAGACTCAGTATTTGACTCAGTACCCAAGAACACATGGATCATTGCAATCTTTCTACACGGGAAATGGTTCTCCTGCAGTGAAGTGCCTTTCTGAAGATAGATGCACACTTGACGATCACAGCAAAACGACAGCTCGTTTTGTGACATAAACCTCCGCTGTAGGATTCTTCCCATTGTAATCGCTGAAAGTTGACGTATCCAGGACGCGAAAGAAAGCTCTAGATTAACCATCCCGTTGCAAATAGAAAACAAAAGTTTATCGCTCGTATTTCATGGGGGTCGAAACAAGTAAACTAAATTATAATCTAGTTACAATAACTGTCATGAAAAAGAGCACAGCCACAGAAAGATCACTGAGAATAGGACGTCCATACGACATGACATATTTGGTTGGTTGGTATAAGATTTAAGCGATTTTTTTTGGTGAGGAACTTCATTTTATCCATGAATGAGTCTACCAAAATTGCATTTATCAGGACTCATGACCATAAAATATGTGAGTTCGTAGTTCAGTTGATCCGGACACATCGACACCAAAGTAATTTATGATGCCGTCTGTACCATTTGTATTCTGGACGAATCGGGGGGGGGGGGGGGGGGGGACACAAAATGGATAAATGTTTTACCATCATGATGAGTTGAGAGAGAAGACATTAGTAGTACTCCAAATAAGATTCACCCCCCCCCCCAAATCTCCACTCAACAGAAATTTGTAATCATGGGAATTGGAATATATAGAGTAAGCAATGTCTACTACAGTTATCTCCACTTGGTATGAGACATTGGTAAAAACAATCAGATTCTTCCTTGCACCAGCCGAAGTTAGGTAATTAAAGGAAATACAAACCATTATACTAATTATCATACTTATAATACACAAGATATATTACACATCCAATCAAACATTACTTATATTGTCGTAGTATTGATATTCATGATGCAGTTTTGTTGGCAAAAGCTATGGGGCAGCCGCTCTGACCTGGAGAAGGCAGTGGACTTCGTCTTGACGACAGGCCTGACAATATAGCATGACAACAGATGCTGAACTCAGAAAAAAAGAAGTTGAAGTGAAGCAAGTATCTGCAAGACAACGTCCTAGATCTGCAGAAAACTGCGAATATTTTTCTGGTGATAACCTTGGTGATCCGTAGAAACAGTTGCTACTTGTCAGGAATATAGACAGTCACCTTTCAGGGGCGAATGAGCAGCTCTCATTTTACTTTAACGCAATGCACTAAACATAAAAATTACCTTGAAAATCACTACAGCTAAAAATGGTTGGGTTAATTACTACTTCCGGAACAAGATATACTACTAAAATATGTTCGAACTTAATGATTTGCTTTGTTGGTTTTGTTGTTCTAACAATGATTTATTTAGGCGTGTCAAAAGCATTTGTCATTATGTGTTTCCCGCGTGAACTTCTAAGTGGTATTTATTCCAACCGATGAGCAGCAGTCCAGTAAGTGACACGCCTACTTGATTAACGGAAGTCTATGTGTCATTCGGTAGCTTGTCTGACACAAATGATCTCAATGCAACCAAGAACACTATCCGGGTTATAAATACGAGTATATTCACGTGATAGGAGTCGCGTTAGCTCAATATTTTTTTGTCTCAAGACCATGATAATAAAACACAATTGAACTGATAATTAGATTAGGTTGGCATTTTTATTATGATGTCACATTCTGCCATTGATGTTTACAATAGCCTTATTGTGGCTAATATACCCCGTGTGTGGCTGATCAAGAAAGGGGTTGCAAAAATTGCAAGACTATTGTACGTTTTAAGAAACGCATACTGGTGGAACCGGCAGTCCTATCCCATTGGTTAAGTGGCGAGCCACGCTGAAGTCGGATGTGTTGATCCGAAAGTATCAGATATAGCAGCAACGCTGTAAACCATGACGCAACGCATTCCATTTTCTAAACCATATACTGCTAACCAACAGGGGTTTAAGAGCGAATGCAAAATAAGGGGCTCAGTTTATATTTAACTGTGGACATTTGACGGACAAACTGAAGAGGTAGAGAAATACAATTACCGTGTCAGAAAGCTACAATATTTAACATTTTGGACGCTACTGAACAATACGATACCTCCTAACATGTTGAATGTGTCTGAAAGATATGATGCAAATAAATTGAATGCGCTCACAAGATTACGATACCTAACATATTGAATGTGTCCAAGCGATACTTAACACTATTAAATGTGACTGAAAAATACAATACCTAACAGTATTAAGTGGTTGTCAAGACACGTGACATTATGTTTTAGTTAGCATGATTTGGTAGCACGGCAACGTGTCTGTGGATACCTAGCACCCCTTCTTTGTTTCACCTGGAAGGCAGGCGGAATTATATTTGCACAATAACGAATGCCAGGGAACACATGACCGAAAGGAAATTCTGAGAATTTGGTGAGGTTTATCCAGGACGGCATTCCTGGAAAATCCACAATAAAAAGACGCTGTTTTTTTAAAAAAAATTGATAATATTGTGGTCTTAGATTATGCCATTTTATTGATCTACAACCACCTGCTTATTTGTAGTGTTGTTTTGTTTTCTGTCTATTTCATATATGTATATGATTCGTATATTGCTATACTAATGCATTCACGCAAATCTGTGCCTATGATTATGTGTGTGTTGAGAATACTAGGAGATACACAACCTTGTCGAGTTAGATCACTAGTAAGTATCCAGAGCACCTTAGTGCAATCTTAGATACTTAGGGGATCAGATACAGACAGCCGAGCTTGCAGGTTTCCAAACTTGTGTTGTTTGTTCATGTCCTAGCTCAACAACTCACATATGTTTTTGTCCTCGTCCCATTTTGAAGTCTTCATAGTAAGAATTTATATCATGTTTATAGCAGTTACAGCATAAAATTAATAGCAGTTTTTTTATGTGAGCATGTGAGCTAACGGAAGACAAGCTTGTTTGTTTGTTTGTTAATATGGCGATTAAAGCCTCTTGGCTGAGGCACAATTCTTTCCACCCAAGACCAGAGACTATTTTGGTTACATCAGGCCGTGGTAGCTTTTATATCTTGTGTGACCTTATGGTGTGGGGAAATTGAAAAACCAGCTGTATTTGTATAATGTGATATATAATTCACAGCACTTGGATTTTAACATTTCAAGTTGAGTTGATACGTTACTGTCCTCGCTAATATTTCCCTTCCAGAATCCACTAAGCATGTGCATGATTCACTTCTAGTTCGACTGAAACATGCCTTCCCAAAAATGTAATGCCAAGTCTTTTTTTTTGGTTTCTGTCTAATCACTTGAAGACAGTAGTACTCTGTCTTGTTGGTTGTTGTCATAATGTGCCGTGTCGCTGTTGTAGACTATCATTGATCTTCACATTATATTATCCGCAGTGTTGTATATAAGATTCACTTTTGATTCTCCATCTCGTCGCGATGTCAAACTTTAACAAGCATTTTAAAATGGGAAAAAAATATTACCATTCTGAAAGAACTATATATGCCTTATATAAATTTGACAAAAATAACCAATGTAAAAGAACTATACGTTTTATGCAATTGAAAAAAAATATTATCAACGTGAAATAATTTCAACCTTAAGCTGCCATCATAAGATACACAGCATCCATTAGTGTGGTAAAATACCATACGGTAAGGTATGGATGAGATATACATCTGTAAGCATGCACATAATGTTGATGAAGGAACAAATACGCTGTGCTGGACACATGGTCCGCATCAAGATTCATCGTCTACCAAAACAGCTGCTATATAGAGAACTTTTCGGACGGACTTCCACAGGGCTGGAGGACAGAAGAATCATTTTAAATACTCTCTAGACATCACTGACTCACGTCAACTTAAAAATAAATTCATGGGAGAGTCTTTCACAAAACAGATCCGGCTGGTGTCACAAAATCAAGAGTGGTGCAGCAGCTGCTCAGATCATCAGACACGTTGCTGCGCAATAAAAATGTGATAGACGAAAAGCTGTTCAATGTCGCACAGACACCCCCCCCCCCACAAACACACACTTGCTCAGAATGGGTACACAATTCCAGAAATACATAGTACTCTTTAGTCTTTGTCAGATATACCGCAGACATCATTATCTTCATCATCCTAATTGAGCTGTATGGTCATTGTCTACTACCGTCGGACAAAAAACAACATATTCCTTCTATAAATGGAACAAATAAAACAAATTTGTAACAACTATTTATTCTTTCTATAAATGGGAAAACAGACTATTACAGCCTTGTATACATATTGTCGGTACAATCACATTGTTGTGTCCCGAGAAATGAGAGGGATGATGAGTTGGTCACAGAGGGAGGTGAGTGTATACAGGAAAACAATGAAGTCTCATATGAAAAGAAGAGAGCTATAGAAACCATCAGAAGTGAACATAGCATGACAAAAGACGCCTACCACTACTTAAATCGACCGGAACGTCACCATTCATCGCCTGAGAAGAAGGCACAACAAACTGAATAAACACATGCACATGATACAACTGTGTATCACTCCACTGTGCACTTGTAAACAGACATCTGAACATATTCTGCAGAACAATATGAACAGTTGTATCCCAGTATGAACAATTGGGAGAGAAGTACTGACCCAACAGCGCAACCCTGCAAGCAAAGATACATGGAAACCAAAGAAGAGTTCTAGACAATGGTGGAGCTCATCGATACGATGTGTTTGATTGTGTAAACATGAAGTAACTAACAAATGAAAGGAAGTGCAAACCTGTAAGAACGCGATAAACTATCTATAAATGAAAAATTAAGACAAATATGCAAGAACTGTAGGTGAATAAAAATATTTCCACATTATTCCCCCCCCCCCCGATCTGCAAGTTTTATCACATTCAAACACCGATATCTCTCAATGTCACCCGTTTCTACGGGATACATTGACGCATGTGCATGCGATATGTATTTAATAGATTTTCCTTTCTATTTTTGTTCTGTCCCACTGGGATTTTCCTTTGGTGTTTGGTAAATCATAGATGGCTGTTATAGGTAGCCAGATCGATTAACTTGACGGCTAGATAAGAGATTTCATCACCAACAATAGCTTTAACTGTTTCATTTCTGCTTTGCCTGACGTGTTCTTTATAAGTTATGTCCCATATATCATATTTGTTTATTTTTATACTATCAGGAATATCCGATGAGCAAGGGAAATTTCAATACTGAAATAATATTTGTATGTTTGGGAGATAGAAAATGCTTACACACCTGTTAAATAAGGAAAAGAAACACATTATTGTAATGTTAATGGTCACCAAATTTCAAACGTGTAGCAAAATTTTATTTGACGGAATTAATGGTTCAACCTTGGCATGAAGAAACTTTCAGACTTTAACAATAAAATGCTGTTCATTAAATATGGTTTGGACTTTTATTCTTTGCTACTGAGACTACGTCAGCAAGAGATATGACCTCTTCTGGCCCCAATGAGAGAGCGACATCTCCTTGACATGGATCCATTAGCCGTTTGATCTGTTGTTTTGGATTGGTTGTCCACTCTTCCCGCAGTGCAACAAACAACTGTCGGAGATTGGCCGGAGCCACGTCTCGCATGAAGAGTCGTCTTTCGAGTTCATCCCATAAATATTATATGGGGTTGAGATGACAAGGCTGGCCATGGAATGGTCTGAAAGTTGTCGGCGAGGAGCTGGGTGGTGAGTTGTGCCACACAAGGTCGAGCGTTATCCTGCTGAAAAATCTACCCTCGTTTAACCAAAATTGGAAGGACGCGAGGACGAACAATTTCAGCGACGTATCGTTCGGCATTCGGGGGTCCTTCATTTTGCACTAGGTCACTTATTCCCTTAATGTTGATCGCCCCCACATTAGTAAACCTCCACCACCGTGTGTGGAAGACGCTGTTCTGAGCATAACGCTCATGGACTCTTCTCCGTCTATCGTGTCACTGGAGCACACAGTAGTGATTCATCACTAAGCCAAACCCGTCTTCAGTCATTCTCAACGGCCCATTGACGATGCTGGTTCGCCCACTGCAGTCGGCTCTGATGATGCCGGTCCGTAAAAACATGGTCGTTAATCTCAAAGACCGATGTCGTGGGTTCCTGACCGTTGATCTGAAATTCGACGAGCTACTGGCTTTGAGTGGACTGTGAAGGACACAGATGCAAATCGATTCCTGAGGTGACGTACCTGTATGAAGCGGTCTGCGGCAGGAGTTATTACTCTGGGTCTTCCACTGAGTCAGTTTGTTCGTCTCCAAAGCGACTAATTGTGCTTCTAACCACATTAAATTGTCAGCTGACTACACTTTGTGATAGTCCAGTCTGTAAGCTTCCAATGATGATGTATCGTCGTCTGTCGTGAGATTAGACATACTTGCGAACTGAATTTTCAGCTGAATTTTTTCGAGGACCGCTAATATTTTATAGATATTCAATAATATGGTCAGAGAGTTTTGTGTTCATTAAGTTTTACGAGATTTTCATGAATCTGTCACGATTATTACCACAAATGTTGTTTTGACCTCGACCTCTTTCAAGATATCACGAATCATGAGGTGAGTACAATTCAGGTAACCACGGGAAGTTAATGGCCAGTTGGGCATAGTCGATAGATTGACTGATGTCCAATGATGGTCTTTTTTCTGTCAAAGAATATCTTTTATACAAGTAACTCCACAAAAGGTGATTTCTGTTTTGAGCAATATATAAATTATATAAAATTGTTGAGAACTGCTGAGCAAGTAGCAAGTTATGGTGTTGCTGAGGCACTATCCTCTTTGTCGCCTGTTAACGCAATAAGTCGTGCGTCGTCTACATACCATGACGGCCAATATTCTGCCAACGACTTTGACCATTGGAGTACATGTTAGAGGATACAATCCTTATCCTAGGACGAGGAAATGCAGCCTAAAACCAAATGGTGTAGCAAGGTAGCAAGCCCTTAGCCTTGCTTGGCAACTGTTCTAGGTTGGAAGCACCGATAGGCAAACATATATATGCATGTTCCAATTTATTAACATTACCTTTCCTTATGAGTTAACAAAGGAAGAAGAGAGAAAGTTTGTGTTGCATGGGTAACATATTGTCTCTATATTTCAGCCGGTAGAGTATATTCCATCCTTGTCATTAATGGGTCTCTTAATCAAATCGGGAGAAGGCAGTTACGAGTTGTCAATTGGATTCAGAGGACTGGGACACACTAGAAAAATGGGAAAATACCGAAATATCTACTTTATAGATAATTACGATCTGGAAAAATATCTCAAGTTCAACCTCTACTTCGGTTTAAAGATATATGCAAACGTGATATGCATGATACGAGCATTGATACGGAATCAGTGGAGCAGAATACCATGCATCGTGTTAAATGGAGAGGAAAGATCAGGAATAGTATAAAGACAAAGGAGAAAATGATAGCAGTTAGTTCAATGCTGACGTCTAAGAAGATACATACCAGTACACGATGGTACATGTGAGCCTGGGATTCCGTGTATATACTGTGGAAGACTCATTGTGGCTCAGATTTGTTTTGTCACACCCATCATCGCCATGGCTCGTAGATTATATGTCTTATCAATCATTCAATCAAGCTCCTTGCCGAGTGGCGTAGGCGATCATGTTTCTCGAAGACTCTCTGTCTCTTGTGTTATCAATAAGCTCGGTTGGTGACCTTCTCCCGTGCTATAAAACTAGCCATCCAGCAACTTCCATCCAGCAACTTCTCTCTTTATTGTCCCATGTCTCTTCTCCCCGTGATCGTTCCAGTGGTTATTAAGCTGTGTTCTTCTCAGCACATGCCATAGAAACCTTGACTATCAGTCCCTAATATTTGCTATGATTTTGCTGTTTACGCCAGCATCACTGATAATATCTGCATTACTTTTCTTAGCTGTCCATGGAATTTTCATCATTCTTCTCAGAAACCACATCTATAAGGCCTTCAGTTCGTTTTGATTTTTTTTTGGTTTACAGTCCATGCTTCGTTGTTGTCATGTGACGTATTCTTTCCAGAAAGTTGTCGTCCCAATGAATTATCTGAACCCCTCTCTGTCTTGGGCGTTGCGGATTGCGTTTTCCAATGATGTATTCATGTTATCTTTAATGTCGTCAATCCATCATCTTCTTGGACTGCTCTTTCTCCTCTCTAAACAGCTGTGTCTCTTTATATGACTAAACAGGTGTAGTTTTATTTTTGTTATTGTGTTTAATAACCAACACTCTGGAATCTTCAATGTGTTTATAATATCTGAGTTTCTCTTTTTTTTTTCCTTCCATGATATTCTAAGTATCTTTCTCTAGCATTCCATCTCAAAGGCGGTGATCTTCTTCACCGCTGTTTTACTTATGGTCCATGTTTCACTACCGTATGTTGCAACCGGAAAAATAAAATTTCGTAACATTAGCAATTTCGTTTCATTTTCTTGATTTTCCATATGTTTTTCAACAATGTTATTTTACAATATGCCATTGCCAATCTCTTCCTTATTTCTGCCATGCAGTCTCCTGCACCGTTGATGTTTGCTCATAAGTATTCAAATTTATCAACACATTCTATCTCATGCTTCATTTCCATGCTTCATATTCATTGTAAAAAATTGGTTTAATATAATATTCCAGCACTTGAATTCGGGTCTGCATTGATAGCCTTTCATTACACAAAATGGGTCTCATTTTTTGGAATGCTAATTTGGCTTTTGCTCTAACGGCTCTTTATCTCACTTGAGCATCTACCTTCTGATGTTAACACGGTGCAAAGATATTACACTTTTTAAACTTAATATATTTTGTGCCATTACATTGTGTGTCATTAATCATTATGTTGCATCTTGGTGGTGTGTGTCTTTGAGATAATCATTATTTATATTTTCATCTTGTTTGAAATGAGGCCTTTGTTTTCACTTTCTTTCACTACTTTATCTAAAAGGGCTTGCTGATCCTATTCACTTCCTGCGATCAGTAAGTTGTGACGAAAAATAATTTAATCCAGGGATAATACAGCAGTAGCTTCCCACTTGCCTTCTGCTGGTTTGTTTATGGTATTCTCCACTAGTCTTTGGCGCTAAAATTAGTCTGGCCTACACGACAGCAGCGATTTGATTTCAAAGTGGCCTTCTTTTAGATGAATTGCCCTCCCAAAACTAACGAACTCCATCTGTCGGGAATATTTTTTATAGCATAGCAATAATGCTATCATCTAGAAAGATGGAAATGTGTTTACCTATACATCTACTGCCCTCTTTGTCGGATATCCTCTGGTATTTTAGTTATTATATACTTGAACGTTCGCAACCAGTGCAAGGTTGTAGGAAGCTCAACATTTTCTATAATATATTGCCCTGCTCTGTGAGAAGTAGGGGGTTGCTTAGAAGATCAAGATAACGAGTTTGAGCTCAGTAACGTGCAGTTAAACTGCTAGATAAGACAACACAAGACAAATATACAGAAAATAAACAAACTTGTAGGATATTAAGAACCCATATTGACAGTGGTGACATGGCGTAAAATTGTGTGGTATGAAGATGTAACGAGACGCAACTCGCTTTCTAAAACTATTTTTTGTGTGTGCAAGCAATGGTTGAGGGTAGGAGGAGAGTGAAACAGAGATTATCCTGGATTTTTAACATCAAAGAATGGCCGGGGCGTGATTTTTCTACTTTTCTCCGAATGCCTGAGGATAGAGTTGTTAGGAGAGATTTTTGTGCTGGTGTGGCACAGATACCTAGGGCAATTTGTACAAGTTTTAGATGAAGTATGCTCAAGTGAACCGGATTGTGAGTGTCTATGTTATTGTGTGTGTTTAACCAACAATTTTAGTCGGGTAAATATTAGCCAAGAAGGTCAAGTGGCAATTATCCCTGTCCATCCTGTACTCTGTCGTGTATGAAGTATAATCTAAGGTTGAAAGTGGTCAGATAATGGGCAAGTGTTCGGCATATACATTTCCGTCTCCTATTGTTAACAAGCTACTGGTTGTCCATTTTGTCTAAAATTTCACTCCTTTCTTCCCTTTTTCTCTCTAGTGTTATTGCTGGGAATCACAAGCATTGGCAATAGGTTACATAAGTTACATAAGTTACGTGCGTCTTTTTAGTTTTCTAATCACGAAAGCTGTTTGAACTACGCATAATATTAAAAAGTTGAAATGTGGAGACGTGATGTGGCCATGGATTCCAGTAAGGAACCGTTTTTTTTTCTTATAAAAGTTCTAAGATTTGTTGTTTAATGTTAGAATGCTTATAATCATTAACGTATAAAGATGCGTCCTCGTGTTGTCTTTTTTTCTGTAAAAAATTCCTGATCTTTTTTTTTGCAACATGGAATTATATCCCAAACTTAACGCAGTGCACAGTTTTACTGTTGTCGCGCTTCAGGGCGAGTTAGTCTACTGTAACCAAGGACATGTCGAAACAACTTTTTCTTCTTCTTCTTTCGTTCACACGGAATAAGCTTATATCTGAAGGTGTGTCTTCATGACCTTTCCCCTGTTATTTGCAATCATACCTTATATAGTTAGTTTTTCCATGCAGTCTCTTTATATGGCTTTTCTTGTTCTTGTTCTGTTGTTTAGGAGTTAATCATGTCTCATATTTAACGTTCTTCACAGTACTTTATTTGTCTTTCTTCATCTCTAGTACATACAATTAAATCTACATATGTCAGCTGGCTCTAATCCTGCTGGGAACATTATTTTTTAAATAAAAATACAGAATTGCGGTAAACTAATGCGGTTAGTCATTTATCGATGTATATAGAGATTCATTAACTATCATATATATGAAAAATATTCAATAATAAATTATTTCTTCGCATCAAACATAATGTGCATTGTCAGTGCAGTCGAATAATCATTAACACCTAATAAAGCACCAAACAAGAAACAAACATTGGGAATCAGAGGATAATGAAATAAAGTTCATTATTGTTACACATTGAACTCTATATTTCTTGCATTTTCTATAAAGATCTTGATAAAAATATGTTTGATCTAAACGTCGGTTCCGTTTATTGTTTCACATATAACTTAAATTCATCATATTTTTCTTATATTTATTTATGAATTTCTTGTCGCAATATATGTTTATAAGTCGTCTTCTATAAGTTTCGAATGATAAACTTTGGTATTTTTTAAGAATTAACAAATCTCTTATTCAACCAACTAATACTATTCAAACTGACTGGATACTTCAGAGGAAAGCAGAAGAATAAAAAACAGAAAAATGTCGTAATTTCTATCAAATATATTTACATCCTTCTGTATCTTTCATCTCAGGTTTCAATCTCAAGCGCGTCTGATTATGATGGTAACTGTTCCACGAGTCTAACTATTCTCTTTAATGTATACCATTTATTCAGGGTCGTTTATATTTCTTGATATTTTGAAATAACTTCTGAATATCTCATGCTAATTATGCGTTGGAATGTTTATGTGTGACTCCTTATGTGGGACACAGCGTAGTCATCATCATCTCCATCCCAGTTCAGCCCAAATTTTCATTGTTCACTACGACGGACAAACATATATACGATACATATATTTTAAGCTAGCATTATACCTACACATCGACACATGTTCATAGAAGCGACGAGTGCTAGGAGCTTTAATCACTAAGTACAGATTCTTCCATATTGTTTTCCTTTCAAAATAGAGATCACATAAAATAATACAATTATATTATTATAGTACTTCAAATTTCCAAGAACTAATGTCGGTAAAAAATTTGCTAAATGTTTCAGGGTTTGAACAAGGAAATCCTCTTTACATTCTAACTAAATGCTAATGCCTCCCACAGAATTATAAAGAAAGCTATTTCTGGAATTAGATTAATATTAACCTTCTATATTTTGTATTGAGCAATATACCTGTAATTAGCTTCCCGCCCTAACATGGTTAGATCGCAAGACAACCTTTTTATAACACGTTCCTCCCTCGCGCGTTCAAAAAGGAAGAGCTTCATATTTACTTTATAGTTTTCTTCCCGTCATCATCATGTTTGATGTACCAGCTATCACATCCATTTGTTACATCACTAAGCAAACTTATTTACCCAAATAATCTATTTTAAGTTGACCAATCACTTACATTGTACACATTCTCATCCTGTATCCACCGTTTGGGAATAATTTTATGACTTAACACTTAAGTAGTATTCAATATTCATTGTGTAAACTGTCACTCTATAAATATACTATACAATTTGATGGTTCCGTATGACAACCTGATATAGAAATATGTTAGACAAGTGTATAAGTTCTGTAGGATATGTAAATAAGGACGATACAGTGCAAACTAACAGGTTGTCTTACTAACTATATGCAGTTATAAGATTACTGCATTATCTTTCGAAAAAACGTATCTGAGATAAGTACATATATTGGTACTGCTCAAGAGAAAATAATTGCATGTATGCCGTGCTTTTTAATGCCACCAATATAATCTTTTAAATCATTTGTTTAAATTGTACCTCGGAAGAAGTTTTATGTATTGAGGTCTTTGTTACCTCTAATATTTTGTGGCAGTGTGTCCTGATATAACCTAATTGGACTTTGTCCGCTGGTTGAAAGAGCACGCCTCTCCAAAAGAGAGGCAAACTCATTAACTACCTACCTACCTACTCGAAAGGACAAAAAATGTAGTAAACCTTCCTTAATTTAAAGCACAGACCTCTGAATATACATTAACTATCGATTCGTCGATGAACAAACGGTACACTTGGTGTATATGCAGCTTGAAACACGGTTTATCAACTCACTGAAATATTTTCTGTGGTATGAAGTAGGTAGTTGTGTTTTGTAGGAAAACTCGGAGTGACGGTACTGACATCGATGAATAAGATGAATAACTCACAATCATTCTTTAACTGTAAGCCGATACACTCAGATGGATTGATTAAACATGGGAATCTGAACATCCATGAACTTGTCCGGTATGATAATCTACGATCGATTTATTGACACAGGTATCTAAGTATCCATGAACTGGTCCGGTATGATATCTAAAATGGATTTATTAAAACAGAGAGATCTAAGTATCTACGAACATGTCTGATATGCTGTAAACGATGATAATCTAAGATCTATTTATTGTCAAGGGGATCAGAGCATCCATGAACTTGTCTGATATTCGCTGATCGATGATAATCTTAGATCTATTTATTGAAACAGGGATCTGACTATCCATGAACGTGTCCGGTTTTAGTTGGTCGATGATAAACCAACCAAGATGGATTTATTGACATATTGATCTGACTATCCATGAACATGCCGGAATGTGTTGATCATTGCTAATCATAAGATCGATGTATTGACACATGGATCTGATTATCCATGAACTTGTCTGGTGTGCGTTCATCGATGATAATCTGGAGATGGATTTATTGTAACGGCAATCTGGGAATCCATGAACTTGTCCAGAGTGCGCAGATGATGACTTACTCTCACAACACAGATTAAAGAATACTTGCCTAGCACTGGTGCTGTGCAGAAGTTTATCATTGACAGCTTGTTTATAATGAATTCCAGTTGGTATGGTTACTCTATGTTACCTGATGATGATGGTTACTGTAAATATGGCGCTTAACTCTTCTGTGACAGTGGAATATTATACAAAAACTTTGATAAACGATAACGATAGAACAATATTCCTGATCGTGATCTGTGTTTGTATGTCTGGTCTTGTCTGTCTCTTTGGAACTATCACCAATGTGATCAGTTTGATCATATTTTACAGGCAAGGTCTGAACAGCACAATTAATACAAGTCTTTTTGCAATGGCGATGTCAGACCTTGGCAGCGTACTGTCACAACAGTGGTATAATATAAGCGTCAACCCTTGGCTTATCAGTTCAAGCTTTCTTGTAAATTTACCGATGCTCAGTTACATCTCAGGGGCGTTACCTCGGGAGTTTTTCTCCCGAATCACTTGCGCTATAATTGTGTGCATCACAGCAGAGAGATATTTATGTGTGGCAAGTCCTTTGACTGTTAAAAATATTATAACACCAAGAACGACCACTATTTTTGTTGTTGCTGTTTATACTTCGTCGCTTCCGCTTCTTGTCACAGTATATAGTACCATCCACAACTCATGGCGATTCGATTCAGATAAGAATAAAACCGTTCGTGACCTAACTTTAGTAAGTAAATCATGGTATTTTGCATATACCATTCAGGTTGCATTTGGAATACTGTCATTTTCAATAGTGAGCATATTAACTGCAGCGTTAATTATAAAACTAAGACAAAAAATGGATTGGCGTAAAAAGGCAGACGCAAATCACGACAGAGTTTCCAATCGAGACAGAAAAACCGTGAACTTGATTATTTTGATAGCTGCCCTGTTTATAATATGCTACGCTCCTAGCATGTGTCTTTTGATGAATGACGTCATATATCCTGTAGGGACTAAATACTCCAATTTGAATATCGTGTTATGGTCATTTGCATCCTTGTTTGAAGTACTTCACTCAACTATAACAATATTCCTGTATCTGAAAATGAGTACAAACTATAGACACTCTTTTCGTGAACTTTTTGGCAACTGTGGAATATGAGCTTCGCAGAAACTAAATACATGTCTCGTAATGAATAGAACAAAATTATTGATCAAAAATTGTTCAACAGATTAATACGAGGAAATAAACAGCAACATTAAAATGTGCGCATTAAGTAAAGAAAAACATGTTTAGAAACGAAACAAATGAAGAAATTATGTATATTCGCGTGTGCATGCTTTTGCATTTCCAATTAGTATATAGGGATTTAATCAATATGATTTCAATCAGTATAAGGATTTATAATCAACAATTATGCTTGCGTATGTTTACACGAAGTATGTTTCAAACATAATTTTGGTGGATGTTTCGATAGCATTCTATATTGTTCAGCGATCATCTTGTAGGAGTTTTATCAGTCCGCTGCCTGTACTTTTAGCTCTTGTACGAACTTGTCACCTATTATTTCTCCTGCGTTAAATATGATACTTTTTATTGTAATTTTGAGTCTTTCTCTTTTTCTTTTCCTCCCAGGTGTCCACATAATGACCTTCTGATTCAGTCCGTTTTCATCTAGTCTACAAACTTGCCCCATGTATTTTCTTCTGGGATTTCTTATCATTTTTGAAACATATTCTTGGATTAGTTATAGATAAGTAATTTAACCTTGGATAGTGACACACCAGACAACAAGTATTTACACACCATGACAGTCATGTTTACGATGTGACCAGGTCAAGTTATGCCTCAATGATATAATTTTGTTTAGCGCTAGTAGGGTGAAGAGTAAACATTGTCCAAAAAAAACCCCGTTATGTTTTACATGTATTAAATGTTCTTTATCACAAGAGCACAGTGCCGCAAATATTCAGTTAGAAATCTTTGACAGATGCGGAGAAACATCAAGTCATGTTTAACCGCAATAGTGATCACTTGTATATAACAGGGATGTCTTCAAGAACTCATAGCCCCAAACTCTTCTTCCTCCAACTATTCTTCTATGTAGTCTTCACTAGTCGATCATAACCGCTTTCTGTATGCAACAGCAACAACACCTCCGAAACCGCTTTGATGCTTAAAATCGGTGAAGGCGGCAAACGGGCTTTGTGCCCATAGCTTCTGATGTATAGGTCCTTGTCTTGCCGAGCATGTAAAGTCTGGATGCTGCGGACTGCACATAGAAGCTCAACTGACATGGGGTACTGGGCAGAAAGCGTCGTTCAGCTAGCGGCGTAGAGTGACAAAGAGCACGGTGAGACAGTAAGACACCCTGGTCATCTACTGCACTCCGACACACACTCAGTCGTCATGCAACTGAGACCATATGTGTATGGGCGAGAGAGTGAGGCTGACGACATTGCGCAACTCTTCCTCATTTTATCAAATTTTCATCGCGCAAGTCATGTCTTTCATCATCATCTCATTAATCATTTACCACATCCTTATTGTTCTTTTTACATTTCATGCTCATCTTCAATTGCGATAGAGGAATTTCATCAGATAATTCATAATATGTGTCCATCGCAGGAGATGATAACAAAAATTTCAGGCTTGTATTGTTGCATCTCTCTGGTATGCACGATGGCTAAAAATGTATCTTATTCTGGAATAAAATAATCTGCCACAGATGTGACATGTATAGTCAGTACGTTTTTCCCCCGTGCCCCTGACATTTAATATAATAGTACTTTATGCCAACTTGTGTGTGTACAACATTAGAATTATGCATGTGTACATTATAGTTGATTCGTTCTTGTGCTACATTTTAATACATTTAAATATGTGTTTTACGTTAGAATAAATAGGTATGCCCTATACTACATTCGAAAAGTATAGTGTGTTCATCAATAGTTGTCCACCGATATTGTCTATTATCTCCGTAATTACTGAGCGTATCGACTCCATATTTTGCATGAGTGTAATATTTCATAACTATGTTAAAGATTTATGAATAATTATTACCTAGATTGAACGGATTTATCGCAGCAGTCGCTACGAATGTCATTTTAAAGTAGCAATTCTTGTTTTTTGATTGACCAAAAAAATAGACAGTACCATTTACCATGTTCTGTGTTTTATTTTACACGGTCAGTTGATATCGGTAAGAAACACGTGAAATACTAAGAAGTAGCACCATATTGTGTTTTTTTCCATAGTTATTTATTTAAATTAATAGCTAAATGCCAATTTCCTCAGAGGTGTATTATCGATGTGTTTTATTGTGATGTATTCAACATATTATGTTTTTGTAAATTATTACAGCCTACTATATAGCAGCATTTAGAACTATAATATAACCATGTCTTTGAAAGTTAAATTCGTTTTATTTAAAAGTATAGCTATTAGATTGTACAAATATTTTTCACAAGAAGTGCGACGTGGTACTCTATTTCATAGTATTTCTAAGCCCTCAAAAAGAACACAGCACGCCATGGGTATAAACTGCAAAATACTATCAATGTGTTTACGAGAAGATAACCATAATTTTAAAAAACACAAAGAAACGAGAGGAAGAAGAAATGTTGTAGATAGTTTCCATAAAGAAATTATTAAGAGAGAAATTCATATACTTTTGTATTGCAAAGAAGCGGTGACAATAAAGACATTCAAAATATATCTAGAAAAGGACGACATTCACATTTCTAAAACTATATTATGTAGATCTGTAAGGGGTTCATGATTTACATTTCGCAAATATACATGTGGCAGAAGTGGCATTTGTGAGTAACCTCATTTAGAAACTATGAGAAGTAAATATCTGAGACAAATTAGGGAAATGCGCAAAGAAACGTATAATATTGTATATATAGATAAAACATAGATAAACGCTCACCACACTAATGAAAAGGAATGGCAATCTGTAGATGGAACTATTAAGAGATATGTACCGAGCAGTAAAGGTCAAAGATTAATAATGGCACATACAGGTAGCAGACAAAATGGTCTTTTGAAGAACGGTGAACTAATTTTCATTTCCAAATCTCGGCCGTGTGTTGCTGGGGCTCGAAAGGGGAGCAAAAAAATAGCAACACTGTTTACCTTCCATGCATGTCGTAGGGGGCGACTAAGGAGGTTATGGGGGAGTTGGATGTCCCATTCCATATAGGGTCAGTGACCCAAAGCCATGCTGAAGTCGGATGTGTCAGGCCGAAAGGCGCAGATATCGCAGCAATGCTATAAACCACGACACAACGCATTCCGTTATCCGGACTACATCCTGCTAATCTACAGGAGTTTGAGAACGAACGCAGAAGAAGAAGAATTTCCGAATCTACCAATAATCGAGACTATAATGCTGAGATGAATGGTCATATATTTAGAGAGTGGACAGAGTAGACTACTTCCCTCATTAGATAGACCCCCCTTTCTGGTTATGGACAACGCTTCCTACCACAATGTTGTTGCATGTGAAGATAAGATCCTTACAATCTGGTCTACTAAGGAAGAGATTAAAATATGGCTTAGAAAAGAAACTATTTCATTTACTGAACTGCACTTGAAACCTGAGTTGCTGATGTTGGTAAAGAATGCACACAGAGCGAAGACTTACCACACTGATAAAATTATAGAAGAGCATGGGCATAGATGTATAAGACTACCACCGTATCATTCACATTTAAATTCAATAGAATTTGTTTAGGCTAAAATTAAAGGAGCCGCGGCAATGGAAAATAAAACCTTCAAACTTAATGATGTTCAGAAAATGGTATATTATATGCTCACAGACATTAACAAAGAATCCTGGATTAAATGTGAGGACCATATATTGAAAGTGGAAGAAGAATATTGGCAGAAATATGGTTTACTCTTCATTCAACCCCTTACTATTATCGATCTTTACTATTTATTGGCTTCTGAATGAAACAAGAAGTGGAGAAATTTTTGATAAAACAAATGATATAAACAACACAGAAGAAGAATTATTCGTATTATAAAATTTCCACGCACAATTGGAACCAGAATGAAATGGATTATAAGGATTATAAACAAGAAAACATGCAAGAACTACAGAATAATTAAAATGTGTGTTCAAAACAACTTTTTTAAACAAAGACATTCCTCAAGCACCCAAGTTTATACCTGGCACAAGTATAACTATTTAAACTGCAGAAACCGTTAATATTTATATTAACAAGAAGAACTAACAGAACAGAAGTCATATAATATACTCAAGAGTCATACCAAACATGTGTGTAGACAACAATAATAAAGCAGTAAAAGTAGCTGTAAAATCAATTTTAAAAAGAAAGTGGAAAGACATGAAATCGGAGGCAGACCATGCAAAAAAAATCAGATATGAAGCTCACAAGCAGTACATAAGAAAGAATTCTTCAGAGAACACTTCTACTTGTAACAACGAAAGTTAAACAATGGCCATAACATATAGATAGAGATATAGACAATAAAAATTATTATAAAAGAATACTAGGGATAAACGAGAAGAAATTGAATTTTGATAACATCAATGCAATAGAGCACATATTAAAACAACGCAGTCAATCTGAGATAAATCAAACTGAAAGGTTTCTGATAAGAGGTGAAAAACGAAAGGTCTAGACTGATAATATTAAATGCTGTACAAGTATTATTTTCTCTGAATTGTAGAATGCACTAAGAAAATGGTTCGTCGAAGATTTCGGGAAAACTACATTAGTACTAAGATAGATCATACTATGACAAATATGATGATGATGACGACAGTAAGTACAGTGTTCGTTGTCGTTTATTTTAAATTCACAAGTTCGTAAATAATAATACAATTTTATAAACGTTTCACTATTTACTATATATCTCGTTGCATATATTCTCAATGCAACGAAAGAAAGATATTATTCTTCTAAATATATCATTTTTACCCACGCTGTGAAAGATGTACGATACGCCTATACATGTAATTACTGTAAAATTTATTTTCCACATACACTAAAATCGTTACTACCTAAAAACGACATTCGTAGCGACTGCTGCAATAAATCCGCTCAATATAGATAAAAAATAATCATAAATTTGTAACGTGGTTATGAAATGATGCACTCATGCAAAATATGAAGTCTATACACTCAGTAATTACAGAGAACAGGGTAAATATCGGAGGACAATTATTTATGAGCGCACTTTAGATACATCTGTGTGCTACTTTATAATGAATGTATCTGTATAAGTAACAGTCTCTAGTTTGTTCTCATCGTGGCTATCGACAGTAGTCGATCTGTCACGGTTCTCATCAACCGTTCACAATTAAAAACTATGAGTTCAATAGATCACTACGTACTTTGTCTTCTGCGTTCATTCTCAAACTCCAGCAGCTTAGCAGGATGTAGTTCACAGAGAGAGGAATACGTTGTGCCATAGTGTACATCATAGCCTGTGAAATCAACATCATTCTGCCTGACACATCCCACTGCAGCATGGTTTCTGAGTCACTTTGACCCTCTATCTTCATCTTGCAAATCTCTTTAGTCGCTTCTCACGAAGTGCCTGACAGTTAATAGTGTCGCTATTCTTTGCTCCCCTTTCGTGTCCCGGTAACACACGGTCGTTTGTGGTTAGAGTTTCTTACTCTAAATAAAAGATATTTTATCTCTACGTCTCTACACTGCTGTTTAAAATTTTCAGTCACACTTTGTATTTCACAACATATGTTGTCTTTGTGGATCAATCTCTTGTCTGACTACTGTTCTTTTGTGCAATAAAAATGTTCTTTATTCACGATTTTTATGATGGCTTTTTGAATCTCTATGGTGGCACATAACAACTGGAAAGTATATGACCAGGTCACAACGTGCTGCTTCAGGATAATTTCTCGATCTGCGCTCTGCCAGGTTCGTACTATGATGTGTCTTTACAGACGGACATGAAGCAGGTAAGTGTAAAATTTAAACTGGATTATGAGGACTCCAATTAATGGAAATTGCCGAGACATGTAGTCTCTACGTTTAACATTAGCTTCCCCAGTGAGGTTTTATGGAGCTAGTGTCATGGACATTTGCGACAACCCTCTCTCGACTTCATTGATTAGTGCCAAGGGAAAGGCAAGGAACTCCCTTGGAAAGATTCAGTACTGCAGGATCGTGCTAAATGACCAGTGCATATGACGCCATCTCAGCTTCCCAAATGAAAGGAACTTATATGGCAGCTGGAACATAATTTTGGAGATGATATTTCACTGTTTTACTCAGTGGATGGACTGAGAATTATAGGTCTGAGTCTAATCTGCAATACTGTACTACTGTCATTTCATGCCATTTAAATACTAACAGTTCAGAAATGTATGCAACACTGGTATCAGATTAAAACATTGAATCTATTCGACAAGGCACTAACATATTATTATTATTATTATTTGTAATGGTAAAAATGCAGGGGATGTCCATGAATTATGACAACATTTTTTGTGTCAACTGACTTTCATCCTGCTGTGAACATACTTTTTTACATAAAATTACAGAATTCCATAAACTAATGCGGTTAGTCATTTATCCTCGTATACAACCATCCATTGCTACTTCGCGGTTCATTTATTGCGGCCTCAGAATTTCTAAAAACATATTTACAGTATGTACACTTTATTTACATCTGCATATGTTACACACACACGTATCATATTTATATTATTTATACTTTATTTTATGTATATTATTTATACTAATATTTTATTTACATGTTTGAAACTATTCTTTAATGGTCTAATGATAACATATGCACTTATATGGTTTCATATACACTTATTGATATTATACATACACAAAAAATATACATGTGTTAAAAAAGAGAGGATGACACTATTTCGCGGTTGTTCACTTATCGCGGCCGATTCTGGTCCCTATTAACCGCGATAACTGAAGGATGACTGTATAGATATTCAGTGATAAATTATTTCTTCGCATCAAACATAATGTGCATTGTCAGTGCAGTCGAATAATCATTAACACCTAATAAATCACCAGACAAGAAACAAACATTGGAAATCAGAGAATAAGGAAATAATTAACTTTCCGTCCTTATTCTTACACATTGAACTGTATATTTCTTGTATGTCCTATAAAGATCTTGATAAATATCTATTTGGTCGAAACGTCGATTTCCTTTATTGTTTCACATATAACTTAAATTCAACATATTTTTCTTCTTATATTTATTTATGAATTTCTTGACACAATATATGTTTTTAAGTCGTCTTCTATAAGTTTCGAATAATAAACGTTGGTCTTTTTTAAGAATTGTCAAATCTCTTATTCAACGAACTAAGACTTCAAACTGACTGGATACTTCAGAGGAAAGCAGAAGAATAAAAAAAAACCCAGAAAAATGTCGTAATTTCTATCATATATTTACACCCTTCTGTATCTTTCATCTCAGGTTTCAATCTCAAGCGCGTCTGATTATGATGGTAACTTTTCCACGAGTCTAACTATTCTCTTTAATGTATACCATTTATTCAGGATCGTCTATAGCCCTTGATATTTTGATATAACTTCTGAATATCTCATGCTAATTATGCGTTGGAATGTTTATGTGTGACTCCGTATGTGGGACACAGCTCAGTCATCATCATCTCCATCCCAGTTCAGCCCAAATGTTCATTGTTCACTACGACGGACAAACATATATACGATACATATGTATACATACGATACATATATTTTAAGCTCGCTTTATACCTACACATCGACACATGTTCATACAAGCGAGTGCTAGGAGCTTTAATCACTAAGTACATATTCTTCCATATTCTTTCGCTTTCAAAATAGAGATCACATAAAATAATACAATTATATTATTATAGTACTTCAAATTCACATAATTATAAAGAAAACTATTTCTGGAATTAGACTAATATTAACCTACTATATTTTGTGTTGAGAAATATACCTGTAATTAGCTTCACGACCTCACATGATTACATCACAAGACAACCTTTTATAACACACTCCTCGCCCGTTGAATAGGAAGAGATTCATATTTACTTTATAGTTTTCTTCCCGTCATCATCATGTTTGATGTACCAGCTATCACATCCATTTGTTACATCACTAAGCAAACTTATTTACCTAAATAATCTATTTTAAGTTGACCAATCACTGACATTGTTCACATTCTCATCCTGTATCCACCGTTTAGGAATAATTTTATGACTTAACACTTAAGTAGTATTCAATATTCAATGTGTAAACTGTCACTCTATAAATATACTATACAATTTGATGGTTCCGTATGACAACCTGATATAGAAATATGTTAGACAAGTGTATAAGTTCTGTAGGATATGTAAATAAGGACGATACAGTGCAAACTAACAGGTTGTCTTACTAACTATATGCAGTTATAAGATTACTGCATTATCTTTCTAAAAAAACGTATCTGAGATAAGTACATATATTGGTACTGCTCAAGAGAAAATAATTGCATGTATGCCGTACTTTTTAATGCCACCAATATAATCTTTTAAAATATTCGTTACTGCATATTTTCCTTGTTAGAAATACAGAGAGTCTTTTTATAGACTGTGGATGCCGCTTGGACATAGTACGTCAATTATTTGTACTTCGGAAGGACAAAAATGTAGTCAACCTTCCTTAATTTAAATCATAGACCTCTGAATATACATTAACTATTGGTTCGTCGATGAGAAAACGGTGCACTTGGTGTGTATGAACCTTTAGCACGGTTTATCAATTCACTGAAATATTTTGTGTGGTATGAAGTAGGTAGTTGTGTTTTGTAGGAAAACTCGGAGTGACGGTACTGACATCGATGAATAAGATGAATAACTCACCATCATTCTTTAACTGTAAGCCGATACACTCAGATGGATTTATTAAACTTGGGAGTCTGAACATCTATAAACTTGTCCGGTATGATAATCTAAGATCGATTTATTGATGCAGAGGGATCTAAGTATCCATGAACTTGTCTGGTATGTTGTAAACGATGATAATCTAAGATCTATTTATTGACACGGGGATCTGACTATCCATGAACGTGTCCGGTATTAGTTGGTCGATGATAAACCAACCAAGATGGATTTATTGACACAGGGATCTGACTTACATAAACGTGCCTGAATGTGTTGGAATGTGTTGATCAATGATAATCTTAAGATGGATTTATTTGACACATGAATCTAAGTATCCATGAACTTATCCAGCGTGTGCAGATAATGACTTACTCTTACAACACAGATTAAAGGATACTTCCCTGGCACTTGTGTTTTGCAGAAGTCTATCATTGACAGCTTGTTTATAATGAATTCTTGTAGGTGTGGTTACTGTATGTTACCTAATAATGATGGTTACTGTAAATATGGCGCTTAACTCTTCAGTGACAGCGGAATATTATATAAACACTTTGATAAACAATAACGATAGAACAATATTCCAGATCGTGATATGTGTTTGTATGTCTGGTCTTGTCTGTCTCTTTGGAACTATCACCAATGTGATCAGTTTGATCATATTTTACAGGCAAGGTCTGAACAGCACAATTAATACAAGTCTTTTTGCAATGACGATTTCAGATCTTGGCAGCGTACTGTCACAACAGTGGTATAATATATGCGTCAACCCTTGGTTTGTGAGTTCAAACTTGCTTTTAAATTTACCGATTCTCAGTTACATCTCAGGGGCGTTACCTCGGGAGTTTTTCTCTCGAATCACTTGCGCTATAATTGTGTACCTCACAGCAGAGAGATATTTATGTGTGGCAAGTCCTTTGACTGTCAAAAATATTATAACACCGAGAACGACCTCTATTTTTGTTGTTGCTGTTTATACTTCATCACTTCCGATTCTTGTCACAGGATATAGTACCATCCACAACTCATGGCGATTCGATTCAGATAAGAATAAAACCGTTCCTGACTTAACTTTAGTAAGCAATTCATTGGATGTAGTGTTATTTGCATATACCACGCAGGCTACCTTTGGAATACTGTCATTTTCAATAGTGAGCATATTAACTGCAGCGTTAATTAGAAAAATAAGACAAAAAGGTAATTGGCGTAAAAAGGCAGACGCAAATCAAGAAAGAGTTTCCAGTCGAGACAGAAAAACCGTGAACTTGATTATTTTGATAGCTGCCTTGTTTATAATATGCTACGCTCCTAGCATGTGTCTTTTGTTGATTTCCGTCATATATCCTGACTTTCGAGGGACTGTATACCTCAATTTGAATATTGTGTTATGGTCATTTGCATCATTGTTTGAAGTACTTCACTCAACTATAACAATATTCCTGTATCTGAAAATGAGTACAAACTATAGACACTCTTTTCGTGAACTTGTTGGCAGCTGTGGAATATGAGCTTCGCAGAAACTAAATACATGTCTCGTAATGAATAGAACACAATTATTGATCAAAAATTGTTCAACAGATTAATAAAAGGAAATAAACAGCAACATTAAAATGTGCGAATGAAGTAAAGAAAAACATGTTTGGATACGAAGTCAATGGAGAAATGAGATATATTCGTGTGCCTGCTTTTCCATTTCCAATAAGTATATAGAGATTTAATCAATATGATTTCAGTTAGTATAAGGATTTATAATCAACAAATATGCTTGCGTATGTTTACACGAAGTATGTTTCAAAAACAATTTTGGTGGATGTTTCGATAGCATTCGAAATTGTTCAGTGATCATCCTTCAGGAGCTTCATCAGTTTGTTTGTTTGTTTTCCGTTCGCTCCATTGTTACCAGCATGGATATCCGTGCGATTTCTGATGGGAGCGTGTTTACGTTGTGCTACCGTTATGCGCCTTATGGGCCTAGCACATCCGATTTTGGCATGCCTTGACAATTCAGGTGGGCTACCCTAGCCTGTGACAGTCTCCCTATCTGTCGCCAGGCACGTGTGTGGATGTGGTGACTCATCGCCCAAATGATTTTTGCTCACGTCTGTCTCGCACGAGGTGTTCCACTGTCTATGAACTTACCTCGTGTAATTGGACGTACTGTGCCTGTGCCCATCGGGTATTGAACCGTTTCTCACCCGTGATCTTGGTTCCTTTAGAAGAACTAAACAGAAGAGTTGGACCCTGACTCTTTCGTCCTAGTTCGAGTCTCACACTACGCGTTTGAGAGCAAGGCGTTCTCGAGCTGAGCGACCTTGTCCCAATAGCGCCTGAGCCCATCAGGTACTGAACCCTTTCTCTCTGCAAGTGTATTTCCGGTATAGGAAAACCTGATATTAGAGTTGGGCCAGGGCTAAATTCGTTGTCTCTTTTGCGCCTGATCCCATCGGGTACGGAACCCTTTCTCTCTTCAAGTGTATTTCCGGTATAGAAAAGCTTGACAGTAGAGTTGGGCCAGGACTGCCATCTTTGTCCCTTTTTTTTTTGCCTGAGCCTATCGGTTACGGCACCCTTTCTCTTTGCAAACATGTTTCCGGTATAGGAAGACTCGATATTAGAGTTAGGACAGGTCTTTTTTTGCTTTGCTAGACGCCCAATTTTGGGTATGGGTCTATGCCAATAAGGAAATCAAGTAACTAGAAGCTCGTCACGATCTAACAGAGCTTGTAGTTCCCATTTCCGTAATCGTTTTCACTTTCTATTGCAGTTAGCGCTGTTCTGCCCTTTCATTTTTTTTTCCATTGTACTATGTATAAAATATGTCTTTCGCCATGCAGCCACCTTTTCATGCTTTTTTCATTGGCCGCCCCTCCAATGTTCGGACTGGACTAACTAACTTCACTGTATGTCGACAGTGTCGCTGTATGTGGTGTTGCTGGTGGTGTCGGAGATATTGTTCCTCTTTTATGAATTCAAATGTCTTTCCATCTGCTACCTCCACATTCTCGGACACGATTCCCAAATTATTTGGCCAGAATCAGCTCGAGCTGCTGTATTTCTATTTCCAGGGTGCACCGCGAGGAGGTACATTTGGGATCCTGGTTATCTGCTACCCTTGGTCCGCCGAGAGCAATGCGTTCCCTTTGGACCCCTCTTTATCAGTGATGACAACATAATGAACAATTTACAATGAAACATGATTTGACGGAAAAGACATAGAAACGAGCATGCAATAATTACTAAGAAAAATTCGCGAGGAAAAAGAGAAATTTTTAAGTTCAGCTTGAAGGTAGTGATGCATTTGTGATTGTCAGTGACGCAAACTATACTACTTCTTCTTCTGCGTTCGTTCTCAAGCTTCTGCAGATTAGCAGGATGTAGTCCGGAAAACGGAATGCATTGTGTTATGGTTTACATCATTACTGTGATATCTGCGCCTTTCGACCTGATACATCCGACTTTGGTATGGCTGTGGGTCACTTTTACCCTATACGGTATGGCTCGACTGAAACTACCATTACCTCCTTAGTCACCTTTTATGACATGCGTGAAAGGTAAACAGTGTTGCTATTCTTTGCTACACTCTCGGACCCCGGCAACACACAGGTTTGTACTGGAGAAGCAAGTACATTTTTTTAAGTTTCATTTTCAGCTTAAGTTTAGTCTTCTTCTTCTTCTGCGCTCAGCATCTGTGGTCACGTTATATTGTCATGCCTGTCGTCAGGGCGAAGTCCACTGCCTTCTCCAGGTCAGAGCGGCTGCTCCATAGCTTTTGCCTCAAGTCTATTATCTGGCCAGATTAAGTTACGTGATTTAGAAGTGATTTAGCGAACAATCGCCCGTGTGTTGCCGATGCCCGAAAGGGGAACAAAGAATAGCAACACTGTTTACCTTCCAGGCATGTCGTAAAAGGCGACTAAGGAGGTTATAGGATGGAGTGACTGTCCCATTCCATATAGGGTCAGTGACCCAAAGCCATGCTGAAGTCGGATGTGTCAGGCCGAAAGGCGCAGATTCTCTAGTTTGTTCTCATCGTGGCTATCGACAGTAGTCGATCGGTCACGGTTCTCATCAACCGTTCACAATTAAAAACTATGAGTTCAATAGATCACTACGTACTTTGTCTTCTGTGTTCATTCTCAAACTCCAGCAGCTTAGCAGGATGTAGTTCACAGAGAGAGGAATACGTTGTGCCATAGTGTACATCATAGCCTGTGAAATCAACATCATTCTGCCTGACACATCCCACTGCAGCATGGTTTCTGAGTCACTTTGACCCTCTATCTCCATCTTGCAAATCTCGTTAGTCGCTTCTCACGAAGTGCCTGACAGTTAATAGTGTCGCTATTCTTTGCTCCCCTTTCGTGTCCCGGTAACACACGGTCGTTTGTAGTTAGAGTTTCTTGCTCTAAATAAAATATATTTTATCTCTACGTCTCTACACTGCTGTTTAAAACTTTCAGTCACACTTTGTATTTCACAACATATGTTGTCTTTGTGGATCAATCTCTTGTCTGACTACTGTTCTTTTGTGCAACAAAAATGTTCTTTATTCACGATTTTTATTATTTCTTTTTTAATGTCTATGGTGGCACATAACAACTGGAAAGTGTATGACCAGGCCACAACGTGCTGCTTCAGGATAATTTCTCGATCTGCGCTCCGCCATGATCGTACTATGATGTGTCTTTACAGACGTACATGAAGCAGGTACGTGTAAAATTTAAACTGGATTATGAGGACCCCATTTAATGGAAATTGCCGAGACATGCAGTCTCTACGTTTAACATTAGCTTCCCCAGTGAGGTTTTATGGAGCTAGTGTCATGGACATTTGCGACAACCCTCTCTCGACTTCATTGATTAGTGCCAAGGGAAAGGCAAGGAACTCCCTTGGAAAGATTCAGTACTGCAGGATCGTGCTAAATGACCAGTGCATATGACGCCATCTCAGCTTCCCAAATGAAAGGAACTTATATGGCAGCTGGAACATAATTTTGGAGATGATATTTCTCTGTTTTACTCAGTGGATGGACTGAACATTATAGATCTGAGTCTAATCTGCAATACTGTACTACTGTCATTTCATGCCATTTAAATACTAACAGTTCAGAAATGTATGCAACACTGGTATCAGATTAAAACATTGAATCTATTCGACAAGGCACTAACATATTATTATTATTATTATTTGTAATGGTAAAAATGCAGGGGATGTCCATTAATTATGACAACATTTTTTGTGTCAACTGACTTTCATCCTGCTGGGAACATACTTTTTTACATAAAATTACAGAATTCCATAAACTAATGCGGTTAGTCATTTATCCTCGTATACAACCATCCATTGCTACTTCGCGGTTCATTTATTGCGGTCTCAGAATTTCTAAAAACATATTTACAGTATGTACACTTTAGTTACATCTACGTATGTTAGACACACACGTATCATATTTATATTATTTATACTCTATTTTATGTATGTTATTTATATTATTAATATTTTATTTACATGTTTGAAACTATTCTTTAATGGTCTAATGATAACATATGCACTTAAATGGTTTCATATACACTTATTGATATTATACATACACAAAAAATGTACATGTGTTAAAAAAAGAGAGGATGACACTATTTCGCGGTTGTTCACTTATCGCGGCCGATTCTGGTCCCTATTAACCGCGATAACTGAGGGATGACTGTATAGATATTCAGTGATAAATTATTTCTTCGCATCAAACATAATGTGCATTGTCAGTGCAGTCGAATAATCATTAACACCTAATAAATCACCAGACAAGAAACAAACATTGGAAATCAGAGAATAAGGAAATAATTAACTTTCCGTCCTTATTCTTACACATTGAACTGTATATTTCTTGTATGTCCTATAAAGATCTTGATAAATATCTATTTGGTCGAAACGTCGATTTCCTTTATTGTTTCACATATAACTTAAATTCAACATATTTTTCTTCTTATATTTATTTATGAATTTCTTGACACAATATATGTTTTTAAGTCGTCTTCTATAAGTTTCGAATAATAAACGTTGGTCTTTTTTAAGAATTGTCAAATCTCTTATTCAACGAACTAAGACTTCAAACTGACTGGATACTTCAGAGGAAAGCAGAAGAATAAAAAAAAACCCAGAAAAATGTCGTAATTTCTATCATATATTTACACCCTTCTGTATCTTTCATCTCAGGTTTCAATCTCAAGCGCGTCTGATTATGATGGTAACTTTTCCACGAGTCTAACTATTCTCTTTAATGTATTCCATTTATTCAGGATCGTCTATAGCCCTTGATATTTTGATATAACTTCTGAATATCTCATGCTAATTATGCGTTGGAATGTTTATGTGTGACTCCGTATGTGGGACACAGCTCAGTCATCATCATCTCCATCCCAGTTCAGCCCAAATGTTCATTGTTCACTACGACGGACAAACATATATACGATACATATGTATACATACGATACATATATTTTAAGCTCGCTTTATACCTACACATCGACACATGTTCATACAAGCGAGTGCTAGGAGCTTTAATCACTAAGTACATATTCTTCCATATTCTTTCGCTTTCAAAATAGAGATCACATAAAATAATACAATTATATTATTATAGTACTTCAAATTTCCAAGAACTAATGTCGGTAAAAATATTTGCTAAATGTTTCAGGGTTTGAACAAGGAAATCCTCTTTACATTCTAATTAAATGCTAATGCCTCCCACATAATTATAAAGAAAACTATTTCTGGAATTAGACTAATATTAACCTACTATATTTTGTGTTGAGAAATATACCTGTAATTAGCTTCACGACCTCACATGATTACATCACAAGACAACCTTTTATAACACACTCCTCGCCCGTTGAATAGGAAGAGATTCATATTTACTTTATAGTTTTCTTCCCGGCATCATCATGTTTGATGTACCAGCTATCACATCCATTTGTTACATCACTAAGCAAACTTATTTACCTAAATAATCTATTTTAAGTTGACCAATCACTGACATTGTTCACATTCTCATCCTGTATCCACCGTTTAGGAATAATTTTATGACTTAACACTTAAGTAGTATTCAATATTCAATGTGTAAACTGTCACTCTATAAATATACTATACAATTTGATGGTTCCGTATGACAACCTGATATAGAAATATGTTAGACAAGTGTATAAGTTCTGTAGGATATGTAAATAAGGACGATACAGTGCAAACTAACAGGTTGTCTTACTAACTATATGCAGTTATAAGATTACTGCATTATCTTTCTAAAAAACGTATCTGAGATAAGTACATATATTGGTACTGCTCAAGAGAAAATAATTGCATGTATGCCGTACTTTTTAATGCCACCAATATAATCTTTTAAAATATTCGTTACTGCATATTTTCCTTGTTAGAAATACAGAGAGTCTTTTTATAGACTGTGGATGCCGCTTGGACATAGTACGTCAATTATTTGTACTTCGGAAGGACAAAAATGTAGTCAACCTTCCTTAATTTAAATCATAGACCTCTGAATATACATTAACTATTGGTTCGTCGATGAGAAAACGGTGCACTTGGTGTGTATGAACCTTTAGCACGGTTTATCAATTCACTGAAATATTTTGTGTGGTATGAAGTAGGTAGTTGTGTTTTGTAGGAAAACTCGGAGTGACGGTACTGACATCGATGAATAAGATGAATAACTCACCATCATTCTTTAACTGTAAGCCGATACACTCAGATGGATTTATTAAACTTGGGAGTCTGAACATCTATAAACTTGTCCGGTATGATAATCTAAGATCGATTTATTGATGCAGAGGGATCTAAGTATCCATGAACTTGTCTGGTATGTTGTAAACGATGATAATCTAAGATCTATTTATTGACACGGGGATCTGACTATCCATGAACGTGTCCGGTATTAGTTGGTCGATGATAAACCAACCAAGATGGATTTATTGACACAGGGATCTGACTTACATAAACGTGCCTGAATGTGTTGGAATGTGTTGATCAATGATAATCTTAAGATGGATTTATTTGACACATGAATCTAAGTATCCATGAACTTATCCAGCGTGTGCAGATAATGACTTACTCTTACAACACAGATTAAAGGATACTTCCCTGGCACTTGTGTTTTGCAGAAGTCTATCATTGACAGCTTGTTTATAATGAATTCTTGTAGGTGTGGTTACTGTATGTTACCTAATAATGATGGTTACTGTAAATATGGCGCTTAACTCTTCAGTGACAGCGGAATATTATATAAACACTTTGATAAACAATAACGATAGAACAATATTCCAGATCGTGATCTGTGTTTGTATGTCTGGTCTTGTCTGTCTCTTTGGAACTATCACCAATGTGATCAGTTTGATCATATTTTACAGGCAAGGTCTGAACAGCACAATTAATACAAGTCTTTTTGCAATGACGATTTCAGATCTTGGCAGCGTACTGTCACAACAGTGGTATAATATATGCGTCAACCCTTGGTTTGTGAGTTCAAACTTGCTTTTAAATTTACCGATTCTCAGTTACATCTCAGGGGCGTTACCTCGGGAGTTTTTCTCTCGAATCACTTGCGCTATAATTGTGTACCTCACAGCAGAGAGATATTTATGTGTGGCAAGTCCTTTGACTGTCAAAAATATTATAACACCGAGAACGACCTCTATTTTTGTTGTTGCTGTTTATACTTCATCACTTCCGATTCTTGTCACAGGATATAGTACCATCCACAACTCATGGCGATTCGATTCAGATAAGAATAAAACCGTTCCTGACTTAACTTTAGTAAGCAATTCATTGGATGTAGTGTTATTTGCATATACCACGCAGGCTACCTTTGGAATACTGTCATTTTCAATAGTGAGCATATTAACTGCAGCGTTAATTAGAAAAATAAGACAAAAAGGTAATTGGCGTAAAAAGGCAGACGCAAATCAAGAAAGAGTTTCCAGTCGAGACAGAAAAACCGTGAACTTGATTATTTTGATAGCTGCCTTGTTTATAATATGCTACGCTCCTAGCATGTGTCTTTTGTTGATTTCCGTCATATATCCTGACTTTCGAGGGACTGTATACCTCAATTTGAATATTGTGTTATGGTCATTTGCATCATTGTTTGAAGTACTTCACTCAACTATAACAATATTCCTGTATCTGAAAATGAGTACAAACTATAGACACTCTTTTCGTGAACTTGTTGGCAGCTGTGGAATATGAGCTTCGCAGAAACTAAATACATGTCTCGTAATGAATAGAACACAATTATTGATCAAAAATTGTTCAACAGATTAATAAAAGGAAATAAACAGCAACATTAAAATGTGCGAATGAAGTAAAGAAAAACATGTTTGGATACGAAGTCAATGGAGAAATGAGATATATTCGTGTGCCTGCTTTTCCATTTCCAATAAGTATATAGAGATTTAATCAATATGATTTCAGTTAGTATAAGGATTTATAATCAACAAATATGCTTGCGTATGTTTACACGAAGTATGTTTCAAAAACAATTTTGGTGGATGTTTCGATAGCATTCGAAATTGTTCAGTGATCATCCTTCAGGAGCTTCATCAGTTTGTTTGTTTGTTTTCCGTTCGCTCCATTGTTACCAGCATGGATATCCGTGCGATTTCTGATGGGAGCGTGTTTACGTTGTGCTACCGTTATGCGCCTTATGGGCCTAGCACATCCGATTTTGGCATGCCTTGACAATTCAGGTGGGCTACCCTAGCCTGTGACAGTCTCCCTATCTGTCGCCAGGCACGTGTGTGGATGTGGTGACTCATCGCCCAAATGATTTTTGCTCACGTCTGTCTCGCACGAGGTGTTCCACTGTCTATGAACTTACCTCGTGTAATTGGACGTACTGTGCCTGTGCCCATCGGGTATTGAACCGTTTCTCACCCGTGATCTTGGTTCCTTTAGAAGAACTAAACAGAAGAGTTGGACCCTGACTCTTTCGTCCTAGTTCGAGTCTCACACTACGCGTTTGAGAGCAAGGCGTTCTCGAGCTGAGCGACCTTGTCCCAATAGCGCCTGAGCCCATCAGGTACTGAACCCTTTCTCTCTGCAAGTGTATTTCCGGTATAGGAAAACCTGATATTAGAGTTGGGCCAGGGCTAAATTCGTTGTCTCTTTTGCGCCTGATCCCATCGGGTACGGAACCCTTTCTCTCTTCAAGTGTATTTCCGGTATAGAAAAGCTTGACAGTAGAGTTGGGCCAGGACTGCCATCTTTGTCCCTTTTTTTTTTGCCTGAGCCTATCGGTTACGGCACCCTTTCTCTTTGCAAACATGTTTCCGGTATAGGAAGACTCGATATTAGAGTTAGGACAGGTCTTTTTTTGCTTTGCTAGACGCCCAATTTTGGGTATGGGTCTATGCCAATAAGGAAATCAAGTAACTAGAAGCTCGTCACGATCTAACAGAGCTTGTAGTTCCCATTTCCGTAATCGTTTTCACTTTCTATTGCAGTTAGCGCTGTTCTGCCCTTTCATTTTTTTTTCCATTGTACTATGTATAAAATATGTCTTTCGCCATGCAGCCACCTTTTCATGCTTTTTTCATTGGCCGCCCCTCCAATGTTCGGACTGGACTAACTAACTTCACTGTATGTCGACAGTGTCGCTGTATGTGGTGTTGCTGGTGGTGTCGGAGATATTGTTTCTCTTTTATGAATTCAAATGTCTTTCCATCTGCTACCTCCACATTCTCGGACACGATTCCCAAATTATTTGGCCAGAATCAGCTCGAGCTGCTGTATTTCTATTTCCAGGGTGCACCGCGAGGAGGTACATTTGGGATCCTGGTTATCTGCTACCCTTGGTCCGCCGAGAGCAATGCGTTCCCTTTGGACCCCTCTTTATCAGTGATGACAACATAATGAACAATTTACAATGAAACATGATTTGACGGAAAAGACATAGAAACGAGCATGCAATAATTACTAAGAAAAATTCGCGAGGAAAAAGATAAATTTTTAAGTTCAGCTTGAAGGTAGCGATGCATTTGTGATTGTCAGTGACGCAAACTATACTACTTCTTCTTCTGCGTTCGTTCTCAAGCTTCTGCAGATTAGCAGGATGTAGTCCGGAAAACGGAATGCATTGTGTTATGGTTTACATCATTACTGAGATATCTGCGCCTTTCGACCTGATACATCCGACTTTGGTATGGCTGTGGGTCACTTTTACCCTATACGGTATGGCTCGACTGAAACTACCATTACCTCCTTAGTCACCTTTTATGACATGCGTGAAAGGTAAACAGTGTTGCTATTCTTTGCTACACTCTCGGACCCCGGCAACACACAGGTTTGTACTGGAGAAGCAAGTACATTTTTTTTAGTTTCATTTTCAGCTTAAGTTTAGTCTTCTTCTTCTTCTGCGCTCAGCATCTGTGGTCACGTTATATTGTCATGCCTGTCGTCAGGGCGAAGTCCACTGCCTTCTCCAGGTCAGAGCGGCTGCTCCATAGCTTTTGCCTCAAGTCTATTATCTGGCCAGATTAAGTTACGTGATTTAGAAGTGATTTAGCGAACAATCGCCCGTGTGTTGCCGATGCCCGAAAGGGGAACAAAGAATAGCAACACTGTTTACCTTCCAGGCATGTCGTAAAAGGCGACTAAGGAGGTTATAGGATGGAGTGACTGTCCCATTCCATATAGGGTCAGTGACCCAATGCCATGCTGAAGTCGGATGTGTCAGGCCGAAAGGCGCAGATTCTCTAGTTTGTTCTCATCGTGGCTATCGACAGTAGTCGATCGGTCACGGTTCTCATCAACCGTTCACAATTAAAAACTATGAGTTCAATAGATCACTACGTACTTTGTCTTCTGTGTTCATTCTCAAACTCCAGCAGCTTAGCAGGATGTAGTTCACAGAGAGAGGAATACGTTGTGCCATAGTGTACATCATAGCCTGTGAAATCAACATCATTCTGCCTGACACATCCCACTGCAGCATGGTTTCTGAGTCACTTTGACCCTCTATCTCCATCTTGCAAATCTCGTTAGTCGCTTCTCACGAAGTGCCTGACAGTTAATAGTGTCGCTATTCTTTGCTCCCCTTTCGTGTCCCGGTAACACACGGTCGTTTGTAGTTAGAGTTTCTTGCTCTAAATAAAATATATTTTATCTCTACGTCTCTACACTGCTGTTTAAAACTTTCAGTCACACTTTGTATTTCACAACATATGTTGTCTTTGTGGATCAATCTCTTGTCTGACTACTGTTCTTTTGTGCAACAAAAATGTTCTTTATTCACGATTTTTATTATTTCTTTTTTAATGTCTATGGTGGCACATAACAACTGGAAAGTGTATGACCAGGCCACAACGTGCTGCTTCAGGATAATTTCTCGATCTGCGCTCCGCCATGATCGTACTATGATGTGTCTTTACAGACGTACATGAAGCAGGTACGTGTAAAATTTAAACTGGATTATGAGGACCCCATTTAATGGAAATTGCCGAGACATGCAGTCTCTACGTTTAACATTAGCTTCCCCAGTGAGGTTTTATGGAGCTAGTGTCATGGACATTTGCGACAACCCTCTCTCGACTTCATTGATTGATCCCAAGGGAAAGGCAAGGCACTGGCTTGGAAACAAACAGTACTGTAGGTTCGTGCTAAATGACCAGTGCATATGACGCCATCTCAGCTTCCTAAATGAAAGGAACTTAAATGGCAGCTGGAACATAATTTTGGAGATGATATTTCTCTGTTTTACTCAGTGGATGGACTGAACATTATAGATCTGAGTCTCATCTGCAATACCGTACTACTGTCATTTCATGCCATTTAAATACTAACAGTTCAGAAATGTATGCAACACTGGTATCAGATTAAAACATTGAATCTATTCGACAAGGCACTAACATATTATTATTATTATTATTTGTAATGGTAAAAATGCAGGGGATGTCCATTAATTATGACAACATTTTTTGTGTCAACTGACTTTCATCCTGCTGTGAACATACTTTTTTACATAAAATTACAGAATTCCATAAACTAATGCGGTTAGTCATTTATCCTCGTATACAACCATCCATTGCTACTTCGCGGTTCATTTATTGCGGTCTCAGAATTTCTAAAAACATATTTACAGTATGTACACTTTAGTTACATCTACGTATGTTAGACACACACGTATCATATTTATATTATTTATACTCTATTTTATGTATGTTATTTATATTATTAATATTTTATTTACATGTTTGAAACTATTCTTTAATGGTCTAATGATAACATATGCACTTAAATGGTTTCATATACACTTATTGATATTATACATACACAAAAAATGTACATGTGTTAAAAAAAGAGAGGATGACACTATTTCGCGGTTGTTCACTTATCGCGGCCGATTCTGGTCCCTATTAACCGCGATAACTGAGGGATGACTGTATAGATATTCAGTGATAAATTATTTCTTCGCATCAAACATAATGTGCATTGTCAGTGCAGTCGAATAATCATTAACACCTAATAAATCACCAGACAAGAAACAAACATTGGAAATCAGAGAATAAGGAAATAATTAACTTTCCGTCCTTATTCTTACACATTGAACTGTATATTTCTTGTATGTCCTATAAAGATCTTGATAAATATCTATTTGGTCGAAACGTCGATTTCCTTTATTGTTTCACATATAACTTAAATTCAACATATTTTTCTTCTTATATTTATTTATGAATTTCTTGACACAATATATGTTTTTAAGTCGTCTTCTATAAGTTTCGAATAATAAACGTTGGTCTTTTTTAAGAATTGTCAAATCTCTTATTCAACGAACTAAGACTTCAAACTGACTGGATGCTTCAGAGGAAAGCAGAATTTAAAAAAAAAACCCAGAAAAATGTCGTAATTTCTATCATATATTTACACCCTTCTGTATCTTTCATCTCAGGTTTCAATCTCAAGCGCGTCTGATTATGATGGTAACTTTTCCACGAGTCTAACTATTCTCTTTAATGTATTCCATTTATTCAGGATCGTCTATAGCCCTTGATATTTTGATATAACTTCTGAATATCTCATGCTAATTATGCGTTGGAATGTTTATGTGTGACTCCGTATGTGGGACACAGCTCAGTCATCTCCATCCCAGCTCAGCCCAAATTTTCATTGTTCACTACGACGGACAAACATATATACGATACATATATTTTAAGCTAGCATTATACCTACACATCGACACATGGTCATGGAAGCGACTAGTGCTAGGAGCTTTAATCACTAAGTACATATTCTTCCATATTGTTTTCCTTTCAAAATAGAGATCACGTAAAATAATACAATTATATAATTATAGTACTTCAAATTTCCAGGAACTAATGTCAGTAAAAATATTTGCTATGTGATTCCGGGTTTGAAAAAAGGAAATCCTGTTTACATTCTAACTAAATGCTAATGCCTCCCACATAATTATAAAGAAAACTATTCTTGGAATTAGACCAATATTAACCTACTATATTTTGTGTTGATAAATATACCTGTAATTAGCTTCCCGCCCTCACATGATTACATCACAAGACAACCTTTTATAACACATTCCTCGCGAGTTGAAAAGGAAGAGCTTCGTATTTACTTTATGGTTTTCTTCCCGTCATCATCATGTTTGATGTACCAGGTATCACTGCCTTTGTTGCATCACTAAGCAAACTTATTTACCCAAATAATCTATTTTAAGTTGACCAATCACTGACATTGTACACATTCTCATCCTGTATCCACCTTTTGGGAATAATTTTCTTACTTCATACTTAAGTAGTATTCAATATTCAATGTGTAAACTGTCTCTCTATAAATATACTATACAATTTGATGGTTCTGTATGACAACCTGATATAGAAATATGTTAGACAAGTGTATGAGTTCTGTAGGATATGTAAATAAGGACGAAACAGTGCAAACTAACAGGTTGTCTTACTAACTATATGCAGTTATACGATTACTGCATTATCTTTCTAAAAAACGTATCTGAGATAAGTACTTATATTGGTACTGATCAAGAGAAAATAATTGCATGTATGCCGTGCTTTTTAATGCCACCAATATAACCTTTTAAAATATTCGTTACTGCATGTTTTCCTTCTAATAAATGAAGGTAGACTTTTTGTAGACTGTGGATGCCGCTTTGACATACCACGTAAATCATTTGTACTTCGGAAGGACAAAAATGTAGTAAACCTTCCTTAATTTAAATCACAGACCTCTGAATATACAATAACTATTGGTTTGTCGATGATAAAACAGTGCATTTGGTGTGTATGCAGCTTTAAGCACGGTTTATCAATTCACTGAAATATTTTCTGTGGTATGAAGTAGGTAGTTGTGTTTTTTAGGAAAACTCGGAGTGACGGTACTGACATCGATAAATAAGATGAATAACTCACTATCATTCTTTAACTGTAAGTCGATACACTCAGATGGATTTATTAAACTTGGGAGTCTGAACATCCATGAACTTGACCGGTATGATAATCTAAAATCGATTTATTGATGCAGAGGGATCTAAGTATCTACGAACATGTCTGGTATGTTGTAAACGATGATAATCTAAGATCTATTTATTGTCAAGGGGATCTGAATATCCATGAACGTCTCCGGTATTAGTTGGTCGATGTTAATCTTAAGATGAATTTATGGACACAGGAATGGAGTATCCGTGAACTTATCCAGCGTGTGCGGATGACATGCTCTCACAACACAGATTAAAGGATACTTGCGTAGCACTGATGTTTTGCAGATGTCTATCATGACAGTTTCTTTATAATGAATTCATTTTGGTATGGTTACTGTATGTTACCTGATGATGATGGTTACTGTAAATATGGCGCTTAACTCTTCTGTGACAGTGGAATATTATACAAAAACTTTGATAAACGATAACGATAGAACAATATTCCTGATCGTGATCTGTGTTTGTATGTCTGGTCTTGTCTGTCTCTTTGGAACTATCACCAATGTGATCAGTTTGATCATATTTTACAGGCAAGGTCTGAATAGCACAATTAATGCAAGTCTTTTTGCAATGACGATGTCAGACCTTGGCAGCGTACTTTCACAACAGTGGTATAATATATGCGCCACTACTTGGTTTATCAATTCACATTTACTTGTAAACTTACCGATGCTCAGTTACATATCAGGGGCGTTGCCTCGGGAGTTTTTCTCTCGAATCACTTGCGCTATAATTGTGTACATCACAGCAGAGAGATATTTATGTGTGGCAAGTCCTTTGACTGTCAAAAATATTATAACACCGAGAACGACCACTATTTTTGTTGTTGCTGTTTATACTTCATCACTTCCGCTTCTTGTGGCAGTATATAGTACCATCCACATTTCATGGCGATTCGATCCAGATAAGAATAAAACCGTTACTGATCTAACTTTAGTAAGCAATTCATGGGATGTAGCATCATTTACATATATCATGCAGGCTGCCTTTGGAATGCTGTCATTTTCAATAGTGAGCATATTAACTGCAGCGTTGATTAGAAAAATTAGACAAAAAAGGGATTGGCGTAAAAAGGCAGACGCAAATCAAGAAAGAGTTTCCAGTCGAGACAGAAAAACCGTAAACTTGATTATTTTGATAGCTGCCCTGTTTATAATATGCTACGCCCCTAGCATGTGTCTTTTGATGAATGTCGTCATATACCCTGACTTTCGAGGGACTGTATACCTCAATTTGAATATCGTGTTATGGTCATTTGCATCCTTGTTTGAAGTACTTCACTCAACTATAACAATATTCCTGTATCTGAAACTGAGCACAAACTATAGACACTCTTTTCGTGAACTTTTTGGCAACTGTGGAATATGAGCTTCACAGAAACTAAATACATGTCTCGTGATGAATAGAACAAAATTATTGATCTAAAATTGTTCAACAGATTAATAAAAGGAAATAAACAGCAACATTAAAATGTGCGAATGAAGTAAAGAAAAACATGTTTGGATACGAAGTCAATGGAGAAATGAGATATATTCGTGTGCCTGCTTTTCCATTTCCAATATTTATATAGAGATTTAATCAATATGATTTCAATCAGTATAAGGATTTATAATCAACAAATATGCTTGCGTATGTTTACACGAAGTATGTTTCAAACACAATTTTGGTGGATGTTTCGATATTGTTCAGCGATCATCCTTCAGTAGCTTCATCAGATTGTTTGTTTGTTTTGCGTTAGCTCCATTGTAACTAACATGGATATCCGTGCGATTACCGCCGGGAGCGTGTTTACGTTGTGCTACTGTTATGCGCCTTGTAGGCCTAGCACATCCGATTTCGACATGCCTAAACAATTCAGATGGGCTACCCTAGCCTGTGACAGCCTCCCTATCTGTCGCCAGGCACGCGTGTGCGTAGTGACTCTTCGCCCAGACGATTTGTGCTCACGTCTGTCTCGCACGAGGTGTTCCACTGTCTATGAACTTGCCTCGTGTAATTTGACGTACTGTGCCTGTGTCCATCGGGTACTGAACCGTTTCTCATCCGTGAGCCTGGTTCCTTAAGAGGAAGAACTCAACAGAAGAGTTGGACCCTGGCTCTTTCGCCCTCTTAGCCGAGGTGTCATTCACCGGCATTGTGAACCCCTCGCTCAAGTTCGAGTCTCACACCACGCGTTTGAGAGCAAGGCGTTCTCGAGCTGAGCGACCTTGTCCCAATAGCGCCTGAGCCCATCAGGTACTGAACCCTTTCTCTCTGGACTGCCATCTTTGTCCCTTTTTTTGCCTGAGCCTATCGGTTACGGCACCCTTTCTCTTTGCAAACATGTTTCAGGTATAGGAAGACTCGACATTAGAGTTAGGCCAGGTCTTTTTTTGCTTTGATAGACGCCCAATTTTGGGTATGAGTCTCTGCCAATAAGGAAATCAAGTAACTAGAAGCTCGTCACGATCTAACAGAGCTTGTAGTTCCCATTTCCGTAATCGTTTTCACTTTCTATTTGCATTGGCGCTGACCTCTAGCGCTGTTCTGCCCTTTTCGAGTTCGAGATGCTGTATTTCTGTTTCCAGGGTGCACCGCGAGGAGGTACATTTGGGATCTTGGTTGTCTGCTAACCCTGGGTCCTCCGAGAGCAATGCGTTCCCTTTGCACCCCGCTTCATCAGTGATGACAACATAACAATTTACAATGAAACATGATTTTGAGGGATAAGACATAGAAACGAGCATGCAATAATTACTGAGAAAAAATCGCGAGGACAAAGACCATTTTTAAGTCCAGCTTGAAGGTAGCGATGTATTTCTGATTGTCAGTGCCGCAAACTATACTACTTTTTCTGCGTTTGTTCTCAAGCTCCTGCAGATTAGCAAGATGTAATCCGGAAAACTAAATGCATTGTGTTATGGTTTGCATCATTACTGCGATATCTGCGCCTTTCGACCTGACACATCCGACTTTGGTATGGCTTTGGGTCACTTTGACCCTATATGGTATGGCGCGACCAACACTAACATTACCGCCTTAGTCACCTCTTATGACATGCGTGGAATGTAAACAGTGTTGCTATTCTGTGCTACCAACTCGGACCACGGCAACACACGGGTTATTAACCATACGAATTTGTACTGGAGAAGCAAGTTCATTTTTTTTAGTTTTAGCTTCAGCTAAAACTAGTGTAGTCTTCTTCTTCTGCGTTCAGCATCTGTGGTCATTTTATATTGTCAGGCCTGTCGTCAGGGCGAAGTCCACTGTCTTCTGCAGGTCAGAGCGACTGTCCCATAGCCTTTGCCTGTATCCTCTGGCCAGGTAAAATTTAGTGATTTAGTGAACAATATTTGGTTAGGGAGGCCGTTCATAGATTTAGCCAGTCTCGGATACAATTGTACTTGTATGGTGTAACGCTACGAACTGAGAGAAATTTTGCTCAAGAGGGAGCTTTGTCGTGACTTTCTGACAGGCCACAATATGCTGCAGATAAATTGCATTAGTCACTTCCAGCATGCCCCACGTGTGTCTTAAGCATGTTTCAGTAAAGCAATGATCATTTTGTTGGAAAGCCAAATTAACACCCAACTTCCTTAGTCGTGTCTTACAGTATGTACAGTAGGTACAGTGCTACTATTGCTTGCCCCCCCCCCACCTTCCGGGTCCTGATAACACAAAGACGAAATGTTCTGAGAAAAAAGGCCAGGGTTACTTATTAGTTTGTTCCGTTCGTGCCACAGCACATAGGGCAGATATTGTTTATTCTCCATGCGTTGCAGTCATTTGCCTGTGCTATTCGTTCTTGTATGAACTTGCAGCCTATTATTTATCCTTCTTAAGTACTGTATGGTGCTTTCTAGGGTAATTTTAAGTTTTCCTCGTTTTTTTTCTCTCCCCCCCCCCCCTCCCCCACGGTGTCTACATAAGAGCTTGCTGGTTCAGTCTGTTTTCATCTAGTCTAAAAACTTGCCCCATGTATTTTCTTCTGCGTTTTCTTATCACATTTCAAACATAATCTTGGATTAGTTATAGATAAATAATTTAACCTTGGGTAGTGTAACTGTTCACACACCAGTCAACAAGTATGTACACACCGCCATGACACTCATGTTCACGATGTGACCAGGTCAAGTTGTGCCCCAATGCTATAATTATGCTTAGCACCAGCAAGATGGACAGCAAACTTCGTAAAATAAAAACGGTTGTGTTTTACGGATATTAAATGTGCCTACCTGTCCCACAAGTCTTCAGTTAGAAAGCTTTGGCAGGGGCGGAGAAACATCAAGTCATGTTTAACGACCATAGTGATCACTTAGATAGAACAGGGGTCGCTTCAAGTACTCATAGCCCCAAATTCTTCTTCCTTAAACTATTCTTCTATCTAGACCTCACTAGTGGATCATAACCGCTTTTTGTATGCAACAGCAACCACACCTCCGAAACCGCTTCGTTGTTTAAAATCGGTGTTGGCGGCAAACAGCTTTGTACCCATAGCTTCTGGTGTATGGGTCCATGCAGGGCCGGCCCTAACAATTGAGGGGCCCAATGCGAAACGGATTGCGCGGGGCCCAGTCTGGGTAGGGAAGAGAATAATAAAATAAATTCTAATATTAATTTATGGGCCTATGAAGTGCGGGGCTCAATGCGGCCGCATAGGTTGCAATGGCCTAAGACCGGCCCTGGGTCCATGTCTTGCCCAGCACGTAAAGTGTGGATGCTGCGGACTACACATAGAAGCTCAACTGACATGGGTACTGGGCAAAAAGGAGTCGTTCAGCTAGCGGCGTAGAGTGTCATAGAGCACAGTGAGACATTAAGACACCCTGGTCATCTACTGCACTCCGACACACATTTACTCGTCTTGCCACTAAGACCATATGTGTAGGGGTGAGAGTGTGAGGCTGACGTCATTGTGCAACTCTTCCTCATTTTATCCAATTTTTATCGTGCAGGTTATGGCTTTCATCATCATTTCATTAATCATTTACCACATCCTTATTGTTCTTTTTTCATTTCATGCTCATCTTCACTTGCGAAGAAGGAACAGCATCAGATAATTCATAATATATGTGTCCATCGCAGTCGAAGATAACAAAAGTGTCCGGCTTGTATTGTTGCATCTCTCTGGTATGCACGATTGCTAAAAATGTATCTTATTCTGGAATAAAATAATCTGCCATAGTTGTGACATGTATAGTCAGTACGTTTTTTTTCCCTGTCCCTGACATTTAATATAATAGTACTTTATGCCAACCTGTCTGTGTACAACATTAGAATTATGCATGTGTACATTATAGTTGATTCGTTCTTATACTATAATTTAATACATTTAAATATGTGTTTTACGTTAGAATGAATAGGTGTGCCCTATACTACATTCGAAAAGTAGATACATCTGTGTGCTATTTTGTAATGAATGTATCTGAGTAAGTAGCAGTGTCTGGTTTGTTCTCATCGTGGCTATCGACAGTAGTCGATCGGTCACGGTTCTCATCAACCGTTCACAATTAAAAACTATGAGTTCAATAGATCACTACGTACTTTGTCTTCTTCAGCGTTCATTCTCAAACTCCAGCAGCTTAGCAGGATGTAGTTCACAGAGAGGAATACGGTGTGTCATAGTGTACATCATAGCCTGTGAAATCAAAATCATTCTACCTGACACATCCCACTGCAGCATGGTTTCTGAGTCACTTTGACCCTCTATCTTCATCTTGCAAATCTCTTTAGTAGCTTCTCACGAAGTGCCTGACAGGTAATAGTGCCGCTATTCGTTTCTCCCCTTTCGGGACTCGGTAACACACTGTCGTTTCTAGTTCGAGTTTCTTGCTCTAAAGAAAAACTATTTTATCTCTACATCTCTACACTGCTGTTTAAAATTGCCAGTCACACTTTGTATTTCACAACATATGTTGTCTTTGTGGGTCATTCTCTTGCCTGACTACTGTCCTTTTGTACAACAAAAATGTTCTTTATTCACGATTTTTATGATGGCTTTTTGAATCTCTATGTTGGCACATAACAACTGGAAAGTGTATGACCAGGTCACAACGTGCTGCTTCAGGATAATTTCTCGATCTGCGCTCCGCCAGGATCGTACTATGATGTGTCTTTACAGACGGACATGAAGCAAGCAAGTGTAAAATTTAAACTGGATTATGAGGACCCCAATTAATAGAAATTGCCGAGACATGTGGTCTCTACGTTTAACATTAGCTTCCCCAGTGAGGTTTTATGGAGCTAGTGTCATGGACATTTGCGACAACTTCTCTCGACTTCATTGATTAGTCCCAAGGGAAAGGCAAGGAACTCCCTTGGAAAGATTCAGTACTGCAGGATCGTGCTAAATGACCAGTGCATATGACGCCATCTCAGCTTCCCAAATGAAAGGAACTTATATGGCAGCTGGAACATAATTTTGGAGATGATATTTCTCTGTTTTACTCAGTGGATGGACTGAACATTATAGATCTGAGTCTAATCTGCAATACTGTACTACTGTCATTTCATGCCATTTAAATACTAACAGTTCAGAAATGTATGCAACACTGGTATCAGATTAAAACATTGAATCTATTCGACAAGGCACTAGCATTTAAAAAAAGAAAATTTATTATTATTATTATTTGTAATTGTAAAAATTCATTGGCTGTCCATTAATTACGATAACATTTTTTTGTGTCAACTGATTTTCATCCTGCTGTGAACATACTTTTTTACATAAAATTACAGAATTGCAGTAAACTAATGCGGTTAGTCCTCGTATATAGATATTCACTGTTAATTTATTTCTTCGCATCAGAAATAATGTGCATTGTAAATGCAGTCGAATAATCATTAACACCTAATAAAGCACCTGACAAGAAACAAACATTGAAAATCAGAGAATAATGAAATAATTACCTATCTGTCATTATTGTTACACATTGAACTCTATATTTCTTGCATGTCCTATAAAGATCTTGATAAAAATCTGTTTGGTCCACACGTCGGTTTCGTTTATTGTTTCACATATAACTTAAATTCAACATATTTTTCTTATTATTATTTATTTATGAATTTCTTGACACAATACATGTTTGTAAGTCGTCTTCTGAAAGTTTCGAATAATAAACTTTGGTCTTTTTTTAAGAATTGTCAGATCTCTTATTCAACCAACGAAGACTGTTCAAACTGACTGGGATACTTCAGAGGAAAGCGGAAGAATAAAAAAACAGAAAAATGTCATAATTTCTATCAAATATATTTACATCCAACTGTACCTTTCATCATTCCAATCACAAGCGCGTCTGATTATGATGGTAACTTTTCCACGAGTCTAACTATTCTCTTTAATGTATTCCATTTATTCAGGATCGTCTATAGCCCTTGATATTTTGAAATAACTTCTGAATATCTCATGCTAATTATGCGTTGGAATGTTTATGTGTGACTCCGTATGTGGGACACAGCTCAGTCATCATCATCTCCATCACAGTTCAGCCCAAATTTTCATTGTTCACTACGACGGACAAACATATATACGATACATATGTATACATACGATACATATATTTTAAGCTCGCTTTATACCTACACATCGACACATGCTCATAGAAGCGAGTGCTATGAGCTTTAATCACTAAGTACATATTATTTCGCTTTCAAAATAGAGATCACATAAAATAATACAATTATATTATTATAGTACTTCAAATTTCCAAGAACTAATGTCGGTAAAAATATTTGCTAAATGTTTCAGGGTTTGAACAAGGAAATCCTCTTTACATTCTAATTAAATGCTAATGCCTCCCACATAATTATATAGAAAACTATTTCTGGAATGATACCACTATTAACCTTCTATATTTTGTGTTGAGAAATATACCTGTAATTAGCTTCCCGCCCTAACATGGTTAGATCACAAGACAACCTTTTTATAACACGTTCCTCCCTCGCGCGTTGAAAAGGAAGAGCTTCATATTTACTTTATAGTTTTCTTCCCGTCATCATCATGTTTGATGTACCAGCTATCACATCCATTTGTTACATCACTAAGCAAACTTATTTACCCAAATAATCTATTTAAGTTGACCAATCACTGACATTGTACACATTCTCATCCTGTATCCACCGTTTAGGAATAATTTTCTGACTTCATACTTAAGTAGTATTCAATATTCAATGTGTAAACTGTCTCTCTATAAATATACTATACAATTTGATGGTTCCGTATGACAACCTGATATAGAAATGTGTTAGACAAGTGTATGAGTTCTGTAGGACATGTAAATAAGGACGAGACAGTGCAAACTAACAGGTTGTCTTACTAACTATATGCAGTTATAATATTACTGCATTATCTTTCTAAAAAAATGTATCTGAGATAAGTACTTATATTGGTACTGCTCAAGAGAAAATACTTGCATGTATGCCGTGCTTTTTAATGCCACCAATATGATCTTTTAAAATATTCGTTACTGCATGTTTTCCTTGTAAGAAATGCAGGAAGACTTTTTATAGACTTGATGCAGCTTAGACATAGCAGTGGCCACGACCTGTACGTGAATCATTTGTTTAAATTGTACCTCGGAAGGAGTTTTATGTCTTGGGGTCTTTGTTACCTCTAATATTTTGTGGCAGTGTGTCCTGATATAACCTAATTGGACTTTGTCCGCTGGTTTAAAGAGCACGCCTGTCCAAAGGAGATGCAAAATCATTAACTACCTACCTACTTACCTCGGAAGGACAAAAATGTATTCAACCTTCTTTAATTTAAATTATAGACCTCTAAATATACATTAACTATTGGTTCGTCGATGAGCAAATGGTGCACTTGGTGGGTATGCAACTTAAGCACGGTTTATCAACTCACTGAAATATTTTCTGTGGTATGAAGTAGGTAGTTGTGTTTTGTAGGAAAACTCGGAGTGACGGTACTGACATCGATGAATAAGATGAATAACTTACTATCATTCTTTAACTGTAAGTCGATACACTCAGATGGATTGATTAAACATGGGAATCTGAACATCCATGAACTTGTCCGGTAAGATAATCTAAGATCGATTTATTGACACAGAGGGATCTAAGTATCCATGAACTTGTCCAGTATGATAATCTAAGATCTATTTATTGACACATGAATCTGGCTATCCATGAACGTGTCCGGTATTAGTTGGTTGATAATAAACCAACCAAGACGCATTTATTGACACAAGAATCTGATTATTCATGAACTTGTCTGGTGTGCGTTCATTGATGATAATCTAAGATGGATTTATTCTGGAATCTAAGATGGATTTAACAGGAATCTGGGAATCCATGATTTTGTCCATCGTGCGCAGATGATGACTCTCACAACACAGATTAAAGGATACTTGCATAGCACTGGTGTTTTGCAGAAGTCTATCATTGACAGCTAGTTTATAATGAATTCAAGTTGATATGGTTACTGTATATTACCTGATGATGATGGTTACTGTAAATATGGCGCTTAACTCTTCTGTGACAGCGGAATATTATATAAACACTTTGATAAACGATAACGATACAACAATATTCCTGATCGTGATATCTGTTTGTATGTCTGGTCTTGTTTGTCTCTTTGGAACTATCACCAATGTGATCAGTTTGATCATATTTTACAAGCAAGGTCTGAATAGCACAATTAATGCAAGTCTTTTTGCAATGACGATGTCAGACCTTGGCAGCGTACTCGCACAACAGTGGACTAATATAAGCGTCAACCCTTGGTTTATCAGTTCAAGCTTTCTTGTAAATTTACCGATTCTCAGTTACATCTCAGGAGCATTGCCTCGGGAGTTTTTCTCTCGAATCACTTGCGCTATAATTGTGTACATCACAGCAGAGAGATATTTATGTGTGGCAAGTCCTTTGACTGTAAAAAATATTATAACACCAAGAACGACCACTATTTTTGTTGTTGCTGTTTATATTTCATCACTTCCTCTTCTTGTCCCAGTATATTGTTCCATCCATATTTCATGGCGATTCGATCCAGATAAGAATAAAACCCTTCGTGACCTAACTTTAGCAAGCAAATCATGGAATGTAGTGTATTTTGCATATAACACGCAGGCTGCATTTGGAATACTGTCATTTTCAATAGTGAGCATATTAACTGCAGCGTTAATTATAAAACTAAGGCAAAAAATGGATTGGCGTAAAAATGCAGACTCAAATCAAGAAAGAGTTTCCAGTCGAGACAGAAAAACCGTGAACTTGATTATTTTGATAGCTGCCCTGTTTATAATATGCTATGCTCCAAGCATATGCCTTTTTTTGAATGAGGTCATATATCCTGGCTTTGGAGGGACTGTATACCCTAATTTGAATCTGGTGTTATGGTCATTTGCATCCTTGTTTGAAGTACTTCACTCAACTATAACAATATTCCTGTATCTGAAAATGAGTACAAACTATAGACAATCTTTTCGTGAACTTCTTGGCAACTGTGGAATATGAGCTTCACAGAAACTAAATACATGTCTCGTAATGAATATAACAAAATTATTGATCAAAAATTGTTCAACAGATTAATAAAAGGAAACATACAGCAACATTAAAATGTGCGCAGGAAGTAAAGAAAAACATGTTTAGAAACGAAACAAATGAAGAAATTAGGTATATTCGCGTGTGCATGCTTTTGCATTTCCAATAAGTATATAGAGATTTAATCAATATGATTTCATTCAGTATAAGGATTTATAATCAACAAATATGCTTGCGTATGTTTACATGAAGTATGTTTCAAACACAATTTTGGTGGATGTTTCGATAGCATTCGATATCGTTCAGCGATCATCCTTCAGGAGCTTCATCAGTGATGACAACATAATGAACAATTTACAATGAAACATGATTTGACGGAAAAGACATAGAAACGAGCATGCAATAATTACTAAGAAAAAATCGCGTGAACAAAGACCATTTTTAAGTTCAACTTGAAGTTAGCGATGCATTTGTGATTGTCAGTGCTGTAAACCATACTACTTCTTCTTCTTCTGCGTTCGTTCTCAGGCTCCTGCAGGTTAGCAATATGTAGTCCGAAAAACTGCGATTTCTGCGCTTTTCGACCTGACGCATCCGACTTTCACATGGCTGTGGGTCAATTTGACGCTATATTTTATGGCGCGACAAACTCTACCATAATCTCCTTAGTCACCTCTTATGACATGCGTGGAAGGTAAACAGTGTTGCTATTCTTTGCTACCCTCTCGGACCCCGGCAACACACGGGTTATTAACCATGCGAATTTGTACTGGAGAAGCAAGTTCAGTTTTTTTTAGTTTTAGCTTCAGCTTAAGTTCTTCTTCTTCTGCTTTCGGCATCTGTGGTCATGTTATATTGTCAGGTCTGTCGTCAGAGCAAAGTCCACTATCTTCTCCAGGCCAGAGCGACTGCCCCATAGCTTTTGCCTCAAGTTTGTATCCTCTGGCCAAATAATGTTTAGTGATTTAGTGAACAATATTTGGTTAGGGAGGTCATTCATAGCGTTAGCCAGTCGTAGATACACTTGTACTTGTAGGGTGTACCGCTACGAGCTGAGAGGAACTTTGCTCAAGAAGGGGCATTGTCGTGACTTTTTTTTCAGGCTCCAGGCATGCTGCAGATAAATTGGATTAGTCACTTCCAGCAGGCCCCACATGTGTCTTAAGCATGTTTCAGCAAAGCAATGATCATTTTGTTGGATAGCCAAAATAACACCCAACTTCCTTAGTCGTCTCTTACAGTATGTACTGTAGGTGAAGTGCTACTATTATTTGCTCCCCTCCCCCTTCCGGATCCTTATAACACAATACGAAACGTTGTGAAAAAAAGGCTAGGGTTACTTATTAGTTTGTTCCGTTCGTGCCACAGCACTGAGGGCAGATATTGTTTATTCTCCATGCGTTGCGGTCATCTGCCTGTACTTTTAGTTCTTGTATGAACTTGCTGCTATTATTTCTCCTTCTTTAAGTACTGTATGGTGCTTTTTAGGGTAAGTGTAAGTTTTCCTCTTGTTTTTTTCTCCACCCCCTCCCCCACGGTGTCTACATAAGAGCTTGCTGGTTCAGTCTGTTTTCATCTAGTCTAAAAACTTGCCCCATGTATTTTCTTCTGCAATTTCTTATCACATTTCAAACATAATCTTGGATTAGTTATAGATAAATAATTTAACCTTGGGTAGTGTAACTGTTCACACACCAGTCAACAAGTATGTACACACCGCCATGACACTCATGTTCACGATGTGACCAGGTCAAGTTGTGCCCCAATGCTATAATTATACTTAGCACTAGCAAGATGGACAGCAAACTTCGTAACCCCCCCCCCCCGTTATGTTTTACCGGTATTAAATCTGTGCCACAAGTCTTCAGTTAGAAAGCTTTGGCAGGGACGGAGAAACATCAAGTCATGTTTAACGGCCATAGTGATCACTTAGATAGAACAGGGGTCGCTTCAAGTACTCATAGCCCCAAATTCTTCTTCCTTCAACTATTCTTCTATCTAGCCCTCACTAGTGAAACTTATCCGCTTTTTGTATGCAACAGCAACCACACCTCCGCAACCGTATCTCTCTGGTATGACGTATCTTTTTCTTACATAAAATCATCTGCCATAGTTGTGACATGTATAGTCAGTACGGTTATTTTCCCTGTCCCTGACATTTAATATAATAGTACTTTATGCCAACCTGTCTGTGTACAACATTAGAATTATGCATGTGTACATTATAGTTGATTCGTTCTTGTACTAAATTTTAATACATTTAAATATGTGTTTTACGTTAGAATGAATAGGTATGCCCTATACTACATTCGAAAAGTAGATACATCTGTGTGCTACTTTATAATGAATGTATCTATATAAGAAACAGTCTCTAGTTTGTTCTCATCGTGGCTATCGACAGTAGTCGATCGGTCTCGGTTCTCATCAACCGTTCACAATTAAAAACTATGAGTTCAATAGCTCAATACGTACTTTGTCTTCTGCGTTCATTCTCAAACTCCAGCAGCTTAGCAGGATGTAGTTCACAGAGAGAGGAATACGTTGTGCCATAGTGTACATCATATCCTGTGAAATCAACATCATTCTACCTGACACATCCCACTGCAGCATGGTTTCCGAGTCACTTTGACCCTCTATTTCCATCGTGCAAATCTCTTAGTCGCTTCTCACGAAGTGCCTGACAGTTAATAGTGTCGCTATTCTTTGCTCCCCTTTCGGGTCCCGGTAACACATGGTCGTTTGTAGTTATTCGAGTTTCTTTCTCTAAAGAAAAACTATTTTATCTCTACGTCTCTACACTGCTGTTTAAAATTGCCAGTCACACTTTGTATTTCACAACATATGTTGTCTTTATGGGTCATTCTCTTGTCTGACTGCTATCCTTTTGTACAACAAAAATGTTCTTTATTCACGATTTTTATTATTTCTTTTTTAATGTCTATGGTGGCACATAACAACTGGAAAGTGTATGACCAGGTCACAACGTGCTGCTTCAGGATAATTTCTCGATCTGCGCTCCGCCAGGATCGTACTATGATGTGTCTTTACAGACGGACATGAAGCAAGCAAGTGTAAAATTTAAACTGGATTATGAGGACCCCCAATTAATGGAAATTGCCGAGACATGTAGTCTCTACGTTTAACATTAGCTTCCCCAGTGAGGTTTTATGGAGCTAGTGTCATGGACATTTGCGACAACCCTCTCTCGACTTCATTGATTGATCCCAGGGGAAAGGCAAGGCACTGGCTTGGAAACAAACAGTACTGCAGGTTCGTGCTAAATGACCAGTGCATATGACGCCATCTCAGCTTCCCAAATGAAAGGAACTTAAATGGCAGCTGAAACATAATTTTGGAGATGATATTTCTCTGTTTTACTCAGTGGATGGACTGAACATTATAGATCTGAGTCTAATCTGCAATACCGTACTACTGTCATTTCATGCCATTTAAATACTAACAGTTCAGAAATGTATGCAACACTGGTATCAGATTAAAACATTAAATTTAATCGACAAGGCACTAGCATTTTTTTTAATGGTAAAGTTTCAGGTGCTGTCCATTAATTACGACAACATTTGTGTGTGTGTGTGTGTGTGGCGGGGGGGGGGGGGGTTCTGAAAAAAATTTGACAGTTGTTAACAACGATTGGGGAAGGAAGGGGGTGACAAAAGTTGACGTAAATAAAACAGTTTTTAATGTACCAATAAAAACCAATATTTGAAATCTTGTGTTTTAAAACTATAAAATCTTTTGTTTTTTTTTAAATTCACTTTCTGCACAAATTATTTCTAGGTAGGAAGGAATTTTTAAATTAATTTTTTTTTACATAATGAAAGAAGATGGTCTCTGAATTATCGAAGTTTTTTAACAAGGAGTGGGGTCAACATATTTGATAAATAATTCTTGACGTAATTTATACACATCCTCTCAATCGCCAATAATAATATACTGTTAAACAGCACTATAGACCTCACAGTGTTAGTCCTGTATATTTTTTTAAGGAAACGATCAGTTGATTTCCTTGCTCTCCCCCTTTCTATATTTCTCCCAATCATATATATGTTTTTAGTTTGGTCAACAGATTCTGTCTATATATAAAGTTATTCATACATATACCCTCTTTATACAGTTTAATTACTAATATAAAATTATAAATCCTGTTAAAAGGACCGTTCCTACAAACTAGATGCATTCAGCTTCACAGAGAGAAGGAAAGAATTGTCACATTTCAATTTCCTATAGAGGCAGTGCGCTTCTTCAAAACATGTTAGAAATAGAAGTGACCAGGGGAAATGAGAGTTAGTTGTATCTGCAACTATCCGATGCCCAACCACCAACTGTATGGGATTCGCAGCTTATCCAGCATTAGATTGCTGATAGACTAGAGAGCTGTCCTTATATGGGAATGTCCCAAGTACAGTGATGCTGGTTTCTATTCAAAAGTCAAGAATATTTTACAGCCAAGCTATAACCATGGCACAATGTGTTCCGTTTTCCGGAATACATCCTTCTAACCAGCTGGAGATTGAGAATTTGAGAAGAAGAGATACGAGGGGATGTCAGAATGTAATGTACCACATTATTTTTCTCACGCAAGAATGAAAATAAAAATGTGGAATATTATGATTGCTAAGAAATTGCACCACATTTGAACACATGGTGTAGCCGCACCGAAACATTATAATGTCACCCTTAACAACATGTGTTACATAAATATGTATCATAAATAATCATAAATATTTAACGTGGTCATGAAATAATACACTCTTTGCAAAATATGAAGCCTATACGCTCAGTAGCTATGCAGATAATAGACAATATCGATGTTCAACTATTGATTAACGCGCTTTAATTGTAACATGATTATACAGAAAATCAGAATTCATTTTGAAAATTGAGTGTTGGGTAATGGAACTCGTTAGTTATGTAAATATTAGTTGATAACGTATATTCAATTGTTGAAATAGAGACATGTAATATATCACATTAATTCGAGTAATTTTCTTTTCTTTATTTCTTTTCGCTTTATACCTCTTTATGCCTTGCAGAGTCAGGGGTGGAAGAGTTCTCTGGATATGGCTTTTTTGTGATTCATATGTTTTTGTTTTAATTGCTCTTTTATTTCTATAATCCATTGTTCATAATGTCTCCCCGCTGGCTTTGTATTCATCGTGTCTGAATTCAAATTTGGTGGTTTGTTTACGTTTTTGTTTGAATGTCGTCTTCTGAGAACTCTCCATGTTTCCTCCGAGGGATTTAGTTCTACACTGTCGGTTTCCTAGACCTGTCACAATGTTATTTCAGCGTTTCCAAATGGTTCAGCCGTGTTCTAAACTATTCCATTCAGAAAATAAATCATATATTCCATTTAGAAAGCACTGAAACACCGAACTTTCGAGCAATTCTTTCGTACTTATTTATACTTCTGTATCACGCCACATTTTTTCCTTTGCCCTGGCTAACGATGAAAGAATAGTCACCTGAAAGATCGTGTGTACCCACATGGATATGACCAATGGGTGGACAGGAGCACCGGAAATATCCAGATGGATCGCTAGCACCGGAATATTTGCTGGCTTGTACATTACCATATTTGGATTCATCTTCTTCTTTCGTTCACCTGAAACATGTCTGTATCTGTAATTCTATCCCCTGAATAAAACTGTCTTTTGTAGTTCATATAGTGGCCCATAGAGCTTTGATTCCAGTGTTGTTTCCTCTGACCAATATGTCTCATCAGTCATCAGCGTTTCATGCTCAGAACACTCTTGAAGTATATGTTTGGCACTCAGTGATGTCTGTCCACATGCACACATAGTTGTGTTGCCAGTCTTGAACATTGTGTACATGTGTACGGAGTCGGTTGTATCCCGTTCTGTGGCGTAGAATTACAGCTTGTTCTGATTTTTTCATAATGTAATAGTACTCTTGCTGCAGTTCCCAGGTTTTTAATCATTTCATTGAACCTAAGCTCCTGCTGACTTTTTCATTTTCAATTTTGATATTGCAAGCTCCAGTTCTTTTATTGTGATTGGCGACTCCATGATTTCAGGTATATGTTCGAGTTGTCCAATCTTTTGCTGGTTCTCTCGAACCTCCTGTTGTTTGTCTGGGCTAACTTTGATGTTGTTGTCTTCTGTAAAGGAACCTGCAAAGGAATCAGCTGCATGTTTTGACATCCTCAGCATTCCAGTGCAATTTATTTTTATTGGTCGTTGGTTTGTTGGTCGTGTGTGTGTGAATAAATTCGAAATCTTAGGAGCAAACATCAACGATGCAGGAGACTGCAAGGAAGAGATTCGCAATGGCATATTGTAAAATAACACGTTTGAAAAATATATGGAAAAACAATAGATTAGAATGAAACTGCTAATGCTAAGTACTTTTATTTTTCAAGTTGCAACATACGGCTGTGAAACATGTGCCCTAAATAAAGCAGCGATAAAGATCAACGCCTTTGAGATGAAATACCACAGGAAGATACTTAGAATATCATGGTATGAAAAAAAAGAGAAACTTACATATTATAAACACATTGAGATGCCAGTGTTGGTTACTAAACACAATAGCAAAAGAAAACTACATCTGTTTGGTCATATAAAGAGACAACTGTTTAGAAAGACAAATAATGGAAGGCATAGCACCTGGGAGGAATAAAAAGGACATACCAAGACGATGGCATGGCGACATTAAAGATAACATGATTGCGTCGCTGGAACATGCAAGCCGCATGGCCCAAGACAGAGAGGGATTCAATGAGTTCATTGGTAAGACACCGTTCTGGAGAGAATACGACACATTACATGACATTACGATAGCTCCCCTGTGGCAACCGAGCCAGAACTTCTAGCTCATGGTATACAGAATAGAGCGCTGTCTTCTACTGTCTTCTTTCCAAGCAAGTACTATGAGGCGATTAAGTAAAGTCGGGGGAATATGCTGACAACGGGTCACATGTGGAAACATCATTAATTGTCATTGCATGTCTTTTCTCGATTTCTAACTTATGTATTCTGATTAATTATCCCATGGATGATGAAGATATGCAGGCCAGCTGAAAGTGCACCTCTGTCCTCTTGTAGCAGACTCGGCTGATTCTAAGCAATCTCCATATTTCAAATAATCTGTCCTCAACAAGATTATACTTTATTATCCCAAATCAATCCAGTAGCGAAAAATGTAACAGAAAATACATCAATAATGTATGAATGGTAAGAGAAATGAAAAATGAGTCACATGAATACTTCAAATATTTGACATGATCTCGACCAAAAGGTTTTGTGTTTGATCTTGCCAGCTATATTGTTGATCTGATCATAGGCCACCTGATATGGAACAAAATATGTAATAAATAGCAAATGGAAAGATAATGTTTCCTCAAATAAGCACTAGACACATATACATATACAAATGATTAACGTTCTGGCAGCAGGTGCTTTTGTTGTTTCCGTTCCTCATTACGTCATTGTTGTCTTTGCCACCGACCATTTAACATCTTCTATTTCATTAATGTATGGTATAACATCTCAAAGCAACTTCCCTCCTCCACCTTCTCTCTCTCTCTCTCTCTCTCTCTCTCTCTCTCGCAGAATAGCGCATACATCGCAGCAAATCCGTAAACCATCCATAAATACATTCCGTTGTTTTAATTACATCCTGGTAACAAGCAGAAGTTGTGTGAACGCGTGCAGAAGAAACAATTATTGTCCAGATGTTTCTGAGACAAACAAGGGGGTCCACAAATAGTAGTGATGTGTATGTCATTGGATGGCGTAAAAGATTGCTACAGCTTGACCATGACCGTCTCCAGTATAGCAGACCTGCTACAGCTTGACCATGACCGTCTCCAGTATAGCAGACCTGTGCACAGAAAGCGTAAACATGACCTAAAAGGCACACTTTGATTATTTCCGTGAATTTCGTTGGTCAGCCTTGACTATTATTGGTATACAACTCCAAGTATATAAATGTTGACCAACATAAATCACAAAAATAAAAAACATAACGAATTAAGTCGTTAATTCTGCACAGAGGTCTTATAGTACTATCAACTGTCGCGGCTGGACTTATGGTTGGACTATCCATCTTATAGAACTGTGTTTCTTAAATTTTCTTATTGCATACATCCTGATAACCAGCATGATTGTTTGAACGCATACAGAACACAGATAGCTAGAATATGAGAACGCATACAGAACACACATAGCTAGAATATTCCCATGGTGGCTTGCCATACTGATTACCATGTCAGAGATAGTTTCTGCCCCTAAAGAACAGTGCTTCCCAGTTCTTTCCTAGGTGGTCACAGATTTTTTTAAAATGTAGATTGTAAGGCAATAGAAAGGTGGTTATTTGAGTGGTAAGGATATATTTGGCAACACACAGGTGGCTATTTGAACGGTATGAAATGATATATATATATATATATGGCAACAGAAAGGTGGCTATTTGAACGGTATGTACTGATATATATGGTGACTTCTTGAAGAAAGTCAACAGAAAGGTAACTATTTAAACGGTATTTAACGAGATATACGGTGACAAGTCTTGAATAAAGTAAACAGAAAGGTGACTATTTGAACAGTATGTATTGAAAGTCTTAAAGAAAGTCAACAAAAGATTGATTTTTTTAAAGTTCTATGGGGTCACAGAACAAATACTGTTTCAAACGGAGGCCAGAAGTCTCAAAAGTTAGACCCACTGCTTTAGAGAATGCGATGACAATGTAAAAATAACCTGAACAGTGGACCCTGTGGTGGATGTTATGCATACTGGCACTCACATTCGGGCAGTAAGATGTTTGTCCACCGGTCGAAGTGAGAAAACACCGTGCGAGATGTCAGTCATTCATCATATCTGACCCAGATTATCCAAGGACATTTAAGCCTCTGTTAAATGTCAAAGTCCATCTTTCTCTGTTTGAAATTTTCCATCGATCATCTCCTGTGAAAGAATTAATTTGTATGTATAATCTTTCTTTACAATTCAACACCAAGAGATGTCCAGTTCAATTATAAGTGTACCTAAGCATGGATCTCTAGAGACAAGGATGTACTACAATATTTGCCACGTCACGAATGCTAACATTGTGAGGTCTTTACAGCACTAGCAGTATCCAAACCAGTGTAGGGAGAACTTGTTCAATTGGTTATAATGTCGTGGAGATAATTGTCACCGATATAACTAAAAATGTAGATAATGTAAGCAAACTCCAGCAATGTTTGTGTTCACAGCCAAATGTTATCGAGACCTGGAAAATGTAGATAATGTAAGGGAACTCCAGCAATGTTTGTGTTCACAGCCAAATGTTATCGAGACCTGGCAAATCCTGTATAGTATATAATCGTATCTTGAGATGAGTGATACAATAGAATAGGTTATTTCCTTGTTTTGTGTTTGTTAAATAGGACAGGCATACCTTATTTATGCTGAGATATTCTCTTTTTGATCTAAGAATGGAGTCTAGTGTAATTATGCAAGGGTGTTCCAAGTTTGCTTCTTGTTTTTTTCTGTGTTTGTTTGAGAACCCCAGGAATTGGGAGCGATTAACTCTTACTCCATGTGCAATTTGGTGGTTATTCTGAGCTCTTTTTCATACCCAGCATACTTCACGACTTAGTGCAATGTCTATTGAAGGAGCCTTCTACTCAGATGGGGTCTATAATTATATAGATGACATGCTACAAAGTTTCCATACGAGAGCCTCAATATAACGGCATGTCTTCTACTACGGTTTTCTGTTGCATGGGTGGTTTTTGTGTGCCATTGGTGAGACCCACAGCAAAACCGCATGCGTGGTTTGCTTCTTAACCGCACGTGGAGCGTCAGAAAGTTAGTCTTTGGCCTATAAAACTAACCACCTTGCGATAGTAAACCCCTAGTAGATATTAACATATATCACTGAAGTTCGGATGGGTCGGGCCAGTGGTGCAAATAACACGTCAACACAACTCTGCACTACATCCTGCTGGAAATCTTGAAGGACCATTATTCTGCTACACAAGAGATTCAACTTTATTGTACAAGTGTCTTTTTGTTGTTGTTGAGAAAAAACACTTTTACAAAACAAGCAGACAGTGAGACCCTTTTGGAAATCATGGAAGCCCCACACAGCACTTCATCTACACAATTGTGTATTTATTCCCTCTGACTAGAGAGCTACAACTCACAGCAATGCAAACCACTGGGTGTAGAGGCTTTCTAGGTATGAATCACAGCTTTGGAGAAGCTTTGATATTGTACAAACGAATTATGATCTCTATCTTTCTTAATTACAGGCAATAGAAACAAGAAGGCATCAATATATTCTATATACGAGGGTATGTTGTTACAGGCATTCATTGTCCGTATCAATGTATATCGTGCAAGATGCCGTGCGCGATAATGTATCTTTATAAATACCGTTCTGATTGTTTACAATTTTAGATTCGGATATCCACATATGTGTTGCCGAGTCCCGAAAGGGGATCAATGAATAATGACAGTTACCTGCCATGCATGTCGTAAGAGGCGACTAAGGAGGTTTTAGGGTGGTGTCATTCCATAGAGGATCAAAATGACCCAGAAGCTATACTGAAGCCGGATGTGTTACGTCGAAAAGTTCTGATATTGCAGACAAACTGTAAACTATCATACAACGCATTCGATTCTACGAACTACATCCTGCTAATCTGCAGGAGTTTGAGAATAAACACAGAAGAGGAAGATTCAGATGTTGACTTTGTTATGTGCCATTATGGTATCAGAAATAATAATCTATGTAATAAGAATAAATGTCCGCCTACTGTATACATGTAGTTCTATGCCAACAGACGAAATTATCGAATATTCAATCGAACTGCCAGGACTAATATCCATAGCATGCATGAAATGTGCCACACAAATTATCAGCTGCTGGAAAGCAAAGGCTTCGTCGATCTTATAATTGTATGTTTTCGATGGCAACCTGTGGAATTTCAACTGCAGTGAGTGAATACACGGAAACTGACCTTCTTATTCTTGCTATAGACATGTATTGTTGGTAGACTACCTTAAAGTTAGTGAATTTTGTTGTAATTAGTATTTCAGTCTGTGTACCCGTTGGTGATGTTTTATTGTGTGCGTTATTTTGTTTTGTGGTTGTTGTTGTTTTTGTGTGTATATCTAAGATCATTATTCCTTTTAATATTTTGTCTTGTTTCTATTCGTGATTGATAATAGAAAGTAATGTGTTTTATTGTTCTGTAAGATATCATTTGTTTAGTTTAGAAGAAGACTCATTCTGAGAAAACGCCAACTGTCAGTGGTATGCAATACTGTCTTTCATCAGACTCCAAACTGTCAGTGGTATGCAATACTGTCTTTCATCAGACTCCCAACTGTCAGTGGTATGCAATACTGTCTTTCATCATCAGAAGACGCCAACTGTCAGCGGTATGCAATTCTGTCTTTCATCATCAGAAGACGCCAACTGTCAGCGGTATGCAATACTGTCTTTCATCATCAGAAGGCGCCAACTGTCAGTGGTATGCAATACTGTCTTTCATCAGACTCCCAACTGTCAGCGGTATGCAATACTGTCTTTCATCAGACTCCCAACTGTCAGCGGTATGCAATACTGTCTTTCATCATCAGAAGACTCCAACTGTCAGCGGTTTGCAATACTGTCTTTCATCATCAGAAGACTCCAACTGTCAGCGGTATGCAATACTGTCTTTCATCATCAGAAGACTCCAACTGTCAGCGGTATGCAATACTGTCTTTCATCATCAGAAGACTCCAACTGTCAGCGGTATGCAATACTGTCTTTCATCATCAGAAGACTCCAACTGTCAGCGGTATGCAATATATTTTGAGAATACGCCACCTACTCAGAGTGGTTATTGTGTGCATTTACGCGTAGAAAGTGTTCCACAATATTGCATGCAGGCATCCAGTCACATAAATGTCTACAAACAGTTGATAATATGAATGTTGGTCACATTTGGCTCTACCGCACGCGTCTTATTACTGCATAACTTCAATACGGCCAAACTGTAGGATACAATACGGTACAGTAGTCATACACAAGGATCTCTAATGTGCTTGCTTGAGATAGCGTCTTTATTGTCTCATAAAGGAATGGACATTTTGATATGTCACAGATGTTTATCAGATATCAACATATTAGGACAATATTGATTATACTGTTTCTGATAGTAATACACGTCATAACCCTACGCCACACACTATAAAACCTTCGCTGCTAGTCATAAAACTACGATGTTATAGCCGTATACTCTGAGAATGGTGTTACCAAGAAACTTAGCACGGCTGCATTGTAGCACAACGTATAGACTGTCCGTATTAAAGAAGACTGGATCTTATTTATAAAACATAATAAGTCGAACATACTGACCGACATATGCCCAGAACGAACGTTTCATTAAACGCCAGCATAATTATAGAAATTCAATAACTCAGCTGTGTTTGGTAAAAACGCAACAAGTTAAAAAAAAAAACACACACACACATTTTTATACGTAATATTAACTTAATATGAACTGTCTAAAATATGTTTGTAATCGTGGTTTATCATGAACAAACACAGAAACTAATGAAATCAGTGCACACTATAACACAGTAAGGACAGGTAATCGCACTACAGAAAACTCCGCTTACATTTTATTATATAACTTTATAGTGACCAAAATGACGTCGCATTGTTTACTTCTGTGGTAATCAGCGCTAGTATTACCCGGAACTATCTGTCTAGCTATGTTCTTTCACCGCCGAACACGGTGCATAGGGCAGAAACCAGAGCTCTCCAGTTCGAGCGATGTGATGCTACTGTGTGTAATTCATGTATGTTGTTGAGACCCATACCCTCTTTGATGGTTGTTCTGCGAAGAGTCTCTCTTGGTCTTCCTCGTTTTCTTTTGCTATCTGGTACCCATTTTAATGCTTATAGTGGCAGTCTGTTTTCATTCATCCTAAGTACATGTCCGATATAAGAAGTCCATCATTTTCTTCTTATTGTTGTAGAAACATATTGATGTTTGGTGTCTTCTCTTACTTGCATGTTTGACTTGAATTCTTCCCAAACAATATTAAAGTCTTCTAAGACATTTATTTTAAAATGAGTTCAATTTCTTCTCCAGTGCCTTTGTCATTTTCCAAGCGCCTTTTTCATTTTCCAACACGGAACTAGATGCATGGTAATTAACCACAGAATATCTCATGCTTTGGGAAACATTAGGAAGTCCAATACAATCAGTATGTCCCATTGATGTGCTTGTACATTATTGAAATAAACATTGTTGGAGGTCGTGGTGGCAGGATAATACGAATGCAAAAACTCATTATTTTTTTGATAAACGCTATCAATAAATTGGACTCAAGTACGAGGTTGGAAGGGAGACTTTTCTCAGAAAAAGAAGTATATTGCTTTAAAGCAATTCTGTGTACATTGTAAATTACAACGTTTCACACTACAGGCTTTAATTGTTCTCGCACCGAGTCTTATAAGTACTCGGCATGGTGCAGCTAGATCACAGCTGACTGAAAATAATCTGATGTCAGAGGGCTTGCATAATTAGTTTTAGTTTTGTCCGTATACTTAACATACATCATTTTCTACCCAAGTCTGATGCGGACAACCCCAGTGGTAAATTCAGCTCCAATTAAAAATTATTATAATGTAATAATCCATGACAACTGGATATATACGGTGGGTGGGGGGGGCGTTTCCTTTGGGGTTTCCCGTTTTGAACCAATAGTGTCTTTGAACCTAATCACTTTTTAAAAAAATTGGTAGCGTATCCTGTTCAGGACGTAGCCATCAACCCAGCATTTTTTGGTGTAGTGATTTTCTAGGCAATATAAATGCGTTCAATAACTTATCATTTATTTCTTAATAGTCCGGATGCAAAATTACCTTTGGCTGGGATGGAACTCAGTACCGTGGCCGTCATATACGCGCTCTCTGTCACGCCGCCACTGTGTCGAACGTTTCTAATACACTTCGAAAACTAATATTTTCCAAGGATAATTTTGCGCATTGATCTCATGTCTCTTGGTTTATCTGAATTTTAAAAGTGTTTTTCGTTTTCTGGCGACGCAAAGTAAATGCAGAGCGACAAATTATCTATCGCATCAGCCAAGATGAGTGATACTGTACGATCAGCACGCAGGACTATCCAGGAGAAGGACATGGCAAATACTTTACATGAAATTCCGACTATTTTTGTAACAACCGACCATGTCTGTAACACTCGTGCTTCGTCCATGCATACATCTAGATGTCTGTGACGCATCTCATGAACACAAATTGGGTAACCATGGAGAACATAATATCTTAATTAGATAGAGGAAGTAATGAAAGCACTTCAATAGCGATGGGAACAGTAACACAGCACATCAAAGTAGTGTGTGCATCAGTTTTAACACATTTCCCAGTCTCATGTATTATGTGAATCGATAGTTTCCTTTTATATTATTTAGTCTCGTGATACAGCTATATTTAGAGTGTGGCTAATGTATCGTAATGATATTATTTGGTAAGTAGGCCAGAATTCGATGTTCTACGGCAGTGAATCCCAAACGTTTTTGCCCCGTTGACCACGTGCCGATTCTGTTGTTTTCTATAGACCTCGTTCCTGCCTAATATGGAATTTTCCTAAATATATTATCTTCATTGAGTTTTACTAAATATATTATTTTCATTGAGTTTTACTAAATATATTATATTCAAATGTGTTTTTGAGAGATGACACAGTGCTGCTCATTTTGATCGTACATTTTTTGTAGATCGGACAATTGTGTAGAAGAAAAAAAAAGAAGAAAATGTACAATTTTATTCATATCTTTATTTTGAAATGAGTACATCTCGTGCACTCCTTATTGTTGTTTCTCGCTGACATGGACCCCCTGCAAATCGAAATCGACTTTTGGTGGTCCATATAGACCACTTTGGGAACCTATGCTCTACGGTTTGAAAAGTAGTTGTCTGTTCCATGGGCTAACTGTGAGATGTTAGCACACTTTCTAATAGCCGATTATTATCTCTTAAAGGTTGGTCACTTTTATGTTACCCTTTCTAATGCAGTTGCAATAGGTTTTACAACATTATTGTGAAATTAAAAACCTTAATATTGCCACTGAAGACATACTGAAGCAATTAAAGTGATCCGGCCTGTGCCTTTAGTGGCAGGAAATCATCGTCTGACCTTAGTGGGAAATTCCAGATGAAGCTGTTTTGAAACTTGTAACTGCCACCCCCTCCCCCCCCCCCTGCCTTCTCTGCCTTATAAAGGGTTAATGCACCTGTTGGTGTACATTGATATTATTTTAGTAATTATGATCAGTTTAATAATATCTTGTCATCGTCTGTTTTCTTATCATGTCATATTTTATTTGAATTGCTATCTTGTTTTCACTTATGTCATCTTGAGCTGTTGTGTTTGTGCAAACGTGCAGTCTTTGAATTATCTGATATGACTTTCTCCTTTATCTGTATACCATCTCTGATCTTTCTCATCCATGCAACACGATCCATGCAACACGATACATGCAACACGATACATGCAACACGATCCATGCAACACGATACATGCAACACGATACATGTAGCAAATCCAATGCAACACTATCCGTGTAACACGATCTATGCAACACCATCCATGAAACACGATACATGCAACACGATACATGCAACACGATACATGCAACACGATACATGCAACACGATACATGTAGCAAAACCAATGCAACACTATCCGTGTAACACGATATATGCAACACCATCCATGAAACACGATCCATGCAACACGATACATGCAACACGATCCATGCAACACGATACATTTAGCACGATCCATGGTAACATATTCTCGTGTTTCCACATCAGTGTTCAGAGCTGACTAAAAAATAGTCATCGTCAAGAGTTGTTCCCGCATCGAAGGTTGGTTGCAGCAGACCACAAATATCCTTTATGTCTTGCCATAGTGGCGCACTCTGCTAGACTGTATCCTCCCATTTTGTCCTCCCACCACCCCCGTTTGTATCTATGTCTAACCATTTACTCGCCTCGCCTCAACTTTCTGCAAATTAGATCTTCAATAAAGAATGTGTCATGCCTTTTTTATATTTTACAATATATTTAATTTGTTTGGATGTTACACGTCTCTTCTTGTCATTGACAGTAATTTTAGATTTTCCTCTTTTCCTTTTAGCTTATTTTTCACATTTGCCATCATTTGTGGTTGTTCTCAATATACAGATAACGATCTAGCAGTTGTACTGTACCTTCTGTGTGTTTTTATGTTTATTGTTAGATCCGCTTTGATTTTGTTGAATCTCTGCTTGTAAAAAAATCATATACATTTACAAATTTCATACGCACGCGTGATTCGTCATCGTTCATCTTGCTCATTCATAATAGAACGTACTGTGTGGCGGTGTACAGTGTGGGTATAATGTATGCACCCTTCGTCCAGACACATCCGACTTTAGCACAACATTCTTGGATTACCTTGATTTGTCACATGATTATGTAACCAAGCCGCATTTGTCTCTTACGTCATGCATCGCAGATATTGATATTCTTTGTGTCATTTCCTACAATACTTCTTCTTCAGCATTCATTCTCATACTCCCGCTGGATCTCTCTTGTAGCAGAACATTGGTCCTACCAGATTTTTAGCAGGATTTAGTCCAGAGAATGGAAATGCGTCGTGTCACCGTTTTATTTGTTCCAATTGTGCCCAACACATCCGACTTCGCCGGGCTTACAATACAAATTTCGTGTATGTGGTTTATGCACATAAATTTACTCAAGTGTATCATATGAACTATAAGGTGATATGTAGAGACGGTGGAGTTAGAAAGAAAAAGATAGACTGATCACCTGCAGAGACAGGTGTGTGGAGTGGTGTTTCATCATTGCACTTAATCATGTTCACATTTCCGAGGGGGGGGGAGGTTGGACACCACGAGTTTGGGTGTCACTTCGGTTACTCAGATGAGGAATACCTTTGCTTTTGTCAGAAAGACTGTTAAGAGCTACCTGCTCACAGGTAGAAATATTACTTCATAATCAACAGCATTACCCGATATTCGTATTAAATCAATAGATGTGTAACTTTATTGATGATCATGTTTGTTTATATATTGTACACAAGTATTTTTTTACCATCAACTTCCATTTGCGCTGGTGTGTTATGAAATCCCGAAGGGGAGCAAATAATACATGTGTCTATCGTAGATGTATATTGTCTTTTTCAGCATTCTCTTCATAATTTTGTGGTGTATCAATGACTAATCTAACTGGTTCAGTCAGGTCTCTTCTCATCACTTTGCCATCCACTCTAGCTCTATGTGTCAGTCTTTCGTTGTCACTGACTTCCGCATGACCAGGACAGTCGATCCATGTGATGCTCTGCTCGTTAGTGATTATCATTCATCGTACGCGGCAAGCTCAGTGAGTCTGATAAAATCATTGTATGTGTTGCTGGTTGCGTGGTAAGCCTGGTCAGAGCCGATGTTACTGTATATATCGCCATGCTCATGCTTGATGTTATGCTGGGATAGGCAGCAAATCTTCCACCAATACTTTGCCATTTTGGTAGTCGATGAAGCCCCATCCACATCTGTTTCTGTTACTACTGAACCATCTGTGTAAACAATTATATTTTATTGCTTTGAGTATTGTTATATGAGTTCTTGTATTATTCCCTCTTTCTTATTTTCAGTCCAATCGCTGACTCTCTTCCTAGATACGTTACAACATTCGTCTACGACCTTTTCTATCGATTTACTTCCATCCATTCACATCCTCTTCCTACTTCTTCCAGCTTGCAGACTCTGAGTAGAATATCTTCTGCTTCTGACATCCAACACTTTCCTTGTTTGATGCACCTTCCGTTTGTGTTATCTCTAGAGGTTGGTTCAAAGTGATGTGGCCATTGTTGGCAACTTTAAAGTATTCTTTCACCTGCGCTACTCGATGTCTTACTTTGATGCTAGGCAGGTCTAGAACAAATTTCCGGTACATCTTAGAATTACCCTCAATTGAGAGTTAGAGTTATTTGGGTATGAAAGAAAGCTCTGTAAAAAAAATACATTGTACATAAGAAATAAGCTCTTCGTCGCTCATAATTCCTCGGAATCAAACACACGTACCAAATAAAATATATAAATACAGTCCGATATATCAAGGGTCCAAGTTATCAAGAGTTGACTATATGTTACTATATGTAACTACAGTTTTTAAAAAGTGAGACTGCTGCACAACCGTATAACAATATGTATGTGTATATGTAACTGGACATGTTTGTAAAACTAGGCATTTTTGGCAGCCTGGTTAAGTTGTTGCTTTCGTTCCCCCTTACATAAACAAATATTGGTTGTGGTTTCCCAGGAGATTGCGTTTGACGCTCCTAACCCTGGATCGCCCTATGATCGCCAATGTTTTTCGCCATTGCAGGTTTGTCGACATGAACTGGTAGAGGATTAATTCATGCATGTTTTGTTAACACTTAAAGATCAAGTTCCCAGAATGCCAGCAATAACCCAACGGACTGTGCACTGTCATGTACGTGTGTTCATTGATGTAGTTATGTTCATTCCATATTGTTCGCCATGATGAAGACATTTTAGTCAAAACTGTGATTGAATCTGTATTTCGTTCTTAGTATAACGTTATTTCCATTTGGTAACACTGTGTTTTACCTATCTTTGTTTATTTATATTTTGTCAATAGTGTTTGAGAAGAAAGACAAGATTGTTCTAGTACTGGACTATGCTCAAGGTGGAGAACTCTATGACTACCTCAACAGAATGGGGCAACTATCAGAGAGTGAGGCCAGGAGGATTTTCAGACAAATAGTCTCCGCTATCCATTATTGTCATCAGGTAAATTGTAAACATAAAGAAAACAATCATAATGTTGTGGGACTCAAACCCAATCCTTCCAGTTGACAAATCGGGTTCTAAGTCTTGCCAACTACCCAAGCCTTTAGATAAGGCGCCGTGTGTTTAAGAGGTTCAAATCGCACTCCCTCACCAAGGCAATCACAGTACATTTATTAATAGGAAGCAATCAAAATAGTATGTAAACTTAATGGATGTCCCCATTTGATCATTTTAAAGATCCCACAATAACAGCGCGACAAGTAGGTACCTCCAACCGGTCCATCCTTAACTGATGGTGTATGTACGGCCCTGTAACTATCCTGATTGTTTTCATATTTATCATACTTTCTTTATCTTCCTATTCATTACTGATATCCCTAGATATAATTATTGTAATATCTTTAACATAGACGTAATGTCCTCACACGAACAATAATAAATAAAACATTTGATTCATTTGTTTCAGACACACACTTATGTGTTATCTTTTGCTCGTTTAGTTTTACATAAGTTTTTGCTTATTATATTACATTACCTACTAGACTCGAGGTGAAGAATCTAATACAAGACAGCATGCAACTGTAATTGATTATATACTAGTTGTAAAATTGTAATTGTTCACTGTGTACACTTTGTGTACAATCTCTGGACAGCCATTGTCCTGCTGAAAGGAATATCCAGTGGTAGTTTGAGAACGAATACTTAAACCAACAGATAGTGGGTCAGTGATGTCTTAACTATGTCTTTACCTTCTTCTGTCCTCCACTAATGTGAATGTCAGTCTGGAGTTCTCCATACAGCAGTAGGTTGTTGTTTTTGTGTGCAGACTGAGAGCTTTCGTATAAATCAGATTACCTAACAGCGTCTCTATTCTTGATAAGCGCTGTGTGCAGTTGTACAGACGATACAAATCTGGTATTTGATCCCACCAATGGTGTTGATACAACAAATAGAGAAACATGAACATAAGACAATTTTGTATATGCATAGCTTAATTATACAACGATCATGTTGAGCAATTTCAAAAGTTTATGAAGGAATGTCATATTTCTACTCCAAAAATATCGCATTCTAACTCATGATTATGTCTGCGTTCACAGAATGGCATTGTTCACAGAGACCTCAAGCTAGAGAATATTATTTTAGATGATGAGGGCAATGTGAAGGTAAGCTGAAGCATGTGTATCAATCTAATCAGTTTTTAACTCCATATGATCGCAAGTCTTCACCAAATCTTGTCTATCATGTCCTTTCTTTAACTATTCTTCTCGGTTAATTCCATCTCTTACTAGTCCCCTCATATCATCATTAGGTGACTGGCGTAGACGAGCATGGGTCTCCACAACTCTATTTCCGTATGTTTTATCTGAATTGTTTTTGACTCTATGCCATTCCACTATGCCAGACTATCTAATATTGTCTCGCGCTGTCGTCCTCGATCTCTCTCGCCATTTATCCTGTCTGTTTCAACTGTGTTTTGCAGACCACCCTGTCTCATTACATGTCCAAGAACATAAACATTCTCTGACAAATAAACATTCCTTTGACTATTTCATCCTCGCTAGTTTTTCTAGCTGTTTCTTCTATACTCGTACATATTCCTTTCTCTGTTTCTCAGTCTTCTATATTTCTGTTTCTCAGTCTTCTATATTCATTTCTGTTTCTCAGTCTTCTATATTCCTTTCTTTATCTTCTATATTCCTTTTTCTGTTCCTCAGTCCTTATAATTCCTTTCTCAGTCCATATATTCCTTTCTCTGTTTCTCAGTCCCAATGTTCTTTTTCTTAGTCTCTATATTCCTTTCTTTGTTTCTCAGTCTCTATTTTGCTTTCTCTGTTTCTCAGTCCCTATATTTCTTTATCTGTTTCTGAATACCTATATTTCTTTCTTTGTTTCTCTGTCCCTATATTCCTTCATATTTTTCTCAGTCCCTATATTCTTTTTCTTTTTCTCATTCCCTATCTTCCTTTCTCTATTTCTCAGCCTTTCGTTTATTCCCCAGCCTTCTGTTTATTCCCCAGCCTTCTGTTTATTCGCCAGCCTTCTATTTATTCCCCTTTCACTGTTTCAATCTTTCATATATTCCTTGGTCTCTTGTTCTGTTTTTCATTTATTCATCTTTCTCAGTCTTTCACGGCTTTTCAGTTTTCCATGTATTTATTGTACAGTTTTCCGTCTATTTATCAGTCCTTCATTTATACTTCTGTCTCTGTTTTTCAGTCTTCGTTTATTCCTCTGTCTCTATTTCTCAGTCTTTCATTTATTACTCTTTTACTATTCCTCAGTCTTCCATTTATTTCTCTTTTACTATTCCTCAGTCTTCCATTTATTCCTCTTTCTCTATTTCTGAGCATTTTTATTTCACTGTTGATCTAAGAGTAACAGTGTAAAGTTTCTTATATAAAGTAGTAGTGTACATTACTCTCTCCCACTCATATCTTTCCAGATTGCAGATTTTGGTCTATCCAACTATTACAGCCACAACAGCACTCTGAAGACTTTCTGTGGAAGCCCACTCTATGCATCGCCAGAGATAGTCAATGGGACTCCTTACCATGGTCCAGAGGTGAGCATCAGTGTGGATAGTTCAGAGATAATTTATATGAATGATATCTGTGATGATGTAGCTAGAATATCTACATGAGATGTCCTCTAATTTTAGAGGATGTCTACATGAGATGTTCTCTAATTTTAGAGGATGTCTACATGAGATGTTCTCTAATTTTAGAGGATGTCTACATGAGATGTTCTCTAATTTTAGAGGATGTCTACATGAGATGTTCTCTAATTTTAGAGGATGTCTACATGAGATGTTCTCTAATTTTAGAGGATGTCTACATGAGATGTTCTCTAATTTTAGAGGATGTCTACATGAGATGTTCTCTAATTTTAGAGGATGTCTACATGAGATGTTCTCTAATTTTAGAGGATGTCTACATGAGATGTTCTATAATTTTAGAGGATGTCTACATGAGATGTTCTCTAATTTTAGAGGATGTCTACATGAGATGTTCTCTAATTTTAGAGGATGTCTACATGAGATGTTCTCTAATTTTAGAGGATGTCTACATGAGATGTTCTCTAATTTTTAGAGGATGTCTACATGAGATGTTCTCTAATTTTAGAGGATGTCTACATGAGATGTTCTCTAATTTTAGAGGATGTCTACATGAGATGTTCTCTAATTTTAGAGGATGTCTTGTGTAAATATAAAGTACACATTGCTCATACTTTATACATATGTTTGTAGAGGTTTGGAATTGCAGTCAGCTCTGTCATGTAAGTACAATGATGCTGGCACATTCATCATACTATAGGGGAAATCGAGAGTGCAAAGACGTTTACTGTAGCCAGTTTTACAGGAAGGATTAGCGAGTAAGTCTCTCAATTCTAGCTCACCCGAACTAGCTGGAGGTTCAAGGATAAGAGAGGTTGACCACTAACATTATATTGGCGCTATACTACTGAATATATAAGTGATGTGTAAAATTATTCTTCTTTGTTATTTCTCATACTTCTGTAAATGTGCAGGATTATTCCTGATAAAATGTCTTGACAAGTGAGCACCTTACAGGCAACTTCCAACAAAACAGTTCTATTTCCTTCCTATACATATTTTAGCTTATTGCAGAGCTCAAGTTCTCAACTTCATCCTTTATCTTTTCTTTTCTTTAGCTATTGCTTCCAGGTCTCATCATTTTCTACACGGCATTAGCAGAAGTATATGCCAGCATCTGGGGAGGTCAGTTACGATGAAGAAATGCTATTGGTGTATGAAGACTTCATTGCACGCATCGTTTCGTGGTAAATCAGTAATCCATAGTGATAGGCATTATGTTAAGCACTTCTTGAGACTGACCTCACTCTTCTCAACTGTGAGAAAATGACTAGACTGGCCATCAATTACACCGATTCAGATTATAACATTGACCATGCACTAGTGTCATGTATCGACTGACACTTGATGGATGAAACTTGCACACCAAGGTAGTGACCATGTGTCATGCACCATAAATTTCACAAATGAACAACAATGCACGTCTTCCACAATATAACATGCTCTAAAATACCAACGCAGGAAAAAATCTGTGGTCAGTATTTTTAGAAAAGTACCTTGTAAACAAAAAATGGTGAGACCCAATATCTGTAATCCCCATGGTGGACTGAGGAGACAGGCTTATGGTTAATTAAGAAGCAAGCTGTCAGAGATGAGCAGTGCAAGAGAAAACAGGCACATATCACAATAGAGTGGGTGAGCACATTGAAAATGACCATTAGGGACTTTACATAAAATGCCACAGAAGAAAAAGGAATGCTATTTTGGGAAAAATTTACTGAGGAGGTTGTCACAGACAACGGCCTGCACAAACTCTGGAAGCCCCATAGGGCAATAAGCCACAAAATAGAAACACAACCACGTAACTGTATAAAAGATGATTCGGGACCCACGCTAGCATTTAATGAGCACAAGAGAAGAGCATTTTTTGACAATTATCTTCAACAGACTAATCAGTGTGATATGGAGAAATGTAAGACAGTGTTGCAGACTTAAACATATCTGCCAAAGATGGATGTGTCGGGCCCTTGGCGCAAATAAAACGGTGACACAACGTATTGCATTATCTGGACTACATCCTGCTGAAAATCTAGTAGGACCATGGTCCTGCTACAAGGGAGATCCGGCGGGAGTTTGAGAATGAACGCTGAAGAAGAAGAAGACTTAAACATCAAATATTGAATAAAATGTCAGTGAAGATCAGTTAATTGATGTTGAGGGTTTGCGACTTGCTATCAAAGCAGGCTTTTGATGATGCTCCATAACCTGATAGAATAAGGTACATCATGCTTAATGTTTAAGATCGGGCAGAGGTACAAGAGATCACATCCTTAACATGAGGCGTATTATAGAAAAAGTGTAGGGAATTCTCAGCTGACCTGCACATGTGCTTCATAGATTATTTAAAAGCGTTCGACTGCGTCCAACACCAAAAACTATGGGAGATAATGAACAGCATGGGTTTCCAAAGATATCTTATTCATCTAATAGAAGAACTTTACCAAGATCAAAAGGCTGCAGTCAAGTTAGAGGGCGATCTCTCAGAGTGGTTTGAGGTACAGAATGGAGTAAGGCAGGGATTCACACTCTCCCCAAACCTGTTCAACATCTACGTAGAAAATATAATGAGGAATGTAAGAGAAGACATACACAACGCTGACTACCACGCTTTAAACATCGGTGGTTTTCAAATCTCTGAACTACGTTACACAGACGACACTGTGCTTCTTTCAAATGATATAAAGGGATTGGAACAACTAATCAAAAACACATCATGAGTGTTGGTTACAAAACACAATTGCAAAAAAGAAAACTACACCTGTTTGGTCATATAAAGAGACACAACTGTTTAGAAAGACAAATAATGGAGGGCAGAGCACCAGGGCGGAGGAGGAAAGGCGGACCAAGAAAACGATGGACTGACGACATTAAAGATCATGTTAATACGTCATTGGAAAATGCAAGCCGCATCGCCCAAGAAAGTGGGGGAAGGGGGTGTTCAGTGAGTTCATTGGGAAGACAACGTTCTGGAGAGAATACGTCACTGACATGCTTAATGACATCGGTGACGAGGTAAGTGCAAAGATTACAGGTGCTTACAGCAAGATTATGAAGACCGGACTAATACTTGAAGAATGGCTACATAGCTACCTTATCCCCTGGCAAAACCAGCAGTAACGCCTCTAATATAAAAGGTTATCGTATTATTACGCTCCAACACGTGTAGAAAATTGTCTCTAGACTTGTAACTATGGATCTAGACATCAGAGATTAATTTCAGTCACTCTAGTGGCGTACAGCCCTGGAAGAGACACAGCCACGATTAATGCATTTTTTGCAATGCAAAATGTATGATCGCTTCCAGGCAAAAGAGGAAACTGCGGTTGCAGCAACAGACCTTGACGATAGGTACAACAGTCAACTATAACCATTTTGTCGTCCTTCGTCCTACTTCCCGGTTCGCTAACATTGATTCCCATTGTATCCTATGTTTTCCATGTGTAAACCTTAATTGTTTGTAAAACTTAAATTTAACAATTTTTAGTGTTATTTATAAAATTTTCATTTACCACCTGGTAGACAGTTTACTGCAGTTTTTATTTCATTTTTACCTTAAAATATGCACAACTTCAAACTCCAGTCACATGTTGCATTTTCACATACGCTGATAACATTTTGCTATAAAACGTAGGCAGATTCAGAACTGATTTCGCTGGTGGTGTACATAGCAAATTAGGCCACCTGTCATTATGGCGCATTACAACAGCATTTTGATGTTAATCCCTCGAATGCAAAGGTCGTATGGTTCTCCCTGAATAACAGGCCAAACATAGACACACTGCTAACTGTCAGTTGTATGGGCTCCATTATTGTTTACACTACTACAATATCTGGATATAATTTTCGACAGAAATCTCTCACTCAAAAAACACATTCAAAACGTGCTTCTGTGATTTCACCAGTGCATTTCCTACGCACTCGCCTCGTCTTCTTTAATGGCTTTTCAATCCATCATCGAGCACGGTCTGTGTTTTTACAACGTCCAGAGTCCTAGTCACAACACTGCTTCGGTCGGTGCTCACGAACATGTGTTCGGCGCTTTACCTGGGGCAATGGGGAGCTGTATTCAAAGCTTTATTTTATAGCCATGTACTCTTGGTTGGCGTATAAAATAGTCTGATCTATAATCATACTTTGACTGGTGTCAGTTATAGCGAGACGTTTTGCTATCGGATATTTCGTTTTCACTGTTGTGGTTCTCGGCTATAAACAACACTTCGGCCTTTACGTGCACACAGAGAATGACAGAAATGGAAATGATAATGAGTGAGTAAAGAAAATGTGTCCTTTCTGAAAACATAACAAGATAACACATTCAACATCTGACTGGGACTTTTGGGTGATCGGAGAGCGGAGCACTTGATGCTAGTTTCTAATCGAGATTCAAGTATGATACTATTCTGATAGGACGTGAGGATGTGATACTTCCTGCAGCAATGTAATATCTACTCCTGGCAGGAGGTGCCGATCCCGGGATATTGCCGCACTAAAACGTCTGATCCTGTCAGGATGTGCCGATCCCGGGATATTGTTGTGCTGGAATGTCTGCTCCCTCTAGGATCTGAAGAGCCTGGAATGCTACCTTACTGGAATGTCTGTTCTTGACAGGATGTACCGATCCCGGAATATTGCCGCACTTGAATGCCAACTCCTTGAAGGATCTGTAGAGCCTGATATGCTGCCTCACTTGAATACCTCTCTTCGGTGATCACACATACATCCATAAACCCAACTTTATACTAGTACGAGTTCGAGCATCATCTCGGTTACTCTGCTGAAGGAACCTATGCTCTGGTCATAACGGCTATGGGCTGTCAAAAGCTACCTGCTCACAACTAAAGGGATATCATCATCATCCAGCCTATGTGACTGCGTCTAGCTCTTCCTCCAGGTAGTTATTGGTATCCCTCTTTTCCTCTTTCCCTGTGAATTAACAAAATAGATGCTCCGATATTATTGAAACCGTATCAAGAATTTGTATACAATAAAGTTTATTTACCGTGACTTAGTGTATGCTTCCTCCCATGACTATCTACAGTACTACTGAAGGGACCTATACAGTCGATAGGTCACGCTTCGTTCTTAGTGTGACAACTTGTTGCTCACAAATTTATTGTTCAATATGTTTATGAAAGCTGTCAAGCAATTCGACCAAAACAGATCTGTTGACACAGAAATGTGTGCTAATCGATAAACGGATTTCCTTCTGAAAGCAACGGCAAACTATAGTAATAACATGACTTGTAATTCTATTTTGGTTCGAAATGAGATATTACAGAAGTATTTACGTATATCATGGATATCTAAAAAAAAAAAAATTAGAAGTGTTAAGATGAATAAACGTCGAAGAGGGTTGGCTCCTTAACAACATGCTAAAAAGAAAGCTGGGGTTGATTTTTTTTTTGTTGTCACATAAAGAGACATAATGGTGTGCAAAGGGTCTCGCATTGTTTTCGTGCGGATCCAGGGTTAGCAGATACTAAGAACCTAAAAGTACCTCCTCATGGTGCGAAACAGAAATACAGCTGCTCTTGTTGTATTCCTGGCCTAACACTTTTAGGCTCGTGTCCGTGGATACTGTAGACGGAATGTGAATTACCTGCAGAGAGACAGGAAATATCTCCGAAACCTCTACGCCATTACATCCAACATCACTGTCGGTACACAGTGATGCAGTTTCTCTAACGACACTGCAAACAAAGTCCAACTCGACTGTCGGCCGATGCCCAACACGGCTCATACAGAGAAAATTGGATTCAGTACCTAATGGCCCTCTGCGAAGTTCCTCGTCCGAGATTCGTATTTTGCCTACTCCATTGGGTAGTATATACATGGCGAAGAGTCAAAATACACAAACCGCGCCTGACGATGGATTGTAAGGCCATCTCAAGCGGACGAGGCGAGTGCGTGAGAAATGCTCAGATCTAATCCTAAACACCCGATGTGTTTGGCAAAGCAGCACCTCGTCTAAGAAGGTGTATCAACAATGAGTCTAATTCGACTATCTCCATTACCCAACACGGTTCATATGGAAGAAATTAGGTCTGGACGTAGGGACCCAAAGGGTGGTAATGGAGTGGTCGTCCTACACGAGGAACAGCTTGCTGGCTGCGAAGCGCCTCCTCGAAGGAACAACAAACAATGAGTAACCCATGCAAACTATCAGCTCGTCTCGTGGCATATCCCCCTGTGAGTAGAAGTTTCCTCCAATAGACATTGCACTAATCTGAAGGCTCCTGGGTATGAAAAAAAGCTCAACCTCCCCATTGCACCGATGAAGTAAAAACTGCAGAAAAGCTTCCATGACTACATGCGTACACGTATGTCATTGTCTCCTTTGACGTCGTATTGTTTAAATGTCTGCGTTCTAGTGCCTCTGTAATAGTAATATTGTTTTTATTGTTTGTTCAATGTTTATTTTGTTTTGATTGTTTTGGGTTCGAGAAGAAGGATATAAGAGACATAATAGCATGAAAAGATTAAACGCTGAAGACCGAGTTAACGGCAACAGGGGAAGAAGGCTCCCAAGACGACGATTGTGCAGTGATATATCAGATTGCTTAAACATGTCTCTAGCTGTGGGAGGTCAACTAGCCCAGAATTGCCGAGTGTTCAGAGAATCCGTAAGGAGGATGACGTTCTGAAAAGAATATGCCACATGAGATGAACACAGGAATACACGTGATACTGTTGTTATATATCAAATAGTCTTTACTGTACCATGCCAGATGGCATAGGTGATCACAGCTTTATATCTCCAGCATTATGTATCGAAGTCGTTGTTGTTTCCCTGCCGTGCCAGGTTGTCAAACTGTCTAATATTTTCTCACGTTGTCGCCCTCTATCTCTGTTGCCTTCAATCTTGCTCTCCAAACCTCTCTGTCTCAATGAGGTGGCCAAAAAAAAGAAGATTGCCTTTTTCTTATATTATTTATTAAGCTCCGTCTGGCACTTGACTCTTTCACACCTCCACAATAGTTTTTCTGGCAGTCCATGGTATTCTCAGCATTCTTCTGTAGAACCACATCTCAATTGCCGTCTAATTTCTCACTTTCTTGTATGTTTATTGTCTCGTGTTATACGTATATGAAATAGGAGCTATGTTTTCCTGTTTCCAGGTAGATGTCTGGTCGCTGGGAGTTATTCTCTACACTCTAGTCTACGGTGCTATGCCTTTCGAATCCAACAATTTGGTCAGCCTAAAGCAGCAGATAACAGAAGGAGACTACAATGTGCCTTCAAAACTGTCTGGTAAGTTGCATTTGAACAAATATGAGTTTAGCCATGGATGGCTGGCCATACTTTGGGATTTAACATATCACCATAATAGTTGCAAACAAAGTAAACAAATATTGACACGACAGTACTTTGTGCTGTTTTTTTTTTTACAAAAACTATACTGATGAAAATGTGTCCAATTAGTCAGAAAGGGAAGTCAATAAATTACATCAACAATTAGGGTGTCTGAAAAAAATTGACAGTTGTTGACAAGAGAGGGGGGGGGGTGGGGGAAATTGACAAAAGTTGACGTCAACAAAACTATTTGTATATACCAATAAAACTATGATGTTGAAACATTTTCAGAAATATAATTGATAAAGACAAAATCCACTTTACAAGCAGGACGTCGCGTGCGGGATTCGAACTGCATGTTATACATTTCGTATTATTTTTTGATAGATACATATCTATTCTTTGCTTCGGTAATTGCGTCTTTAGGCACGAGACATCCAACTGTAACTTAACATTGTATGTCACTTTCAATATATGGTGTAAGGAACTTTTCCCCCAAATCCACCTTAGTCATCTCCTGCTAGATGTATTGTAGTCACACTGTTATTATTTGCTTCTCTTTCGTGTAGTGTCACTAGGCGGATTTCTTCAAATTGCAGTTTCTAGTGCCGTGATCTAACACATTACACGCCCATATATCTTTACATAATATAACTACATACCAGGATCATATAAGTCCTTTTTTTTAGCAGAGTTCACTGTACAACCGGATGTAAATATCCTGTTTTTTGTTCACATCAAGTGCATTTTTACAACTGCTGTCTTAATGTTCGGTATCTCTGTAATATGATCAGGCTAACCAGTAGTGTGTACGAACAGGTTATATAACATAACAGTGACATCTAAATCTACTGTTTCTAGAGATATATAATTGCCTTGTCTTTATAAATAATAGGTCCGGTCTCTGATACTCAGTGCTACCCATGTTAGTCATTTTAATCACCTTCCTTCTTGAACTGTCTTAATTATTTGTCTTTATTTTATTCCTCATAATCATTCTTGATTCCTATCATTCTATTTTGTTATATTTCTGTCGTATTTATTCATTGTTATCTACTTCTTTTCCATCCTTACTCACGTGTAAGACAGGTAATGAAGTCCTACTGAATGACGACTAAAACACTACACACTATCACTAACGGATGTAAATATGGTACATAAAACAAAACACAGAATATAATCTACAGATGACAATACACAGGACAAAGTCGACGTTTCGGACCAATAGGCCTTTTTCAAGATACGGACATAACTTACAAACATTAAAAAACCACAAGTAAAAATGAATGCGTATACGAACAGGAAGTACACAAAGACGATAATACAGGTGGAACGAGAGGAACAAAACGATGACGTATGATGGTAGAAGATATAGATGAAAATGAAGTTAAACAAAATGCTAAAACATAAAAGAACGTGCTAGACGAGTAGTTGCAGTGGATATAAAATGGTAATCAATAGAAGGTGGTACTGCTAGTAGAACATAATGGAAAATAATACTCACGTGTAAGACAGGTAATGAAGTCCTACTGAATGACGACTATTGATTACCATTCTATTGATTACCATTTTATATTCACTGCAACTACTCGTCTAGCACGTTCTTTTAGGTTTTTGCATTTTGTTGAACTTCATTTTCATCTATATCTTCTACCATCATATGTCATCGTTTTGTTCCTCTCGTTCCACCTGTATTATCGTCTTTGTGTACTTCCTGTTCGTATACGCATTCATTTTTACTTGTGGTTTTTTAATGTTTGTAAGTTATGTCCGTATCTTGAAAAAGGCCTATTGGTCCGAAACGTCGACTTTGTCCTGTGTATTGTCATCTGTAGATTATATTTTTTGTTTTGTTATATGTACCATATTTACATCCGTTAGTTATAGTGTGTAGTGTTTTAGTCGTCATTCAGTAGGACTTCATTACCTGTCTTACACGTGAGTATTATTTTCCATTATGTTCTACTAGCAGTACCACCTTCTATTGATTTCCATCCTTACCTATTGTTACTTTCTTCTGTACAATCTTCCTCATCTCTTGTCATTTTCTTTTGTACAATCTTCCTCACATCTTGTCAATTTCTTCTGTACAATCTTCCTCACATCTTGTCTTTTTTTCTGTACAATCTTCCTCATCTTTTGTCATTTTTTATCTTTTCAATCTTCCTCATCTTCTTGTCACTTCCTTTCTTCTGTACAAGCTTCCTCATATTCTTGTCGGTTTTTTCAGTGCAATCTTCTTGTCACTTTTCTCTGTGCAATCGTTTTTGTCTCTTTCTTCTGTACATTCTTCTTCATCTTCTTGTCACGTTCTTTTTTTCTGTACAATAGTCCTCATCTTCTTGCCACTGTCTTTTGTACAATCTTCATTATCTTCTTGTTACTTTCTTCTGTACATCTTCCTCATCTTCTTGTGACTTTATTTTTGTTCTGTACAATCTTCCTCGTCTTCTTGTGACTTTCATCTGTACAATCTTCCTCATGTTCTTGTAATTTTTGTTTTTTCTGCATAATCTTCATCATCTTCTTGTGACCTGTTTCTGTACACTATTCTTCATTTTATTGTCACTTTCTTCTGTATTCTCATGCTCATCTGATGTCGCTTTCATTCTTCTGTACCATCTTTCTCACCATCCTCTACTTCATGGTGTACCTCTAGAATGTAAAAAGTATGCAATTATCGTTAAAAATTAAAAATAAAAACGGCTATAAGGACACATCACAACACAGTTTTTCAAACAACGACTTCTAAGAAAAAAACGAAGCCACCTAGCAGGTTATCATTATTCCAGTATCAGAATCATTATAATCTGATATCAACACATTGAGGTATTAACTCCGGAACTACGGACACTCAACTGATAATATAAATACACAAATATTCTCTGAAATATCAAACGTGAAGCATAAGAACACACTCGCAAAAAAATAACAAAGAGATTCTTCACTTCAAATATTAAAAACCCAATTCTAAAAAATATCTGGACGTACAAGTACAAAAACCGAATAAAAGCCACAACGAATGACGGTAGTTGGTCATGTTACCTGATGATATCACATAGGAACAATACCTTGCCACTGGAACATATGAACACATTAAATTTCAAGACAGAGGCAAGTGCCATACTCACGTCTGTTCAATTATCCAGCAACCAACAGTACAAACCCAGAAAAATCGTAATCTTCGCTGATGCTAAATCATTTTTACAAGCCCTTCCTACCCGCCAAACAAGACAAACCTGTTCACTATATCAATTAATTATACAGAAACACTACAGTAGTAATGCAATAGATACCAGTTTAATGTGACATCAGTGACAACTGTTTGTTGCTAATCCTGCATGGACTCATGCCTTCCAACTCACTACCAGTATGATACATGCATGTATTTGTTAACGGTTGTTTTGTTCCATATAGAAAGTTAAATTTATATGACCATGGAAAGGCATTTGGACGACAAAAAGCAGAGGAATTAACAAAAACGGAAAATTGTCTCTGTTAACGCAATCGATGAGATTTAAGTGAAGAGAACTAAACGGAAACTAACTGACTAGACATCAACGACTGTCTGCGGCTTGCATCTGACGAGCAGCAACACAGACATAAGAACATATACTACAGGACTGTCCTAGCTTTGCTGCTCACAGAGCGACAGTTTCACCCACATGAACGTCTCTGTAAATCAAATTGTCGGAAACCAACAGCTACCTAAAACAAACCGCTCTACATGACCACTATGCGACTAGATATATAGTGATTGAACACAGAACAACTACTACTATTCACTGTGATCACACTGTAGTCTGTCTGTGCTTAATTTCCCCTAACATCAGCGTGTTCTTAATGTATTTTTTCTTAATGCATTTTGTTTAACTTCATTTTCATCTATATCTTCTACCATCATACGTCATCGTTTTGTTCCTCTCGTTCCACCTGTATTATCGTCTTTGTGTACTTCCTGTTCGTATACGCATTCATTTTTACTTGTGGTTTTTTTTATGTTTGTAAGTTATGTCCGTATCTTGAAAAAGGCCTATTGGTCTTAATGTAAAGACTTGGACGTCTATTCCAGCTACTGACAGCCTAGATAGCCTGACTGAATTTTTCAAAGCGTGCCATAATCACTTTTAATACTCTTGTAAACAGACACCTGTAGCAAGCACTATTGTCTTCAACCGTATGTTTGTTCAAGTCATCGCCATCATATTCATCGTCATACAACTACTGAGAACCGTAGATACGTCTTCGGGCACCATCTTTTTTGTTAAATTGTATACGGGCTTGCTACCTGTGGTTGTATATAAAGCACCAGTTTCTTCCTAATACACGCCCCTGTACATTGATATGTGAACCCCATGCATGCTCACGTGCCAAATCAGATGACCCAAATCAGTGTAGACATCAATAGCATCTGAGCAGAATCCTCACCAACCGGAACCTAGACTGAGTCGTTAAGCTCATACACTTATTCTTCGGTAAGCACTTCTGTGAGGTGTCTCCAGTGCTGTGATTCTGGTTCCTAATCATCTTCTTCGCCCACCATTACCTTCGTCCTATTCACTGTCTATTCCTTCGTCTATTCTACTCAGCGAACTCAACAAGTGTCTACTTTTCTAAAAAAAATAATAATTTTAAAACATTGTAGAACAACAGCTGTTATATTTGGAACGGATAATGAACTAGAGGTTGGTAGAAAAGCAAATAGATGACGAAAGAAATAAATTCTGAATAATATTCCTCCATTATTGTTTCTAATGTCTGTGTACTGACATTGAATTCCGCGTTCTCGTCATTTTATATCAAATTCCGAACGCTGAAGTTATTTTTTCACGTCACTACTACCTGTAGTTTCTCAAGGTTGTCTGTCAACTAACCGCTATCGCAATGTTTTCATAGCTGTCACTCAGAAATCTTTATATGTGTATGAATTCTCCTCACATTTTGTGCTGTGGATTTTCCACCTCAACCCAGATGAAGGCTAAAAAGACAAAAATAACTTGGTTTTAAAATGTGCAGAGTTAAAAGTATACTTTATTTCTACTATTCAAGTTTTGAGTGTCTGTTTCATTTGTGAGGATTAAATTGTCCATCATTATTTAGTTATTACTGCATAATGTGGGAATATTTGTCTTATTTTTGTTATATTTTTTAGAAGCATTTTAGAGCAGAAGTGTGCAACGATATGGGGGTTGACGGTCCGGATTAAGCTTTTTCGCGTGGAATTGGGGTCAAACAGTTTGTTTTTTAGTCCTTGAGAGCTGCATATTGTGTTTTCTCAACTTTGGAACTAACTCATGTAGTACTTTTTAGACCAGCCTGGCGGGTCAGAAAGATTGGCTTGATATGCCGGCTATGGTCCACGTGTAGAATTTTGCGCACCACCGTGGTTCGCATGTAGCATTTTGCGCATCACTGTGGTCTTCGTGTAGTATTTTGTCAACCGCTGATTTAAAGCCAGAAAATCAAGAAGTTGTTTATTTGTTTCGATCCCAAGGAGTGCCTAACGATGAATTTGTTGTTTTATATGTGCTACGGAGGATTTCTCCAAAACTTTTTCTCATATCCACAAAACTTAAATTCTCAACGTTAATGCTTTGAGAAGAATTCTCCTACTCAGAGGGGTCAAGTTATGTACATATAGGGCATATTTCACAATTATGTATGCAAATATCCAATAACATCAAAGCGTACAACCATTTGGTGAAATGAGTGTTGACTACTTTAACCAATCCGTGCCTTCAATACAACCACGAGAAGTCTTGCGATAGAGATCAAACTCGAACATTGTCATGGCTGATGTCACATGACTATTTTGATACATATATGTAAAGAATATTTCCATACATATATGAAAATATATGTTTCTTTTCATACATGTATACTTAGTGACTCAATACACATTCACGGCAAAGTAAAAGCAGAAGACGTCCGCCGACAAGGGGTGGAGTTATTGACAGAATCTATGACCAGAAGGATTACCTTTATATTCTGCCAGGACGTGCGGATGTCGAGAGTAATGAGCAAGTCCATACACTGGAATGTCTACAATACTAATTAATTCATCTAGCATAGTTATTGCTTTAAGGGACCTCACCCGCAGAAAAGATTTTAAAAAGTGTGAATCATGGTCGCTGTCAAGGCTGCGTGAGTTAAAGATTTAAGCAGGGCCCGTAAAGAGAAATATATTAGACATACGACGACACGATACATTGCTATATTAATGTAATATTCTTATTGATTAATTGTAACTACCAAATAATTAAACCAATGTAAACAAAAATTCACAATAAACAAATTAACAGGAATTTTTTTCTACTTTGCGGTCCAACAGGAACCTTTATACAGAAACAAATTCAAACGGGAAACGAAAACAAAGAAAAATTTATTTTTTTAAATGCAGAGATGTCTCACCAACTCATATCCGTGCATAAGAAATGACAAAACGTAGGAAAAAAGCACGACCATGTAAGTTTGGTGGCTTATACGACGAGACTGATACATTAACATCGAACTGAAACTGTCAGCCAATATGCTATGGATTTATTTAGAAACTGGAATCAGAGCTGCTTTGGACTTGTCAGATGCGCTGTAACACTAACCTTCCATTATAACTCATAACCACGCAGTAATATATGGCCGCCTTGCTTCTGTATGATCGAAGAGTTGATTTAATTGTATGCTCTGACAGAAGGCCGCATACTCACTAGGTGTCTATGTTTGTATGTAGAATGCATGTTCCCGCATTATGTATCGAGACATCAAACCACATCAATGTCTACAATGAGATGGTGATATGAGTGTTGATCACCTTTAATCACACAGTCTATTACAGATTCACGTCAATTTGTTATGCAAATATACAACATTCCATAAATTTAAAGTCGTTTATACAAGAATCCCTTGTGTATATATATTTATATACACACACACAAGGAATTCTTGCATAAAACGACTTTAAATTTATGGAATATTGTATATATATATAAATTAACAATTGAAGCAATTCTATATGAGGACATTGTTTGTGAGCTGTTATTAAATGTCTGGGCACCACATATATGATTCAGTAATATTTCAGTTATTACATGAAACGGCAGACTATTGCTGCCCTTGAACTACAACCAAGTTTGTGCAAGATGGGAGTACTAGATTGTTGCCTAAGCCACAGGGGATATTTTCCAGCAAAGTACTAAATGTAATAATACCGCGTGTACAGTCACTGTTGCACTCATTTACATTGGGTTTGACATTACGCCATATGTATTGTGAGTATTTAGACCATGACAATCAAGGTTGTCTTGATGGCACAGTGTAAACATCAGCATAAAACTTCACGATTATATCAATCTTTCAGTAGTAGTATTTCATTGGGCATGATTTTAATTTTTTTTTCCATGGCGCCCATCTCCTCTCCGAAACTTATCCCATCAGCAAGACAAAAATAACACAACTGTTTTATTAGATATCAACTAAGTATTATTAAAACCCGGACATTACATTATGTAAAGTTGATGTTGTATCACGATACATTTCAAGATGAGTTATAGCTACCCACTGCTGTGTCACTATGTCTTGGTATTAAGTTTAACATATGCAGCATGAAGCATACAAACACACATAATTTATCACATAAGTGTCGGCAGTGCGAGATGGCGATAAACATCTACGTCTAGGACAAGTAATCTTTGATGTCAGATAAGTTGTATAATTTATTGCTTCTTATCTTAGCCATGTTTGTCTCTGTTTTAATTCTTTCAATCTCGCTGTCTATATTTTGTTTCGTGTTGTTCTTTAAAGGTATACAGAGAACGTCGGCAATATAGAGACGTTATTGGAGACGGTCATGGGTATACACACGGTTGAGTTGAAAATTGGATTTACATTGATCGACTTTCTTATATGTAAGAATGTGCTGATGACGCGCGTGATTAATTTATCTCAGAATTATGGCCTTCTGGTCATATTATGTCTCAATAGTTCCTTCATTGGTTATTACCCTAGCTCGATCTTCACTCTGATACAATAATTACTATTCGGAATAAACGGTCACGTATCTCCAATTCTGCATATCCCCCATAAAGAGAATAAGATAAATGTGTACGTATGCAGCAAAATAGAAATGCATACATGTTCACAGGAACCATTACATAATAGTGGAACGACGAAAACTTGCATGGTTCGAATATGTATGCAGACATGATTCCTTGTCAAAAACGATACCACAGGGAACATTTGGAGGAGAAGATGCACAGAATGCCAACGACAATCATGGACAGACATCAAAGAATTGACATCAAGATTTTGTTTCACTCATCCGTATTGTCGAAAATATAAATCGCTGGAGGAATCTTTGATGCATCCAATGTGGTACCCTACGAACCTGACGTGTTATGAGTTTATGGATATGGTTCTCCCACAGCGGTCCAAGTTTGGAATCAGCGGTCCAAGTTTGGAATCAGCGGTCATGTGTCCACGATCTGATTCATCAACTTCTCAGAATGGCTGGTTCGTCTGAGACTATGTTCCTACTTAGTGGCATCCAGCTACCACTCAATCGTTTCTTTCCTAGTTGTCTAATCTCCGACTCAGAAGTCTCTCCAAAAATTTGGCACCGGTTTCATGCATTGATAGAGCTGCATAAAAATATATGGCTAAACTGTCATGTAGGAAGATATGACCTGCAATAATGTTTACCAGCAACGTCACCATTCCATGCTGTAACAGAGATGGTGAACGTGTCTGACAATAGTGGGACGTATCATGTACTGAGTTCACAATCAGATACAGGCACCTGAACTGTTAGGGAAGCTATGAAAATATCTGAACTTATAATATGAACAAGGTATAGCTCGAAATATGTAATGCGTTGTGTCGTTGTTTACATCTTCAGTGGGATATCTGCGCCGTTAGGTCTGACATCCTACTTTAACAAGACTTCTGGGTCATATTGATCCTCTGAGATAAGACGGCCACAAAACCCCAAAATTACGATATGTGAGTCATGTGACATCTATCCCTTTTGTCCCTGGCAACACACGGGCAGATTTTTATAATATTTGTAAACCTTGATTCCGTTCATGTCACCTTACCTCGTGGACTGTTGAAGAAACTTCTAATTCCAATTTCTAAAATGAAGTTGTATCTCAGCAAACACCACTATTACGGTCTCTATTATGTGCGTATGGAAATCTTCTAGTAGTCATGCGGTCATATTTGAAATAATCGATGAGACGCTAGTTATTTTACAATAATACGACATGACTGTGCGGTCAGCACATACGGACAAGTGATACCAGTATATGCTACTACACAGTGACTCATTCACAGCTGCTTAGCAATTTGATTAGCGCGGTGACTCAAGCATGCACCCACGTAGTTGTTTGATCATTCAACTCATCAGTTGATTGATTGTATTGTATTGATAGCAGCTCAATCTTGCAACTGGTCAACGTATCAATTTAAAGACAAAACTTAAACGAATAAGTTACGGATGGAAAACTTAGATGCGTGACGAGAAGAAGTACACTTAGATAGTTTTATACCATTTTGTCCCAGCCTACCACAAATGTTTATCATTTTCACCATTGCATTTCAAAGTAGCACACACAGATGTGAGAATATTCACAATAAAATAATCTGTCAGGTCTAGAAGACGCTTACTGTTTGATATATGTCAACATTGCTGGTTATCACGTCAAGTCAATAATACTCAGTCATATATATATATATATATATATATATATATATATATATATATATATATATATATATATATATATATATATATATATATATATATATATATATATATATATATATATATAGGTTGAACACACAGTCAATACAAACAGTTACCAAGGCCCACCGATAAACTTTGACACAAAAGTAGGAGATTGTGTGTATGTGTGCGTGCGAAAATGGAGGGGGGGGGGGTCCTTAAATAAAATTAAAAGTATCACTCCTTCTGCGTTCAGCATGTGGTCATGCTATACCGTCAGGCCTGTCGTCAAGACGAAGTCCACTGTCTTCTCCAGGTCAGAGCGGCTGCCCCATAGCTTTTGCCTCAAGTCTGTATCCTCTGGCCAGGTCTGCTGTCTCTGCTCTTTGTATGTTGGGCAGTCCTGAAGCATGTGGAGTCTGGGTTCCTGATCCACATGGACATTCATCTGTGTATGAGATCCTTAATCGATAAAGGTGATCCAACAGTCTGCAGTGGCCTGTTCTGAGGCGAAATATTGTGGTCTGTTGATATCTCTGGAGGAGATGTATTTTATGTTTGGGGGGGGGGGGTCTATTTATCGTTGTATATTTTATATTTTTCCTCATTTATATATAAATTTGATCTTCTATATTCATAATGGAGAAGGTTTATACGCATCACACTTTGGGAATCTACAGCCTTGAATAGCATGCCATCTATAACACAATAAATATATAGTGCAGAACCTTGTCACAGATACAATTCTTAGAACGACAGAAAACGTAACCAGAAACCTGGTAGGGTGAAGGTTATGCTTTGTTGTTGTTCTACAAATTGCTACGTTGTTGTTTGTTTGTTTTCGAACTCCGGTAATTACGAGCGATTAGCTCTTACTTCCTATTACAATAGGGAGGTTTATCCGAGCTTTCTTTCATACCCAGAAGACTTCAGCCTTCGGCTTGGTGCAATGCCCATTGAAGGGGTCTTCTACTCAGTGGGGATACGCAGCAGTGATCAGCGCTTGCTGCTTTATAAGCTAATGGCGTATTGTCATGCAGCATAATCCAATAGTTCGACCATTGTCATGTGACATTCGTTCATTTTCATGTGGTATTGCTTCATTGTCATGTGACATTAGTTCATTTTCATGTGGTATTGCTTCATTTTCATGTGGTATTGCTTCATTTTCATGTGACATTCCTTCATTTTCATGTGGTATTGCTTCATTTTCATGTGACGTTCCTTCATTTTCATGTGGTATTGCTTCATTTTCATGTGACATTCCTTCATTTTCATGTGGTATTGCTTCATTTTCATGTGACGTTCCTTCATTTTCATATGACTTTCCTTCATTTTCATATGAAGTTCCTTCATTTTCATATGAAGTTCCTTCATTTTTATACGAGGGGGAGTCAATAAGTAAGTCACAAATTGATGTTGGATGGCAGGAAAATGCAGTAGGTGGTTTCTAAAGCTGTTTATAGTTGATATCATCATAGAACTTTATGTTTATGTTCGCTAGATGGCGCTAGCTGTACCTTGCGCATGCGCAGCACAAAAAACAAAATGGCTACTGTACTTACAGAGTGTACAATCAATGAACAACGTGCTGTTGTGCGTTTTTTATGGGCAAAAGGACTGCCTGCAAAAGACATTCATAAAGAAATGCTTCCTGTTTATGCTGACAATTGTTTGTCCCGTAAAGCGGTGCACAGCTGGGTAAAAAATTTTTCTCAAGGACGCTCTAAAATTGTTGACGAAATCCGATCTGGTCGTGCTGTTGAAATTGCAACAGACGCATCTGTGCAGCGGGTTGAGGAGATAATTCGAGGTGACAGCCGAGTAACGATAGACGCTGTAGCAGCTGCAATAGGGTGCTCACATGGTTCAGCATACAGCATCATGCATGACCGATTGAAATTTAAGAAAGTGTGTTCAAGGTGGGTGCCCAGACAATTGACGGACGAACACAAAATGAACCGATTAGGCTTGTCATTGGAGCATCTCTGTCAATACGCAAATGAAGGAGAAGACATGATGAACAGGATTATTACTGGGGACGAATCATGGGTGCATCACTACCAGCCTGAATCAAAGCGTGCTTCAATGCAATGGAAACATCCTTCTTCGCCTTGTGTCCAAAAATTCAAGGTTACACCATCAGCAGGGAAGGTTATGCTGACAGTGTTCTGGGATTGTCAAGGAGTGCTTTTAACCAATTTCACAAAGAAAGGTGACAATGTGAATTCTGAATCATACTGCGAAGTTCTATCAGTGCTTCGGGATGCAATTCGAGGAAAACGTTCAGGGCTGCTGACTAGAGGAGTGCTACTCCTTCATGACAATGCTAGACCACATACGGCTCGATTAACTCAGGAGAAAATAAAAAAATCTTGGTTGGAAAATTCTGGAACATCCTCCTTACAGCCCCGATTTAGCCCCTAGTGATTTTCACCTTTTTGGTCCACTAAAAACCCACCTTGGCGGGAAGCATTTCGCGACTGACGCAGAAGTTGAATGTGAAGTGAAAATGTGGCTTAAAAAGCAGAGCACGCAGTTGTACGCAGCAGGTTTGGGAGGACTCATAAAACGATGGGATAAATGCATCAATGTTGGTGGAAATTATGTTGAGAAGTAAAGGGATAATGTATGTGTAAAAATAAACAGTTTTCAGGTTTTTATCGTCTTCAGTTTTTTTCTAAAGAGCCATTTGTGACTTACTTATTGACTCCCCCTCGTATGAAGTTCCTTCATTTTCATATGACTTTCCTTCATTTTCATATGAAGTTCCTTCATTTTCATATGAAGTTCCTTCATTTTCATATGAAGTTCCTTCATTTTCATATGACATTCCTTCATTTTCATGTGACACTCCTTTATTTTCATGTGACACTCCTTTATTTTCATGTGACACTCCTTCAATTTCGAAATATTTTTGTGACCTTTTTGTTGGAAAAACTTTGAGGATAAGGTTTACACGCTTTCTGACTAAATTTTTGTTGGAAAAACTTTGAGGATATGGTTTACCCGCTCTCTGGCTAAATTTTTGTTGGAAAAACTTTGAGGATATGGTTTACCTGCTTTCTGGCTAAATTTTTGTTGGAAAAACTTTGAGGATATTGTTTACCCGCTTTCTGGCTACATTTTTGTTGGAAAAACTTTGAGGATGTGGTTTACCCGCTTTCTGGCTAAATTTTTGTTGGAAAAACTTTGAGGATATGGTTTACCCGCTTTCTGGCTAAATTTTTGTTGGAAAAACTTTGAGGATATGGTTTACCCGCTTTCTGGTTAAATTTTTGTTGGAAAAACTTTGAGTATATGGTTTATCCGCTTTCTGGCTAAATTTTTGTTGGAAAAACTTTGAGGATATGGTTTACCCGCTTTCTGGCTAAATTTCTAGTACAGTCATCTTCTGATATCCTAGAAGGGGGGGGGGGAGATATAACATATTCATAATCTATAAAAAGTTTAACCAGTAGGAGCACTGCAGTGGATGCAGAAACACAGATGGCCCGTATAACCCGTAGGAGCACTGCAGTGGATGCAGAAACACAGATGGCCCGTATAACCCGTAGGGGCACTGCAGTGGATGCAGAAACACAGAGGGCCCCCAATCTATTTATATTTGCAGCGATACAGATGAGTAGAGAGACAATCGTGACTCGTTCTTCTTTATTGTTTTCTCTATATGATTTCTTCTATCTCTGCTCCTTCCACATTCTACTGCTCCCTGCAGGATAGTCTTTAACAGGAAATCATGTAGGCTTACGTGTCACAATCATGTCAGTTTGTCTTTTTAGTGCTGAAAGTTGTGATTCTTGTGAATCTATATGTATCTCTATTTTATTTCTTACGTGCACATTTGATTCTTTAAAAAATGGCTGAGGATAGAGGTGATGAGAGAGGGGGCATTTTGTGCTGATGTTTCCGGTATAGCACCCCAACGACCCTCTCGGGTTATGGACCTTATTATTAATAAAGCCATATATATATATATATATATATATATATATATATATATATAGAGAGAGAGAGAGAGAGAGAGAGAGGAACGTCATATATACCCACATTTTGAACCCAAGGAAACAAACATATATCTGTTGGTGGAAGATGGGGATGGATTGAGACATTCTTGTCATTACTAGCATACTAGCACAGCTTATTGCATTCTAATTTCGTCACAGTCTATCTGAAGTGACATTGAAGATGCCTATGTGGAAATCGTGTATACATTACAGTTTCTATTCAAAGTGGCAGGAGTAGTTCGCGCCTGGCGCACCTATATGTTATTAACTCAACCAAACAATACACCCTACTGTGCATGCCGGTTAACATTTTTAAGGGGGCCATTCTCTTGGACAGAATTACTTATCACTTCAATGCATTCTATGTGAAACATCAGCATATGTTACTATGACCGGAAATTTCTCGGGCGCTTTCCGGAACGTCACTGCACAAAGTACTGTTAGCAATTTTTTAGAAGGACCTAAGTGGATATTTTTATTGTGTTTTGAGTATGAATTTTAGCCTCTTGGACCAAAAGTACGTCGTTTCCACCTGAGACCAAATTCTTTTGTGGTTGTATGAGGGCATGTTGAATTTTTATCTCATTGTGACCTATACTGTGCGATAATGTTGCCATGCTTGTAATTATTGAGTAATGGGGCATATATTCTGTTATGGTTGTGTTATGTGTCTCAGTGAGTGTACATCTGGTGCCATGTATAGATTGTGTTATGTGTCTCAGTGAGTGTACATCTGGTGCCATGTATAGATTGTGTTATGTGTCTCGATGAGTGTACATCTGGTGTCATGTATAGATTGTGGTATGTGTCTCGATGAGTGTACATCTGGTGCCATGTATAGATTGTGTTATGTGTCTCGGTGAGTGTACATCTGGTGTCATGTATAGATTGTGTTATGTTTCTCAGTGAGTGTACATCTGGTGTCATGTATAGATTGTGTTATGTGTCTCGGTGAGTGTACATCGGGTGTCATGTATAGATTGTGTTATGTTTCTCAGTGAGTGTACATCTGGTGTCATGTATAGATTGTGGTATGTGTCTCGATGAGTGTACATCTGGTGTCATGTATAGATTGTGGTATGTGTCTCGATGAGTGTACATCTGGTGTCATGTATAGATGGTGGTATGTGTCTCGATGAGTGTACATCTGGTGTCATGTATAGATTGTGTTATGTGTCTCGGTGAGTGTACATCTTGCGCCGTGTCTGATTTTCTCTGGTGTTTATGAAAATAACTGATACTTATCCTGTACGAAACTACTGATAAATCTGAGGGGGAAACGCCCATAAACATGCTCATAGATGTATGAAATGCGCTACCTGTGAGGTTATATTTATTTGTGCCCGTAAATTACCTCTGTGATGATTGTGCTAACGCTTGGAAGTTTCACATTAAACAGGATGGGATATATCCATTCTCTCTCTCTCTCTCTCTCGATTTAAAAAATCGTTATGTATGTTGTAGGAGTTATGACTGCATGTCATCATCAGCGCACTCCGGATACGTCCATATGTGATCCGATCCACGTCTTAACAAATCCATCAGTGTAGCGTACGACGTTCCAGTTTGATGCTGATTTATCACTTTGAGTCTCATCAATGGCCAACCAGAGAAACGCCCATGCAACAGAAAACCTTAGTAGATGACATGCCGCTATATTGAGGGTCTCTTATGGAGGTTTTCTAGCACGTCATCTATATAATTATGCTTTTCGTGTCTTTTATTATTTGTTATTTGTATATATGCATGTACCATCTGTGGTTGGGAGGGAGGGAACCAGAGATGAGAGAACCAGATATATACTGTGCAGCACTAGGGAGGGGGAAACTGACTGCAGTCTTTTCCTGTAATTGAGGCTCATCATAAGGGCATAGTGATTCTTGGTGTGACAAACCTTCTGCCTTGAACTTATGGTTGCATGCCTGGAGTGATAGAGAAGTTCTGCATAAACAGTTGGCAATTGGCGGGGAATGAACACTGTCAACTCTATCTTGACTGCAGTGACTCGGAGCTGTGCATAATTAGAAACATTTCTTCCTGATTTAATGGGGAACCAGCAGAGCCAAGATTGTCATAAAACCGTTGTCTTCACTTAACATTCTACAATTAAACATATGTGGCATAAGAAACAAAAACAAAATAGAACTTTGCTAATGTACTACACACTCACAAGATACATGGGGCCCTCTTACAGGAGACTACACAAAGACACTGACCCAAATATGTCAGGATATACCAGCAATGCCTGTAGGTGCACCAAGTTCCGTGGCATAATCTTTGGCACTGATCAACATATTGTCTGGGAAAAGAAGAATAAATGATAAACCTGTGATGGATGGAAGCAGAATAATCACCAGCGACAAGAAAAAGGCAAAACACGACCAACTTTTTTTGCCAGTGTGAACAGAATAGGGAAGCTTTTCGAAACTGACAAGAAGTGTCTGTACCTGCTGAAACAGCAAGAAAATGTCCAACTACTAGGTCATCCATATTTGAAGATGGACTTCGATATACAGGAACTCCAACAAGAGATCAGGTTAACTGTATAATGAAATGTTAATACACATGGTATATTAGGGAAAGAAGTAGTCCTTAACTCTTTGTCTCCGTACGGTTTTCCTGCTATGCCGAACACGATAATAAATTCATATTAAAATGTAGATTTGAGCGGCTTTTCGGCATAGTGGGTCTCCAAAATGTAGATATTAGCGGCTCGGTGGATATAAAGAGTTAAACCAATAAATATGACTTGGAGAAATGAAACACTGCCTAAAAACTGGAGAAATGCTCACATCTTTCCCATCCTGAAAAGTAACAAACCTCCAGATGAACTCAAAAGCTACCGCCCTATATCCCTAACATCATGTTTTGACAAACTGGCAGAAAGAATCGTTAATGTGCGACTTCACTTATTCCTCAAGAACACACACATTCTCTGCCATGAATATGTTGGCTTCAGAAAAGGCAGTTGCACAGATGCCCAACTATTTAGGTTGACATTGAAAATCCATGATGGATTTCAGGAAAATAAACACACCGTAGCAGGCTTATGATCGAGTATAGAGAAATGGTCACTCGATGATGATTGAGATGGGAATTAGTGGAAAGCTATATAGCTAGATAGAATACTTCCTAATTGACCGAACCATCCAGACAGAGATAAATGATTGTAATCTCATCTAAAGAAGTTCTAGAGGAAGGGCTGTCACAGGGTTCTGATTTTAGCAGTAACCTCTTTCTCATTTACATAAATGACCTGGCCAAGTATATCAATCTATCATACTGAAAAAAAGCCCTCTGTGCTGATGACCTAATAATATTACAGAGACATGAGTAGGTTGAAAGTGCATTCCAAAGACTAAATGGAGACTAAGAAAACTGCACGAGTACTGTCAAACATGTGAGCTGAAAATAATCTGTGAGAAAACTGCCTATACCATCTTTACCCAGAGTGATAAAGCAGCCAAGAACATATCAGTCTGCGGTTAGATATACAGACATTGCCAAAAGAACATCCTACATATCTTGGAGTCACGCTTGATCGGCAGCTTACCCTCAAGTCGAACGTAGTAATTGGTTGTTTTCCACTCTATCACTGAGTAAGATCTGAAGTATACTGCTCACGCAGCTATTATGAAATGCTGGCAGTTATGTTATTGAACACTTTAACGTTGCATTTACATATTCAGAGAGATTGACATGACCAATTGGTCAAGCCATTTGTTTTGTGTTAACGTGGTTATCTGTTGAATATCGGACCGCGGAGGCTTGTTTATAAGTGAATTTACCTGAAGGCGCTTAAAACTTATCGCTTGAGATACAGAGTTATGTGCTATAAGTGATACACCAGGCAGACAGAGTTTATGTTCTTTAGAGAGGGACGGAGTACACATTCTGAAACCCTAGTACACTAACATAAATACTCCCGTTATACTTGTACATATTAAAGTTAATGTTGATTGTACTTGCTCTCCTAGGTGCACCATGTGATCCGTAGACAACTAGAAACAATGTTTACTAAAATGTTAAATAAAATATATTTTGATGAGTGGAAGACATAACTGTAACGCATAGATACATATATTCACTCAGACAAACGCATGCTTCAATCTTCAGTGAGTGACTCGATGAGCATGATCATAACAATATAAATGAGTTGCGTTTGTGACCAGTGGCTTGAGACGGTGGAAAGGTCGAAGTTGGAATGCCTTCCGTTCATTTTCGTGCCTAGTCAGGTTGGTGTTCAAGGGAATGAGAGAGTAGATCGTCTGGGTTGCGCTGCTACTATGCCGGGCGGTAGAGCAATGAATCGAGCTATGTTGAACTTCCTTCAAGAAACAACAAGAACAAATGAAGTTAATGAGGGCGATGATTCCATTTTTTATACGTCCAGAATAAAGAAACTGTGCTTGAAATTTGGCGTCGTTAGAAATGAGTGCCATTGTGTGCTTAAGAGAATGTTTGTCGACCAACAGAGAACTGGAACTGTCAGCGTGTAGTGGTAGATATGGTAAATACACACACCCAAAATGTGTAGTGGTGGAGATCTGAACACCTATGGGCATATACGAGGGTGATGATGTTCCAATGTCTGAGATTATTCTTCTTCTTTCCTTCGCTAATAATGTCAATATCTGCAGTGTTGTTTCTTGTATAAATTGGACAGTGTTTTTCATTTCTTGTTTTGTCCCATAAAGTTTAACATTCAGTTTACATAGGTGTATCAGAAAGCCGGTATGTGCACCTTAATGTGTCGTAGTTTGCACATTCTTGAAGGATATACTTTGAAGTCTGGTTGACCTGCCCATGTGTACACTTTGCTGATGTGCCAATTTTAAATTCTGTATACATATGGCTGCTTAGTCTATTATTTCCAGTTCTGGGTAGAAATATAATGACGTGTTCTTGTCTGTTGAGTAGATGGTGGTCGTCCCGTGAAGTTAAGTTAGTCTTTCGTTGTGCCTTTATCGTGGATTTCTTTGGTGATAGCTGATTGGTACATCCGGTTGTTGCATGTTAGAACCCTCCTTGGCCAGTTGATCAGCTCTCTCATTTCCTGCTGTTTCACAGTGTGATGGAATCCATTGTAGTATAACTGTACACCGATGCTACACTATGGACAATACTTCTTTTTACTCTGGTAGTTTACTGGCCTCTAGTACTGGCCTTGCATCTGTAAGTATTACAATATGGTGTAAAGTCCTGTCCTATGTTAAAAGTTTCTCTGCCACTGCAAAGATAACTTTTACTTCAGAGTCATACTTGTTGCAGTAATTCCCCGTTGATATACATGATATCAGTGGTGCTATCTGGGTATTCCAAATATACACCACTTCCCCCATGTCTTACTACATTCTGTGCTGGTCCATCCGTGTATATACTCTGGTCCATAGATCACTTGGATACGCCTCGTCGAGGAAGCTGAGAGCTGCTACCTTTTTCTTCAGATTATTCTGCTGTTCATCTCCATACTCACCTGTTATTTCTGTTTGGATGATCACTTGTAGGTATGTCTGTTATTCCCATGGGTGTGTACTGGTTGAAATATCAGTGGTATTGTTACCCCTGGAAAATCAGATACCTGTCTAAGTAGACGCTTGACCTGGTGTATAAAGCTGCTTCTTTTAAGCTGCCTTTGTGACAGATTCTCTCATCTTTCCTTCATTGGGTGACTATGGTGGGAAAGGAACTTTTCTCCATGAGTTATAATTTTAGTATGCCTGCGGTCTTTCAGTTACTGCATTCCTTCTATTTTCTGTATTTCTACGATTGGTGTGGATCTCATTGCCCCTGTAATGATTCTAAGTGCTTGGTTCTGTACTCTATCTAGGTTTTGTAGTGTGGTGTTTGATGATGAACTCCATGCTGTAGAACCATATTCCAAGTGTGGTCGAATAGCTTGTCGAATGGCTGCTGGAACGGAGTGCGGCGCACTTAAAGGAATGCCCCACGTACTGTGAAGATAGTTTCTAATCAAGAAGCGTGTTGATATACATACGACTAAGATAATTCATCTGAACTGATGAATGCGTTTCTTTTTTTAAAGAAATATAATGAGTGGGAGAAAATAGACGTGAAATAAAAACATGAAAAATTATAGTGATATATTAATTATCAGATTGAAAAGAATGAAAAGATTTACCCCAGAGAGCAACAAATAACTAAATGATATAAGGAGGATGAAATATGATGAACAAAAAGTAATGACTCGTTTTTTTTCAAATGGGTAAACCGTGTTCTAATCTATTGTACCCATTGATAGAAGATTGATAGAATTGTTTTCGTTACCTATTCAGGACGTACTGATATAATTGTTAGCTTTACCTATGATATAATTGTTAGCGTTACATATTCAGGACGTACCTGTCATTTTTTTATGGCTGTAGTTATTTTCTAGGCAATATAAATACGTTGGGTAGTTTATCATTGCTTTCTGAACAGTCCTGATGCACAATTTACTGTGGCGGGAGCGAACTCAGTACCTTGCCCGTTACAGACGGGCTCTGTGCTACAGAGCCGGACTGATGGAATTGGGTAATGGAAATAAATAAATACGACAGTTTAAAAAAAGGTTGAAAATATAGAATGAAATTTTGTACCCCAGGTTTTTCTTGCTGTGAAAGTTGTTGACACATGAGTCATCACAAGCAGGCCTTATCGATTAAGTAAGGAACCCAGTCTCGGCATTAGAGAATGTCAGTCGTCACATTTAATCTATTCATCCAGTGACAACCAACTCGATTGTCCTCCAATCCTCTATAATAATGGTTTAGACATGTGATGATTTTATGTTTACCTCAATGAGCAGTAGTAAACAACATAGATTTTACGTTGATATTTTTAAAGAATATGTTGATCCTATCTGACAATCATAAATATCAAAGATTTTATGTTGACCTCATCGAATAATAGTAAAGAGATGTTATTGTGACCCCACGAACGATAGTAAACATAATGTCACAGTACTCCAGACCATCCAAAATGAACCTAAGGATCTCTTAACAAAAACAACTGTAGATCTTTTAAATCAACTGTCTGCTAACAATAAAGTTGTACTGCACTGGATCACTGCACACTGTGCAATTACAGGAAATGAAGCAGTTGACCGACTGGCAAAAGCAGGTGCAAAATAGAAACAATTCCAGCACAGAATATCATTGACTGAAGCAAAAACTCTCATCAAAAGAGACTACAAACATACGTGGAGTCATAGAACATGCAGTAACTTTCCACAGGACCCCATTCTAAAGCTAAACAGGTCACAGCAAACAACAATTTTTAGACTCCGCACAGGATACTGCAGACTATAAGCACATCTCCACAAAATAAAGGCTGTACAAACTGACCAATGCCCATGTCAAAAGGGTCCCCAAACTCGAGAACACATTCTGCAGACCTGCCCACTCCTTGCTGACGTGAGAACTAAAATATGGCCCCAACGGAATGTGTGGGATGTGCGAACCCCGACGGCAAATTGACAGGGGAAAATAGTTTTTATGTAACTAACTTGATGTCTTCAATTAAATGACAAAGAGGGCAGGACTTTGAAACGATTGTGAGAATGTCCGATGGGATAATTTTGATTGGGCAGAAGTTTTTCTTAGATACTAGGGAAATCAGAATTTTCGGGGGTTCGGTCTGGGACCTGAGAGTTCGGACTAGGACCAATAGGCTGGGTGACTAGGTCCGGAGACTAGGTTCGGGGCTCATGTTGAAACCGGAGCTATGAAAGGTAGATATAAGTTATAGTTAGGGAAGTTTAGTTTGAACGTTGTAATTGGGAAGTTTTAGGACAGCTTGAAAAGCTCCCAGTTGAGATACGGCTTAAGTCTCTAGCAAAGCCTGTGAACTAAGAGATGTTTAATATTTTAATATGTTGCTGTACATTGAATAATTGAAATCGTAACCCTGGATGTTGTAACGTGGACGTAGTGATGAAGCAATAAACAAGTTATATATATATATGGGAGCTTTGGTTGTCGCCTTCTATTGAATACGCTACTAGTTGAAAACAACGGTTCATATCACACGACTTGGGTTGAAGATATTTAAACTGTTTGTGGTATCATGTTTAACACTGTCAAACAGGGAGCGTTACTGAAAACTAGATAGCAGTGGTACAGGGAACGTCACTGAAAAACTGGAAATCACTGGCACTGGGAACGTTACTGGAAAGCAGCGGTACATGAAACGTTAATGGAAAACTGGAAAGCGATGGCGCAGAGAATGTTACTTAAAAGCAGTGGTACAGGAAACGCCAATAAAAAACTCGAAAACTGTGGTACAGACCACTACTGTACCATATAGAGACTTATTTGATATTAACATTTGTAACGATCTGGTAATTTGCTGCTGCCTCAGAAAGGTATATGTAAGAACGTTGCTATATCAGATCAAATGTTCTGTCTTGCCTGTGTGTTGATTCTTGAACAGAAGTTAAAGCGCGGGATGACGATTTGTTATCCCTACTTGCCTAAAAGGAAGAAACGTTCAGTGTTTCAATGCTTTCTAAATGAAATAGGCGATTTCTTTCTTTATGTCATAGACTAGAACGCGGTTTAACAATCGGAGACTCTAAAACAACACTGTGACTGGTCCAGCAGATCGACAATGTAGAACTAAAACGCTCGTAGGAAACGTAGAGTTCTCAGAAGACAACAATCAAGCACACAAAAAGGCCCATCTCCAGAGAATTCTTCTACCCCTGACGCTGCAAGGTATAAAGAGGTATAACGGAACAGAAATAAGTGTTGTCAGGGCCCGAAATAAAAGCAGAGTAGCATCATTGCAACCTGCATGCAGATCATAAAAAGATACTAAGGCGGTTTTGGGATGGAGATGTCTGTGCCATTCAAAGAAGGATCAAAGTGACCTAGAAGTCATGCTGAAGTCGGATGTGTAAGACCAACGCCGCAGATATCGCAGTCAAGCTGTAAACCATGAAACACCGCATTTCGTTCTCTGGACAATATCCTGCTAATGCGAGTAAGTTTGAGAACAAATTCAGAAGTAGTGCCATCTCCAGAAAGCTATGAATAGCTAGTGTGTTGCAATATTGATATGACTTAGTCATGTAGATATTTTTCTTAAACCAAATAACATCTCGGTATATAACACTGCAAAATTATAAAATTTTCGGTATAAAATTTTTAAAAGGAGAATAGGAATGGCTAAAAGTACCTTCAATGACATGAGGAAATTATTAATATCTAAACAAATTACAAACAAGTTAAAAATGAGAATTATAAAATGCTACATCTATTCCATATTAATGTATGGCTCAGAAACATGGACACTAAATAAACAATTAGAAGACAAAATTGATGCCTTTGAGATGTGGGTATATAGAAGAATAGGGAGAACATCATGGAAAGAGAAGAAAACAAATAAAGAGGTGCTAAAAACACTTAATATGAAGAAAGAACTACTAAGAGAAATAAAGATCAGGCAAATAAAATACTTTGGACACATTAAAAGACATGACACCCTATTGAAGACCTTACTTGAGGGTAAAGTCAAAGGGAAGCGAGCAAGAGGTAGGCAGAGATACAAGTGGGAGAGTAACATTACACGATGGACAGGTTACAGTCTAGCAGAGTGCACCACCAAGACAAGAGACAGGAGATGTTGGAGATACGTTGCAGCCAACCTTCGTTGCGGAGACGGCACTTGATGATGATGATGATGATATAACACTGACAAAGTGTATTCTATGAGACGTGGTTCTGCAGAAGAATGCTGAGAATACCATGGGATGCCAGTAAAACTACTGTGGAGGTGTTGAAAAGAGTCAAATGCGATACGGAGCTTAATCAATAATATAAGAAAAAGACAATGTTCATTTTTTGGCCACTTTGTGAGAAAAGGAGGTTTGGAGAACATAGTCACAACAGGCAATATTACAGACAACAGAGATAGAGGGCGGCAACGTGGGTAAATATTAGACAGTTTAACAACCTGGTTTGGCAGTGTAGATAGAGAGATTGGAGAACCATGGTCGCCTACGCCAGTCGGCATGGCACCTGATTACAATGAAACTGTATTCTCTCACAAGCTGATGGGGGTTATAGAGGGGTTTTACTTATCTGTGTAATAGTCATGGGTTTTTACCTTTACACATTTGGGTTTTTACACATAAAGTGGGGTAACAGACACCCAGGCTCCTTAGTCGACACTTACGGCTTACGTGATAGATATCAGCGTTATTATTATGTGCTCTTTCTCTGGTCCCGTAACGCAAGCTCCATATATTGGTAAGAAGGCAGATATATCATTTTATGTTATTTTTAGAATAGTCAGCTTACACATTGTAAGGCTCTTCGCTATTTTTGAAGTATATCGACCTTCTTGTAGCGCGAGAGCAAATCAATTTGTTGCGTTCTATGGACATGTTTTATATTACGTTACAGCATGTGCAAACTGTTACCCGCCGTCCCATAAGTGTGTGTTAGCGACAATAGTTATTGGCCACGTAGAGGAATTCCTGTCAAGATTATAGCTGGTTAAATTGTTGTCATAAATTACATGGGGCTGCTTTTGAGTGGCGTTTCCTGTACAGTGATGGAGAAATAGTGCAGGGGAAGGGAATGAAAACATAATGGAGATATCATTATAACCGTATATATTGACAACTAGAAATGGACAAAAAAATGTCAATTTTAGCTAAAACTTTAGATAGGCACAGGGGAGTTTATGTTGAACCACCCCCCCCCCCCCCTTTGCTTGTTAGTAACAGCGAACATGACATTTTAAATGTCATTTCGAACATGACAGGAAACACCACTTAATCAAAAAGGTGAAACCTCCTCCCCTTTTTTTGTCTATATCCCCACAAATGACCACCGTAAAACCTAATAAAACAGCGTTAATAACATTTTTATGTAAACCCCACTGTTTATCTAAGTCGCATCTACGATTCTGGTTTCATCTCTGAATGGAAAAAAACTCTTCAGGACCGTAGATGTGATATTAGTCAGGGAAATTGGGTCTCTAGAATATACCAATTACTTGTTTTTTTTGTAGAAATTGTAATATATTGTGAGCCTGTCACACAACTTTATTTATATACAACCTTCACTTGCAATGTTACATTGTCCATGATATATCTATATGAACAGAAATATTGATGTACATTCTTAGTTGGAGGTTTAGAATTATATAGAGTGAATATGAGTTAGTTGAATACACATAGTTTTTATACAAATGCACACAGAAAGAAGAGATAGCTAAATAACATTGATTACGTGTAACATAAGTCATGGATTTCTTGTTCTACCGGAGCGCGTGTCATATTATCTCATATACTTAGAAAAGTCTGTTGTGTCTTAATGTTTGGTCGTATTCTTACTGTTTATTATTTGATTTAAACAATTGATTTGTTTTTTATTCTGTATGTTCTTCGTCTTTGTTAATCTCAAACTACTTCTTCTTCTTCAGCGTTCGTTCTCAAACTCATGTAGTCCGGAGAACGGAATGCGTTGTGTCATGGTGTACAGCTTTGCTGCGATATCTGCGCCTTTCGGTCTGACACATCCGACTTCAGCATGGCTTTGGGTCACTGACCCTGTATGGGATGGGACAGCCAACTCCATTCCATAAACTCCTTAGTCGCCTTTTACGACATGCGTGGAAGGTAAACAGTGTTGCTATTCTTTGCTCCCCTTTTCGGGCCCCGACAACACACGGGTGATCTCAAAGTCTTACAGATTGACAGAATGAAGTCTGAATCGAGAACAGAGTACACTGTGTCGTGGTATACATGTTATATGTGATATCTCCGGCTTTCAGCATTACACTTCCGACTTCAGCATGACTCACTGATCTATGAGATGGTACATCCAAGTCCACCACCAAAACTTCCTTAATCACCTTTAACAACATGCGTGGCAGGTTACGGTGTATATGTTTCATTGGAAACCTATTTTGTTAGATGGTTATTATTTTGTTGTGATTTTGTTGTCAGTTCATATATATATTACACATTAATATATTCTCACATGTTTTTCTACAGATGCAGCTGGTCTAATACGGCACATGCTTACTGTAACACCGTCTCGTCGTGCAACGATGGAAGATGCTCTACGTCACTGGTGGGTTAACTTTGGCCACGCTCATATGCCAAATGACATGCCGTATAGTCCGGATGAGGAGCCACCTACTATACCATACAGTATAACATCTGAAACAGGAGCTCTTAGCTCTCCTTTAGATCCTCCTGCTGTCATTCATCACAGAAACCAGAGCAGCATTTCTTCTGATTCTGATGTTGAACTTGATTTTAGACCAAAACGATGGTCAACAAGAAACATTTCACTTGATAGTACAGGCAACAGTGTGTCATCTTCTATAGCAGGCAGCCCTGCTCCAACACCTGACAGTTACAGACACTCTGGACAAGTACACAAAGATGATGATTCTGCAGCAATTGCATCTGGACTCCTGAAATTACCACCTGATGTTCTAGAGATCTTAAAAGGATGCAGTAGCAAATCCTTAGCAGCTTTATTAAATAAGGACACCAGATCTCCTGGTTTTGACATGGAAGTTAATGTTAATAGCAATAACAAATCCCATCATGCTAATGCAGATAAGATCATAGAGAATACAGCACCAGATAAGATGTCAACTTCAGTTTTTGACTCAGAGAGGAAGCCCAAAAGAGGAATCCTGAAAAGAAAGGGAAAGTTCTCAGGAATTGACAGTGGTTCTTTGATGTCAGATGATACTTCAGTGAGGACTGAAGATAACACAATACCAAAATTTGGACATCTTCCTCATAGGCTACCTTCTTTCAGAGATGAAGCTCATGGTATTTTTGCTTTGAAAAATCGTGCAACCCATCTCATTGAGCAGAATTCAGACAGATCATACCATGAAAGTTGTAGCGGTGCTCTCTCACAATCTTCATGGTCTTGTCCCTCTTCTGTATTGCTCGAGGAACAACCACATAATAAATTTCCTTCCTCTCCAGTACTCCAGGAACAACCACAAAATCAACATTCCAGTGAAGTAAAAACTCCAGAAAATATATCAGCAAAAGCACCAGATTATCAGTACCACAATGAATTTCATACGGTCAATGCAGATGTAACTGCATCTTTCTGCCATGAGAGTACTCTATCTGAACCAAAAGAAATATCAATTAAGCAAGAATGTGATCAAGAAGACACTGCCAAATTGTCATCAGTAACTTCTGCTTCTGATGATATATCCAACAGGGAGCCAGCCAAAGTTATCTACAGACCAAAGAGTATTCTTAAGAAATCTTCATTTGATGATGGCAGAAATAGATTGAGCATTAGCAGTATTGGGTCCAATTCTTCAGCAGATATCTTAGATCTCTCTTATGATAGTGGTGACAGTGATCACTTCGTCAACCATGAAGCAGATCACTCTCTAGATACTGATGCCAACAGAGGTGATGATGCAGGAGACATTGTGGAACATATAAAAGCAACTGACAGAAGAAGTTATAGTTTTGATGAAGGAGTCCTCAAACTTCAGATCAGTGACAGTTCATTAGGTCTGTCTTATGCTGGAAGAGAACGCTCTTTAAGTCATGATAGAGGTATGCTTCTAGACGACAGTTCATCCTTACTCCAGAGGCTGGCCAGAGAAGCTCAAAATTTCCAATAGATATCATAATACCATTCTGTGCATCTTGAACAAAGTTACCTTATGGTAGAAACTAGCAATAATTACATTTGAAGGTATAATTATTCCACATTTAGATGGTCATTAATTTCAGAATGATTATCTTACTGGATTTTTTTTCAAGTGTAGTAGTGTAAATTAAATGTGTAACTTAAGTCAGTCATGCAATATATAATATATACATGATATATTATCTGCTACAGAGAACCTCAGACATGCTACTGCTAACTAAATTATGCTTAAGGAAAGGTAAGAACTGCTCACTAAATTAGACTCTCCTCCCACATACATTCAGAGTGTGGTAGAAAAATACAAGCTTGCATAGGACTCCGTCACAGTCGGACACCTACAATCATCATCATCCTAGTTGAGTTCAAATGGTCTTTGTTGACTCCAATGGATGAAAAACATTATAATAAAATTAAGTTTAATGTAAGCACAGTAGAAAACATCACTTACACATCTCAAGACATGGACATCTGAAATAATGGCATATGTCAACTTCCAGAAGGCTGATTCTGTATTTCAACCCATAATAACCTCTAACTTGTGTACTTTAGCCCCACATTCTGTATACTGATTACTTAAGTAAAGTCAATTACTTAAGCTCAGTATATGTGTATTTAATGATAGCTAAATGTATTCTATACAAAATACAGAAAATCTGTACTAGTTGGCAGTCTAATTGTGAGTGTATTTGTTTGGTCGGAATTGAGGTTCTCATAGTTAGTTTGAAATATTGTTCAGAATATGGTGATTATTTGTAGTATATCATATTTAGGATGCAGCAATCAACCCAGAATTTTTGGCTGTATTGTTTTTTTACAATACAAATACATTCAGTGTGACTTCATTGCTTTCTGAGCATGGTATCTTGGCCCTCTGAGACACACTCTGTTTCACTCCACCACAGAGCTATATCATTACCAGTTGTAAGCAATATTTTGGGAAGTTAAGTGTTGACCTAATCCACAGAATAAGTCATGGCCCAGTTTACTTATTTCATCCTAGCTATACAGCTTGACCATTAGTTTTCACAGTGCTTTAGAAATTTGCTGGAAGCAGCAACAGATAGTCTCATCTATAACGACACTATGGCTTTTTACCATTACTTATCTGCTTGTTTACAGATGTATGATACCATATAAAGAATACTGTTTAACATTGTGTAATATTACAGTGTGCTTTATAAGATCTTTCTGAATTTAGACATAGCTATCTAAGCCTTTTCCTGAAGTCTTCTTACTAAATCAGGTCTTCAGGTCTTCACTATGCAAGCTTGCGGGCAGCTCCATAAAACTGTTCTATAATACTCTATGCATTTCTGTCTCATATAAAAATTGGATTTTGACCATTTTAAAATGTAATAATCCCATGCTAATATTTGTTCAAGGAACCACATGCTAGCACAGCCACATTTTACATTATGTTTTTTTGTTTCTTTGTACAATATTGTTACCAATGATTTCACTGCTTTGTTGGTTGTGATGAATTATTCTGTTGTCTTATCACTGTATTCAAAGATTGGTGTAGTATTTCATAATTATTATGGTAATTAATATTTTATTTTGCATCTCTGCACTTTATTTCTGAGATTTGGGTTTATTTTACAAACTTGGGTTTATTTTTGCGTAATTTTTGATAAAATAAATTTTGTAAAAATTATTACCAATTTTGATCACAAAATATTTACAATCCAACCACTTCCAGCTTCCAATTACACAAGATTTTGTGTTTGAATTTCCTAATTGTATTTTCCCATATTTTGATGAGTTTATAATTGATTGCTAACAGAACCAATATTTGTGAAACTTTTGTTAAAGAAAGTTATTTGATTGCTATACATATTTAATAGTCATATTTTGAGCTTGTTTTAAAATTATTTTTTCCCCAATTTATTAGGCTTAGTTTGCTAACAAAATTGCTTGCAATGCTTTCAAATCTGCCAATGGAAAAATGTGCTTTTGAAAGTTAATTTTGAATATTTAATGTTGACTACATGCCCATGCTAAGGGTCATCTCTGTTCAGGTCATTGGTCATGGTATATCAGTGGCATACAACAAAAATAACCTGCTGGCCAAATCCAGATTGCAATACAGTTTTTAACTGACCCTCCAAATTTATTTAAAATAACTATATTCACTGGCTCTTGAACTCACAAATAACAAGTCACAAGCTATCACAATCAAACTGTTAACCATATCATATTCTATTCTCTGAAGTATATTGTGATAACTGGCATTTGAAAAAAAGCACAGAAAAAATAAAATATCATAAACACATACACACATTCATATGCAAGAACATACTCATGAGAAACAAAGTAATACAGTATTTTTAATCATTCCACAAAGAGAAAATAACAGAGGTTGCTAACAGTGAAGGGCTCATGCCCTTTGACCTAATGCCATTAGATGGCATTATATTGCTGGGAAGTCTGTGGATTCTGCCCACCTGGGGACAGAGCCAGAGAATAATTATCACACCTCCAGGAAGGTAGGTTTCAACCTATGCACTGCTCCCAGTCACTGTAGCCAAGATAGGGTTCACTGTGCTCATTCTCCGCCACCAATTGACTACTGGTTATGCCGAACTTCTCTATTGCTCCAGGCATGCAACCAAATGTCCAAGTCAAAAGGATTGTCACATCCTGAGTCACTGTGCTTCTATGATGGGCCTCAGCCATGGGAAAAACAGTGATGTCAGTTTCCTCCTCTCCAGTGCTGCACAGTACATCTCTGGCTCCCTCCCAACCACAGAGGGTGCATACATATATATTGAGGCAAACATGAAAAACATTTCAACAACAAAACAAAATCATAACTGTATAGATGACATGCCATGAAGCTTCTATAAGAAGATAACCTCAATATAACGGCATGTCCTCCACTAAGGTTTTCTGTTGCATGGATGGTATGTCTAGTGGGCCATTGGTGAGACCCACAGACGCAACCACATGCGTGCTAACAGTGATAAGTAGGGATATTTTTTTGGTAGTTTGTCTTGAAATCTCTTGTAGCTGAATCTCTTGTAAGGACAATGGTCCTACTAGATGTCAAGCAAGATGTAGCCCATAGAACGGCTATGGATTGTGTCTCCGTTTTATTTGATCAGTGGCTTGATATACCCTACTTCAGCATAAAGAGGGACTGATTCCAATAAAATCTTTGATCATGCAAGTGTAATACTTGTTCAGAACCAAAGCAGACTTAGAGAGACAGAATCTTACGCTACTTTTGATGATGATATTAATATGAAGCAATTACCAAGAAGCATTAATACCATTGCTACTTTATAACTGTGAAGTATTGACAATGTATACATGCATGCTAGGAGACTAAGACACTACCTGAGCTACATTTGTAAAATACTCAGCATCAGTTGGTGGGATAAAATTCAAGATAGTAAGAAACTGAGAAAAATCTAAATCTGTAAACATACACAAAATGTGATGAAAGCATAGACACATTGAGCATATCTGTGGAACATGAAAGATTTATGTGTGGTGTTGCAGACTCAGGATTGGTTCATCTGTTGCAGAGAGCATCAGACATGCTGTTGCTTAACAAAATCATGCTCGAAAAATGAAAAAATGTCTCATAGACTCCTTCACCACATGTTCAGAGTGCTAAAGGACTTTCCAGAAATACATAGGACTCATTAGCCACAATCAAACGCTGAAGTTATCAACATCTCCATCACAGTTGAGCTCAATTGCTCTTCATTGACTCCATGGGACAAACAACTTGATGTGATTAAAGCTTGTCCCTTATCGGCAAGTCTTTTAATCAAAGGACCCCGTGATAATTTAAAGAAAAATTGAAAATCTGATATTATCTTACGGAAGCAGATAAAGGACAACATACAGAATGTTACATATCCTATCTCTTTCAGACACGCCCACTTCAAGACTTACCTATAAAATAACTCCTCAAGTTCCTCAGCGATAGGAATTGTCTATGGCCAGTCGAACAACTCCTCTGTGTTTGACCCTCGAAACAAAAAAAGGTTGCTGAAAACTGTGCCATATTTTCAGGTTGATTGACAGAACCAGGTTCAATCCTCTTCTGTTGATCCAGGTGGTTGTACCATAGCCACTTCACAAACTGTGCAGTCCATGACCTAATTTAAGACTTCTTTTTTTATAATATTTTTGATGTGACAGGACACACTGCTTATCCCAAGTTGGATGTGACAGAATATACTGTTTATCTCAAGTTCGATGTGACAAGATATACTGTTTATCTCAAGTTGGATGTGACAAGAGATACTATCTATCTCAAGTTGGATGTGACAAGATATACTATTTATCTCACATTGGATGTGACAAGATATACTGTTTATCTCAAGTTGGATGTGACAAGAGATACTATTTATCTCACGTTGGATGTGACAAGATATACTGTTTATCTCAAGTTGGATGTGACAAGAGATACTATTTATCTCACGTTGGATGTGACAAGATATACTGTTTATCTCAAGTTGGATGTGACAAGAGATACTATTTATCTCAAGTTGGATGTGACAAAGAGATACTATTTATCTCAAGTTGGATGTGACAAGATATACTGTTTATCTCAAGTTGGATGTGACAGGATATACTGTGTATCCCAAGTTGGATGTGACAGAATATACTGTTTATCCTAAGTTGGGTGTGACAGGATATACTGTATATCTGGAGTTTTATGTGACAGGACACACTATGTATCTCAAATTGGATATCAGAGATGACACTGTTCATCTCACATTTCATCTGATAGGACACACATGTCATTGTTAAGTTTGTTTGATGTGAGTGTACACACATTTCATCTTAAGTTGAAATGATCTTAATTCAAGATTTCACAGCCAACATGGAATAATAATTTCATATGCTAGAAGTGTTTTCCCACATTCACTTCATGTCTGTCTCATTAACAACACTGCCTCATCTAGATGGAAAAACATACAACCATTTTTATTTGTGCTCATTGTATTTTTAGTTGACATTTCTGGCTAAATTCTTTTCCTCATGTGCAATCTCAATGCTCATTTTGAATTTTGCTGTGGTAACTTGTACTCATTATCTAGATGCTTGTTGTATTTGTTTTTGGTATAGTGTGAGTGAGTGAGATAAACATGCATGAGCCTTTTTAAAACAGACCTAGTGTAAATCAATGACAATTGTTGTCAAATGTATCCATATGTAGTGTATGTATGAAACCATTTAAAACATGGTTTTTAAACAAATTGTGTGGTTACAATAATACGTTCTCAAATTGTAAACAAGAGCTACTATTTATGTTAACATTTTATTGTGACATTTTCACTCTTTTGGCAACCAGGGCTTGAACTTTAAGTTCAGAGTGAAAGATTAGGGCCACTGTTTTCTTTCAAGGTATGTCCTAAGATTTTGTTACTTGATAGGCATATGGTGAGAGATGACTAAGAAGGTTTGAGGGATGAGTGTTGGCTGTCCCATCCTATAGATAGTCAAAGTGACCTAAAAGTCATGTTGAAGTTGGATGTATCCGTCTGAAAAGCCCAGACATCGCAGTTAAGCTGTAAACCATGACACAGCGCACTTGGTTCTCTGAACTACATTCTGGTAACTGCAGGTTTGAGAAGGAAAAAATAATACTAATTTTACTGTGTAAAAGGAAGGGACAACAGAAAATATGATTCTAACAGCCAAGCAGAGCTCAGAAATACCAGTAAAAGATATAGCTAGAAGATCAATAACATGGAACCCACAGAGAAAATGGAGATAAGACCTAGAAATACACGGATAGGAGAGTCTAGGAAGGACCTAAGGTATATAGGAATCACATGGAATGAGACAGAGAACATATAAATAATAGAGAAAAATTTAAACTCAATGTCTGTACCGAAGGATGTTTAAAATCCTAGATGGCCCAAGTGCCTGATTGATTGATTGATGTGACATATTTTGTGCGAGTTTAAATCAAAAGATATTATTGAAGGTGTTTGAGTGGAAAGATTTATTCTCTTTATGACTCTGGTTCATGCCTTGATACATCCATTGATTACACACCCCACCCCCAGCATCATGTAAAATAGAAAAGTGTGAACAGTAATGCCAAGAATCCTTAATTTGCCACTGCCATTCCCTTAAACTGAAAAATAGCATATGTCTATAGCAGAAATATATTATTTATCTAAATATCTTTTAGATTGTCATGACGTGGTAGCAGAGTTGATAGTTTAATGTTTTACACATCTGATTCATGTTCAGTTATTGGAAAATACCACAGGATGAGACTGCAGATAGACATTAGTAATTCATTCACATAAAAGTAGGTTGGCCAGTTGTTCAAGGTACTATGTGCTGCTATCAATACCTTTAATTTCCTTTAAGACATGGACTAGTAAATCCAAGCTATCACTTTGTGTGCTTATGTGTCCCACAATCACTTCTTTCTTCATCACTTCACTTGTAAGTGCAAAAGTTCGTCATCAAGTGCCATCTCCGTACCAAAGGTTGGCTGTCTCTGGTTTTGGTGGTGCACTCTGCTAGACTAACATGTCCATCTTGTGATGTTACTCTCCCACGTGTATCTGTCTGCTTCTTGCTCAAGTCCATTCAACTTTACCCTCAAGTAAGCAACTGCCCACAAGATTCCGTCGCAAATGTGTACATATTCAAGCCACCATCTTAGTTGCTATTTATGTGTTTTTGTTTGAGACTTCAAGCACAAATCCATAACTTAAATGATCAATTAGTCGTCGGATCATCATCATGTTATACAGGACATGTCCACTGGGTGTTCGAATCTTTCATTGAATATATCCACAACATTTCCAGTTCTCTGTTGATTGATTCATATTTTTCTACGTCCATAGCAGCCTTCATTTCTGACAACACCACATTTAGAGTCCAGCTCCTTTAATCTAGACATGAAATAGGAACCATCATTAACAGTGTTTGTCCTTGCCGTACATATGCCAGATCATAGCTTGCCAAAGACACTTCTCAATGGTGAGTGCAGAAGGGCATATATTCTCAAGTTGGCCAAGAGAAACGCTACCAGAATTCTTTAAAGACCTCACTGAAAACTTAAAAACTAGATCAAGATACATGCGACGAACTTGCACACAATAGAGCTACATAGCACTCTGCAGTCAAAAAAGGAGCATCATCTTGTGAAAAGAGAAGAAATACAGTGGCTCAACAGCCGAGAATAGCTTGAAAGTCACGGGTAGATCAAAAACCATCTACAGTGGTCATCCTATGCCCTAACTGTCCAATGGCATTTTCCGGTAGAAAATGGCTTATCTTGGAACTAATAGTCAAGGACATAACTCAAACTGAGTTTAAAAAGTGGATGTAACAAATGGTATCATCACTTATAATGGACAATCAACAATAGTCATCTTGTGTTGGTCTTTGTGGCTTTCTGATTTTTTTAAATTTAACTAAGTGATTGATGTAGTGGGTATAGAAGAGTTGCACTGATTCAGTCATGCCATTAAGATACTTGTCAAGATAATCATGACAAGGATGGAGCAACATATGAACAGAGAAATCACAATAGTCCAGGCAGGTTTTAGACAAATCACGGGTAATAGGGATCACATCTTCAACATGAGAAATATAATAGAGAAGAGCAAAGAATTCAACACAGTTTTTTCATAGACTACTCAATGTAACACATCAAAACTTATGCAACATAATGGGAACACATAGGTTTCCTACACCATCTCGTATCGCTCATTAAAATACTTTATCAGGAACAACATGCTTCTGTCTACCTCCAGAGAGAAACATCTGACTGGCTTGAGGTTCAAAAAAGGAGTGAGACAGGAATGTATCCTCTCCCCAATTTTGTTCAACATATACACAGAAAACATCATTTGACATTTGTGAGAATACCCACCTTTTTACAGTTTTTTCAACCCCTTAATATCGGAGAAGAGATTCCAGAAGATAAGTACGTAGATGACACCTCCTAATATCAAGAAGTCCCACAGGTTTAGAACACATGATTGTGTCAGTCAAACATCTTAGCGAGGCACAACTCTTTATTTTCCTCAGTGAAAAATAGACAAAAATAGTGCATGCATATCAATAGCAATGAACATAAATAGCAATTGTCAAAGAACAACTAGAAAATGTCAGAAACTTTAAATATCTCGGGTCAATCATCAACACTACAGAAGATTGCTCAACAGAGATTAGAAAGAGATTCTCAATGGCTCTACAAAAAACATCACAGGAGAAATCTATGGCAAGTGGCAAACATAAATACAAAGTTAAACTATTAAAAAGCTATATTTTTCCAGTTGCAACATATGATTATGGGACGTGGATATAACATCCGCAATAAAGAAGAAAATATCTGCATTCGAAATGAAATGTTATAGAAAGGTCCCAAGAATATCATGAACAGACAGATCAACCAATACAAACGTCCGCAAATACTCGAGTATAGAAGGAGACTGGTTATTCAAAACTATCAAAAAAATACATACCTACATATTTTTAACACAGGCTGGACAGCTTCCACACAACCGAGAGACCTACAGTGTGTAAAGGACACGTCAGATAGACAAGTTATTGGTGCATCTTGTTGGTCGTAGGTAGTACCCTCCCTAGCCAGTTGATATGCTCTTTCATTTCCTGGTATCCCACAGTGAGTTGATATCCACAGCATGGCTACCTTATGCTGGTTACACAGTTCAGTCATTAGTGTTTGTAGGTCTGGTAGTTTTTCAGCCTGAATCTCCTTGAGTACTGATCTGTCATAAATACCAAAAACTGATCCGAGATTGACGTTCAACAGCTTTTTATCAGTTGTAACTATAATTGTCCGAATTTCAACATCATACTTATTACAGAACCTCCATGTGATCGTATCTCTAGCATTGTTTGCTTACTCTATATATACGCCTGCTCCTCCATTCCGTACTGCATTTTGTACTGACACACCGGGATATAATCAGGCCCAAATATTATGTGGATATTCATCATCCAGAAAAATTAGGGTAACTACACTGCTCGTTGTTCTGTTCATCCGCACTGAGTATTCCTTTGACGTTGGTCTGAATGTGTATCAGTAATCTAGCCTTCTCTTTCCAATGGGTTATTTCAGGCACAGACCTTATGGGAATATAAACTTCAGGCAGGTCTGAGAGTTGTCTCTTTAGCTAACTTCCGCTGTTGACCAGCTGCATTGTTTACTTTTTTTTCAACAGACGTTGCACTTATTTTTGTCGCAGAGAACCTTAAAGCTTAGTGCCAAATGACTTTCACTGAGATATTTAACAACTTCTTGTAGCGCGTTTTTTTAGCCACCTTGAGAACTCACATCCTTAGTAAATGGTTTTCTGGTATATGTAAACATACATGACCAGACACACAGAATTTCTGACTCCATTAGAATAGTATCAATGGAGTGAGTCTAGATCGTAGCTCACTGGTATTGCATGTTCATTTCCACGTATTTTGAAATCTACGTTAAGATATTCGTTTGAAAATATGTAGTCAGCAAGTGTCTACAAGAATCTGGTGTTATTGTATATACTTTCAGAACATTTGCCTGTATTATTTGCATTGATAACTCTGACTTTATCTTCTTATATTGTGCAACTTTAATTGTATTCTAAGTTATTGATGGCATCTTTCAGCAGTTGTTTCAACTCAGGTGTTCATACTCGTCCTTTCAAAAGACTATGCCATGTTCTTTCTGCATTAGTCACTTTTGCATAATGAAACATATGGGTATGCTTACATATTTGTTGTATTCTGTTTTGTTATGATACATAGTTCTATGTTTCAATGACTTATTCGAAATGTCATGATTCCATTTTGTATGCCATGAGTATTGTATCCCTCGAGAGAAACAATAAAAGATGAATATGTTTGCTCTTGTTATCTAAATTGTACATGTTCTCTCCATTATTGTGATAATAATCATATGCCAAAACGCCCGTGTATTCCCAGGGCCCGAAAGAGGAGCAAATAATAGCAACACTGTTTACCTTCCGCGCATGTCGTAAAAGGCGACTAAGGAGGTTATGGGATGGAGATGGCTGTCCCATCCCATATAGGGTCAGTGACCCACAGCCATGCTGAAGTCGGATGTGTCAAGCCGAAAGGCGCAGATATCGCAGCAATGCTGTAAACCAAAACACGACGTATAGCGTCCTCCGGACTACATCCTGCTAATGTGCAGGAGTTTGAGAATGAACGCAGAAGAAGAAGAAATATGCCAAAATATGTTATGCTCATCTAGGGTCCGAAGTACTGATGTACATGTGCTGTAGTTGTCAGAGTGACTCATAATTCAATCAAGAAGCATTGGAGCCGGAGATCATGAGCTAACCAAAAACTATCGTCGACCTCCAGATGATGAACCTGCAGGAAGGAAAATGAGCTCAGAAAGGTCACATATACTGGGATGTTGTTTTTTAAAAAAAATAGATATTCATCCCTTCTTAACCCCTCCCCCCCCCCCTTTCCCCAATTTAGTTGCCCATGGAACACAAATAGTGAGCAAATGCTTACAACCTATTGCCACGTTTTTGTGTGTGTGTGTTATTGTTTTTTACGGCAGTTCCATTACATAAACATAACCAGTAAAAATATTCCTGGAATCAAGCTGAAGATTAATGTTAGGGAAACTCCCCTCCCCCTCTTTACGAAGTAGTATCTACGGAACTGGGAGTACTAAAATATGTTCTTCCACGTTCCTTCTCAGACTCCTGATGGTTAGCAGGATGTAGTCTAGAAAAGAGAAATCTTTGTGGGGTGTAACCCACTCCCCTTTAAGATATTCGAATATGATATTTAGTACAAGGAAGTAATCAAAACACAGGTTATCCCATCCACTTAATGGTTTTCAAAAGAAATGATCATTAAAAATCTCACAGGTGCGATACGATTAGCTATTTTAAGGTATCTTCAGCCTCTCACCAAAGTCTATCTACGACCTTGCTATGTATCAGACTGACGTCAGATATTGACCTCGTGACTGTTTGCTTCCTGAAACTGTCGTGCTACCTGGTGACAAACTTACCAGTTAGTTTCCATTTCACGTAAAACGCCGTGAATTAATGAATATTTACGTCTGTAATTCAGCAGACAAACTGATGGTTGGTTGGTTGCTTATCCAGCCGACCATTGGTTCATGCCATTTGACGCAATGCCTTTGTGTGATATATGCATGTGTTTGTGAGCTGTTGTTTTGTTCCATATGAGGTGTTTCTGACGTCTTCCAGCACCGGACATTCAAAAAGGTGGTGGTCAACAGTTTCATAGGGATATGTGCACAGCCGGCACCCTTGAGTGTGTTGCGGTTGTATTCTGTCCAGGTGATTGTTAAGCTATACATGTTGTGTGTGAGGTCATTAAGATATACATCAATGTACCTTAAGAGTGAGGTCGACGCTTTGCACAACTCCTCCTCACTTTAATCAAAATCCCCAGTGCAAGTCATTTTCACATCCACGAAAATTCTCCCGAAGGGAAAATGTTTTTCCATTGACCCTAGGAGCATGGAAGGTACGCTAGCACTTTTGGCAGATTGTACGCAAATGTGTGGCGTAGAAATGGCATTAACCTACAGACTAAGCTGAAAGTCTACAGAGCAGTGGTATTTCCAGTGCTGTTATGCGCTAGGGAAACATGGACTGTGCATAGACGTCATGTGAGGAAACTCAATCACTTTCACACAACTGTTCTCAGAAAAGTTATGAATATCAGATGGCAATACAAGATTCCAGATACCACTGTCCTCGACAGATCTCGTATCCCCAGCGTTGATACTATCCTGATGCAAACACAGATTCGTTGGGCAGGTCATTTGGTACGTATGCCAGACTATCGTCTGCCAAAGATACTTCTCTATGGTGAGCTGGGGAAATGTAAACGATCTCAAGGTGGCCAAAAGAAGCGCTACAGGGACTCGTTAAAGATCTCACTAAAAGCGTTTGAAATAGACCAAGACACATGGCAAGAACTTGATCTACATGGCGTTCTACAGTAAAAAAAAAAAAAAAAGAGTGCATCATCTCGTGAAATGAGGAGAAATGCTGCAGCCCAACAGCGGAATGTGTCTAGTGTTTTCTGTGTTGCTTTCGTAACTTACTTGGTCGGAACTTTTCGTTGCATTATCTCTTAATTGTCTTGATTTCCGGCAATTTAAAACCTTCGTGTGATGGTAAACATTTTTCTACTCTTTCTAGCCTAGTAAGTCGAGATGTGTAGAGCTTGCTCTATCCTAGTAAGTCGAGATGTGTAGAGCTTGCTCTATCCTAGTAAGTCGAGATGTGTAGAGCTTTCTCTATCCTAGTAAGTCGAGATGTGTAGAGCTTTCTCTATCCTAGTAAGTCGAGATGTGTAGAGCTTTCTCTATCCTAGTAAGTCGAGATGTGTAGAGCTTTCTCTATCCTAGTAAGTCGAGATGTGTAGAGCTTTCTCTATCCTAGTAAGTCGAGATGTGTAGAGCTTTCTCTATCCTAGTAAGTCGAGATGTGTAGAGCTTTCTCTATCCTAGTAAGTCGAGATGTGTTCAATGTCTACCGTGTCGGAGCGGCATCAGTCTTTATCAATCACTCGTCATGCCGAGTAGCGTAGGCGATCATGCTTTTCCACAACTCTGTCTCTTGTGTTAATAAGTACAGTTGGTTACTTCTTATTGTGCCACAGTGGCATCATGTCGAGAAATTTTTCTCTTTGTCTTCCTCTGTCTCTTCTCCCCTTGATATTTCAGGTGGTTACTAAATGGCTTAAATATCTTGATTGTCTGCTTCTAATTTTTGCTATAATTTGTCGCTTTACTCCAGAATCTCATGTCGTGGAGTAATCTCATGACGCGTAATCTCTGAAACCGAGGAACATGGAAAGAAAAAAAGATTACAGGCTGACATATGCAGCCATATATTGCACACACGCTCTCACGTCTTATATAGGCATGTAAACACGAGTATATGTAATTTTGTTGATGTATGTCTCAGTCAGACTTGAGTGTGTCCAGGTGAGTGTAAAACTCTCACAGAGATATGTATGTCTCAGTCAGACTTGAGTGTGTCCAGGTGAGTGTAAAACTCTCACAGAGATATGTATGTCTCATTCAGACTTGAGTGTGTCCAGGTGAGTGTAAACCTCTCACAGAGATATGTATGTCTCAGTCAGACTTGCGTGTGTCCAGGTGAGTGTAAAACTCTCACAGAGATATGTATGTCTCAGTCAGACTTGAGTGTGTCCAGGTGAGTGTAAAACTCTCACAGAGATATGTATGTCTCAGTCAGACTTGAGTGTGTCCAGGTGAGTGTAAAACTCTCACAGAGATATGTATGTCTCAGTCAGACTTGAGTGTGTCCAGGTGAGTGTAAAACTCTCACAGACTTGAGTGTGTCCAGGTGAGTGTAAAACTCTCACAGACTTGAGTGTGTCCAGGTGAGTGTAAAACTCTCACAGACTTGAGTGTGTCCAGGTGAGTGTAAAACTCTCACAGACTTGAGTGTGTCCAGGTGAGTGTAAAACTCTCACAGAGATTATGTATCGAGAAACATGGACACGTCTAATATAGGTATGCATCCAGTGAGTATGGATGTTGATGTCAAGGATGTTGATGTCAAGGATGGTGATGTCAAGGATGTTGATGTCAAGGATGTTGATGTCAAGGATGTTGATGTCAAGGATGTTGATGTCAAGGCACCCATCTGCGAATATGCTGACAACATAGATATTATGTACACGGATGGGTCAGTCTTCTGCCACCTGCAGTGCACACGGGCATTCACTGCAAGATTCCGTGAAAAAAATAGTACACTAAGCCAGAGGTGCTTGCAGCACAACAACAAGTAGTCTATCGTTTGGGTTTTTGCTGTTACGCAGACGCTTACCATACTTGCATACTTAATGGTTCAATGAATATGATTCATAAAGTCAAAACATCTGATGTGCGTTGGTGACGTGTGCAGCCATTGACGTCTAAACTGTGATCCTCACTGCTTAAAACCAATTTTATTTTTGCTCACGGACGTGCGGGTGTGGAAAGAAACCAACGAACCGACAAGTTGGCTGACTTTGCCACTATGTGGTCAACCTTTGGACCGAGCATTCTTCTACCAGAGTCTGTATGATCGGATGATTTCAGGGTACATGAATCAGTATCGAGAATGCGGGAATTGTGTGAGAATCGGCATGACCCACAGAGAACACTTAACAAATTTTTTTTTTAAAGAACAATAATTAAACACAGATCCGGAATCATGAATAGCTTTACCCTAAGATATTGAATATCTGACGCATACAGAAGCAGAGACCTGAGTACCCATAGACATTTCCGATATCGAAGACGATACTCAACATACCTACGCCTAAACCTAGGACAAGTGCAACCATAGGCTTGTGAGCATTAAATCTGACAGATATAACAGCCAAGGGCATATCTGATAGAGCTGTATCGAGCGCGGTGGCTAGTTGATAGTGAGCTTGCTTTGTATCACTGGGTTATAGCGTGCCTGGTTCGCAACCACATCTGGACACGCACAAATCTGGGTTGTGATTTCTCGCTTGACACTACCACTCCTCCAGTCGACTCAGCTGTAAATCAGTACCCGACACATGAGTTAGGGGAGGTAAAGACAGCAAGGAAGGCAACTGGCTACCCTACCTAGTAGTTGCTGCGGCTTAGTACATGAAGAGTTATCTTCATCCCCGACGGCAGGTTGCTGCCATGGAACATACCTTACCTTACAGACACGGATATATTTGACAGAGACCTGTAGCCATACACGTGGTACGCATCTTTGACAGAGATCAACACAGTCATTTTTTTAAGAAACCTTATTCTCACAGATATGCAGCCATCGCTAACTTGGACACATCAAATCACACACATCAGATATAAATGTGTCAATGAACGCGAGAGAGTAATTTTCTAAACCGTGTCTGCCATTTTTGAAACAAAATCGCGGATGTTTGTTATGCACTAGTGACATTTCCAAAAACAGACATTCGTGATTGTCGAAAGTGAAGTGGCCGTAATGAAGGGGAGACATTTACGTCAATCAGGTAACGTACAAGGATGATGGGACATAAGGGAAGGGGAAAGGTCTCTACTACTGATTACATCGTCCGTTTATTCGACACTTGACCACGGTTTTGTAAGCACAGCTGGAATAAAACTTGGAGAGAATATTACCATGAACTTTTCTATTTATTCCTGGTCACATTCCAATTTTTTAATTTTAAATAACAAGTTGGAATTTGTTGGGACATTAGTACAAATACGGTGATAAAACACATATCCGCTCTCTTGGCTAAATCCTGATGGAACTCAAGTATGACCATTGCTCTGTTACAAGAGTAATCCTGAGAAAATGTGTGAACAGGCACTCAAGCAAAAACAAACAAATAACAAAAACAGGAAGAAAACTATAGACAAGCGAGTAACTACACAGAAATAAAGAAGTATAAGTAAATATGAAGGTAGTTCAGAAAGTAATGCACCATATTTTTTTTCTCAGTTAATAATGGAGACATACACATGAAATTGTGCACACTTAAAACTTGAAATGTTCTGATTATATGTACGAAATTGCACCACATTTGAACAATTTGTACGGCCGAACTGAAACGTTATAATGGCATCCTTAACAAATTACGTTACGTATTAACAAATATAACTTTGGGGTGCAAAGGGTACCGCACTGTTCTCGGCGGACCCAGGGTTAGCAGATAACCAATTTCCAAAACGTACCTCCTCATAGTGCACCCTGGAAACAGAAATCCAGCTGCTCGTGCTGATTCTGGCTAAACCTTTTGGGGATCGTGTCTTTGAATGTGGAGGCAGCAGATGGAAAGAGAATTGACTGCATAAGAGACAGTCAATATCTCCGATACCACTGTTCCAACACATGCAGTGGCACTGTCGAAACACCGTGATGTTCGTCAGCCCGGTTCGAGCATTGGAGGGACGGCCAATGAAAACGACACGGAAATGTAGATGCATGGCGAGAAACGAAAAGATAACGCAATGAGTACAAAGAAAGGCAGAACTGTGCTGGAGGGCCCAAGTGCATGTGGAAGGGAAAACATTTCACGTAAAGCGGAACTACAAGCTCTGTTAGCTCGTGACAAGAATCTTACCGGTGATCCTTACGGGAAGAGACCCAATCTCTGGCACCAAGCTAAGAATGCAGCCCAGACCTAACTCTACTGTCGAGCTTTCCTATACCGGAAACATGCTCGCGGAGAGAAAGGTTTTCGTACCCGATGAGCTCTGACACAAAATGGACAAAGAAAGCATCCCTGGCCCAATTCTACTGTCGAGCTTTCCTATACCGGAAACATGCTCGCAGAGAAAAAGCGTTCAGCACCCGATGGACTCAGGCACCAATGGGACAAGGTCGTTCAGCTCAAGAACACGTCTTGCTCCCAAACGCGTAGTGAGACTCGGACTTAGACGAGGGGTTCACGATGTTGGTGAACGACACCTTAGCTAAAAAGGTGGAAGAGCCCGGGTCCTACTCTTCTGTCGAGTTCTTCCGTAACCGGAACCAGGTTCGCGGATGAGAAAAGGTTCAGTACCTGATGGGCACAAGCACAGAACGTCTAATTACTTGAGGCAAGTTCAATGACTGTGTGGAACACTTCGTGCGAGATAGACGAGAATGACAATCGTCTAGGCAAAGAGGCATTACACACCCGCTTGCCCGTCGACAGATAGGCATGCTATCACAGGCTAGGGAAGCCTACTACCCAAATTAAAGGCATAACGAAAACAGATGCGCTGGATCTTGGATGTCCAGACCACAAAGTGAGCCAACTGAGGTGCAAATAACACAGCTCAACTGTGGAACTTGCGGTACAACGCACTTCACGCTACCCGGCGGAAATCACACGATTTATTTGATGTGGTTATAATTGAACGAACGCGGAAGAAGAAATAAAAAGTTACAAATTACGTTACGTATTGCGAAATTACAAACTGCGAAATATGATATAATTCTTCATTGTGGAGAAAAATTGTTAATACATGTTTGTTAATTCACCGGATTTATTTGGAATTGAAAATTGAAAGGGGGGGGGGGGAATTTCATGCATCTGGACAGCAGATGTTGTTTGTTTGTTTGTATTGCGTTCGCTCCATTGTAACCATCACGAGTGTCCGTGCGATTTCCGCAGGGAGCGTGATTACGTTGTGCCACCGTTATGCGCATTGTAGGCCTAGCACATCCGATTTCGGCATGCCTTGACAATTCGGGTGGGCTACCCTTAGCCTGTGACAGTCTCTATATCTGTCTCCAGGCACGCGTAGTGGCGACTCTTCGCCCAGACGATTTTTGCTCTCGTCTGACTCGCACGAGGTGTTCAACTGTCTATGAACTTGCCTCGTGTAGTTGGACGTGCTGGGACAGCAGATGATTATATTTATAACTTTTACTCGAGAGCATGGCACACCACCTCTACACCAGACCTGGCATTCCACTCACCAGGCTTGGAATGGAACATCACACGTGTCGTTGGAAAGCAGCTTGGAGGTAGTGACCACAGACCAGTATTTCTGGAAATCCACAATGAATTTACCTAGGACAGCAGCACGCTCACTAGGTGGAACTATAAAAGGGCAGACTGGAAAATGTACCAGCATTTAACCAGTGTTCTAGCTAAGGACATGAACTTGGACAAAGACATCAATAGTGCAGTGAGTGAATTTAATAGATGTATACTACATGCTGCTAGTAAAACCATACCCAGGAGGGAACGCAAAAACTACAAACCCTACTGGAATGATGAACTGCAAAAGCTGCAAAATGAGATGGAAACATCTAGACAGCAGGTTGAGAACAGACCTAGCCAAGAACATCACAACAAATATCAGCAAACAAAGGCTAAATTTCAAAGAGCCAAGTTACAAGCCAGACGGACCCGCTGGAAAGAAAAAACAGAGTCGCTGAACCTAGAAAGAGATACTAGGAAATTATGGAAACTTGTAAAACAACTAAATGACGAAGGTACAGGGAGAAATACCAGGATCACACTTTATAAAGATAGAAACATTTTAAAAGGTAAACATGCAGCTGATTACTTTGCAGATTCCTTTGCAGAAGACAATGACGTCAAAGTCAGCCCAGACAAACAACAGGACGTTCGAGAGAACCAGCAAAACATTGGACAAGGCGAACCTATACCTGAAGTCATGGAGGCACCAATCACATTGAGAGAACTGGAGCATGCAATATCCAAACTGAAAATGAAAACGTCCCCTGGAGCTGATGGAGTGTCTAATGAAATGATTAGAAACCTGGGAATTGCAGCAAGAGCAAAGCTACTGCAGATCTTTAACACAAGCTGGTCCACAGGTAATGTACCACAGGCGTGGAGAGAAGCAATAATGATACCACTCCTCAAATCAGGAAAAGATGGCAACACAAGTCTCCAACTACAGGCCCATCAGCCTCACAAGCTGTCTGTGTAAAACAATGGAACGCATTATCAATCTTACGATGCAGTGGTACCTCGAAAGTGAAAACCTTCTGGTATCACAGCAAGCAGGTTTCAGACAGTTTCCAAGATAAGAAACTGGTACTAGCAGCATGGATAGACCTCAGAAAAGCATTTGATAAGGTCTGGAAAGAAGGGCTCCTAAAGAAATTGCGAAATTGCAGGGTTAGCTCAAGAATGTACAAATGGGTAAAAGCATACCTGCATAATAGAAGAGCCAGGGTACAATTAGATGGTCGCAAGAGCAAGAAAGTTCTACTGCGTCATGGAGTCCCCCAGGGAGGAGTCCTGTCACCCACACTTTTCTTGGTTTACATCAATGACCTAGTTGCTGAACTACCACACGGGATCAAAGTGGCAATGTATTCTGACGACCTGGTGATCTGGTGCACGGAAGAACATGCGACAGTGGCCACTAAACAAATACAAAGAGCTATCGATGCCCTAACCTTATGGGCAAATATATGGTGCGTCAGCATTAACACAGATAAGTGCAGCACTACACTCTTTACCCTCTCACCAAAACAAAAAGCTGGTCATATCAAGATAGATGGAGAGCTCTTGAAAGAAGACAAACAACCCACATACCTCGGAGTTACTTTTGATGATAAGCTGACATGGAAGCAGCATATAAACAAAGCAACAACAAAAGCCAGGAGGAAGTTAGCTATCCTGAGAAAACTAAGTGGAACCACATGGGGAGCACAAAAGAATGCAAACACTTGGCGAACGCAGAGACACAAAAGTACTAATTCAAGCAGAAAAGTGTCAGTGTGTGCCAAGTCATCCAATGAAGGAAAGATTCCAAAATCTAGCAATGGGACGACTGAAAAGGAGCAGCTTTATCCATTAAGCTAAACGACTCCGTAGACAACTTACAGACCTACCTGAAGTTGACAGCCCCTTAAGGTCTGTACCAAAACAAACCCCGTGGAGTGAAAGCCATGGAATGCCAATATACATTCAGACCCATGTGAAAGGAATACTGAGCGAGGACGAACAGAACAGTGTGCAGCGAAGGACAGTCACCCTCAGTTTCCTGGATGTGGAATATCCACAAGATATATGGGTCAGAGTATACACAGATGGGTCAGCACAGAATGCTGTGAGAAATGGAGGTGCAGGTGTATATATAGAATATCCACACAAGCCTAGAGATAAATTCAGAACACCGACAGGAAAATTCTGCGATAATTATGATGCAGAAATCCAGGCAATTAGTGTGGCAGCTAAAAAAAACTGCTGAACTCCAACTCTGACCTACAGCCTGTGGTATTCCTGACAGATGCAAGGTCACTGCTTCAAGCTCTCCAGTCTGGAAAACGAATAGACTTGAAATAAACTACTTAGCGAATTGTCTTACCATTCTAGGGTAACCATGCAGTGGATACCCTCTCACTGTGGAATACCAGGAAATGAAAAAGCAGACCAACTGGCTAAGGAAGGTGCTGCCGAAGATCAACCAGATATACCAATCACCTACCACCAGAAAAAAAATATGATCAAGTCAATAAGAAAGCCACAAACACCCACACAAGATGACTATCACATTATGAACAGATCAGAACAAGTTATAATTCTACGTCTCAGAAAAGGACACAACCGACTCCGCAGTCACATGTATACAAAGTTCAAGATTGGCAACACGTCCATGTGTACATGTGGACAGGCAGCACAGAGTGCCAAACATATACTTCAAGAGTGTTCTGAGCATGAAACGCTGAGGCAGGCATATTGGCCAGAGGAAGCAACACTGGAATCAAAGCTCTATGGGACACTGTATGAACTACAAAAGACAGTGAGTTTTATTAAGGAGACAGAATTACAGATATAGACATGTTTCAAGTGAACGAAAGAAGAAGAAGAAGAATAACTTATATTTTATAACTTATACGGTGTCAGGAATAAGTTTGAGAGACACTGCTTTAGACTGGTGGATCCACATGGATGTATTGACTCGCTCCATGCCAAGCAATATCGCAGTAATGTTTTGGAATTTCGACTAAGCGAGTTCATCCGTGATCATCAGCAGTATAAGACGTGTGTGCTAAATTTGGAATAATCTTTCTTCAAAATTAACACATTTGACTTTTCCCGTGATTTTCAATGGTTGTCGACACACCGTACGCACAGAGTGATCAATGAAAATATGTTGTATGTTTCTCTCTATTTCGTATAATATCTTTTTCTCATGTATCAATTCTCGAATCTCACCAGATTTGAATAATGTAGTGCATACAACGAATGTCCTGTTTAGTTGTTTAAAACTTGGTTATAATATTTGCAATTTTTTGCACTGCTTTCCATCTTCAGTATAAAATTTAGGCTCCACTTTGACCGTCTATGGAATGAGTTTAGTTAACACGCACCCAGACCACTTTAGTTATTTACAGGACAGCGCGTGGTAGATTTTCTCAGTCTGATGCACATCTTCGAAATGCCGCCACTCTTAAATGGTTTTTCTTCGAAATACCTCCCTCGACAGTGTATTTTTATTGGTGTAGCCTGATGTAGCCGCATTTTTACATCATAGAACGGGACGACCCTAGTTGTCTATTACGAAATACATGGCAGGTGGTTGTACACGTGAAGCGAAATAAATGGTTTACATGTCAGTTGCATCAACAAAGGTGAACAGACTTGTGACCGGCGTTACCACTCAACATTCTCATTAGTCTCCATTTTCGAAGACAGAATTCCAAAAAAGCCCAGCTAATATATATATATTCATTTTCCTTTTGCGCTGAAGTTAGCGCATAGGTCAGAGGTCAGATCTCTCCAATTCTGTCTGTTCAAAGCTATTCTGTGGAGTTCTTGAATAGTATGGATATTGATTGTTTTACTTTCTCTAAGTATTGTTCTTCTGAGTGTTTCTTTTGGTCTACCCCTGGCTCTTTTGCCTGTAGGTATCCATTCAAGAGTTTGGTGATGTATTCTGTTGATGTCTGCTCGTAGGAATATATATATATATATATATATATATATATATATATATATATATATATATATATATATATATAGTTTGAGGAATTTTCAACAACACACACTACACTCACTAAATAAACACTTAGCAGTGTTACTCGTAGGGACATATTCTTCATCTGTGAATCATGATGTCATGATCACTCTCAAGATTGTTCGAGAATGGCGTTAACTTCGGAACAACCTGAGACACACGAAGAGATTGATACAACAGCATCGTGCTTCAACTGTCGGGCGCTAAACTGTGATGGATTTACTGAGACGAGAATTGAAGCACATATGGACGTGTCCGGTGTTCTCTGGGGATAACCTGCAGTTCACTCTTGGATACAATACTGAAAATATTTTAAGCACATGAGATTAAGGTAATTGTCTGAATGTCAAACGATAAAAATAACAAATAGATCACCCGACTCATTGTGCCTGAATGTATTATCGTTTGTGAGCCAACATCATTGTACCCTGTCAAATCAATAGATGATGTCTCTCCTACTAGATATCGAAAGCATGCACACTTATGTTTCATGTAGCTGAATAATTCTATACACTTCTAATTCTTCACAGTTGGTGGAAATTTCAATTAATTACCAAATTTAATACCGAGAGTCTCTAACCGCCGTTAGAAATATAATAAACCCCAATGTCTGTCTCCACGTGCATGCATAAAGCAGCTTCAGCACATGCATGTCATGTCTGTTTCTCGTTATTTCCTCGTAGGCACGTATGTCGATATAAATATATATATGCTACTCCCAAAGTTGAAATTAGCTATATATGCCATAACATGTTGGTACATTCCATTTGGAATACTTCGAAAGATGGACTGAGAGTCTGATACAATAACCACCTTATTAAATAAAATCCTAGTGAGCAATTTTAGGATCGCTTTATTGACCTCAAATTTTAAACAGTTGACGTGTATGCGCCGCTAGCCTTATAAAACATTTATCAACAATTAATGAAACATTATATTGGATAATTTAAACATTGATGGTAAAGATCTTAGAATAATAAGGAATATATATCGGCAACAAATAGCAACCATAAGAAGTGATAATCAAGCAGGAGCATTTCAATACATCAAACAAGGGGTTAGACAAGGATGAGTGCTGTCACCCAATCTTTTCAATTTATACAGTGAAATAATAATGAGATCCATGCCAGATATGCTACGAATATAGGTTTGGGGGCATATTATAAACAACCCACGATACGATGGTGATACAGTTCTGATATATATATATATATATATATATATATATATATATATATATATATATATATATATATATATATATATATATATATATATAAACTCGAAACCCCTCATGGTTGTAGGGGCACCATATTGGATGCTTCAGCACGCAGAGCCCTTCAGAAATTTCTATCCTCGGCAATGGGGATGAGTGAGGAAAACTCTTGTTCTGTCCATTCCTTGATATCTGTCCATGACTTTATTTTCCCTCTTCTGCTTCTGCCACCTTCGACAGTTCCCTGCAGTATTGTTTTTGACAAGGAATCATCTGCATACATGTCCAAGCCATTCTAATTTTCGTCGCTTCACTATTGAAGGCAATGGTTCTTGTATACCTTCATACATCTCTACTTTATTTCTTCCTTACAAATTAGTCTTATATTCCTTATAGGAAATTCGTAGAATTCGTCTGTAGCATTTGTACTCGAAAGCCTGTAATCGTCTCTCCATGTCCACAGTGAGTGTTCGGCTCTCACAACCATACAGCACAACAGAAAGCACTAATGAGTTATACAGTTTGAATTTCACTCCAACACTGATGCTGCTATTCCAAATCACCGTTAGCCTTGCCAAGGACGCTAAGCCATCTCCAGCATTATTTTTAGTTCTGTTTTCCCTTTTTTTTTATCGCTGCATATACTGGATCTGTGTATTTGAAGGTATTCACCACCTCAAGTTTATGTCCATTCATCATGATGTTAATCTATTTTTCTGTTTCTCTGCTGTTAACCAAGATGGTGCTCTTTTCTGTGTTGATGTCCATTCCTACTTGCTAGTAACTTTTTCCAACTTTTCTGTTGACTGTTGTAATTATTGTTCTGATCCAGTTATAAGATTAATATCATCAGCGAAACGCAAGTTGCAAATAGGGCGACCTACGATCGATATAGATCGGATAGCCGAAAATGAAATACGGTTACAAGAAATGATGAATATTATTGCAAAAGAAAGACAAAACAAAGGGTTTGTACTCCTGCCGAAGACGAATGTGTCGGGCTATTGGCGCAAATAAAACGGCGAAACAACGCATTTCCATTCTCTGGACTACATCCTGCTGGAAATCTAGTAGGACCATGGTCCTGCTACAAGGGAGATCTAGCGGGAGTTTGAGAATGAATGCTGAAGAAGAAGGGCTTAGACCGATGTGGTTTTATATAAGAATGTTAAGAACAGCATGGTAAGATAAAAAGAGTAATGGAGATATCTTGAACGAAGTTAACTCCAAAAAAATGCGCTGCTTACCTGCATCATGAAGAAACAATCCACACGAGACATCTTTCATGACACAGGAAAGATGGAGCACATTGTAACAGGCAAGCTGATGAGCAAGAATGGTATGGGAGTGCCAAGAGAGAAGATGGTTGAAAACCTAGAATTGTGGCATCGAAAAACATCTGTATCGAAAATGATTGACTGCACACAAAATAGAAGGATGTAGAAAAACATGATAACCAACGTCACACGGCATGGGTCATAAATAGAAGAATAAAACATTGGCCTACACATGTTTTCATTTAAAAACGAACTTAACAAAAAAAGCCCAGATTCTTGGAAAATAACCAAGGTTGATAAAAAAAAAAGACACAAATCTGAGTGGGAAAACATAGAAGTTGTGACGGTGCTTCTAACTTATGTTAAATAAAACACTTGCAGACGGCAGCTATATTTCCGTGTCATAAAATGTGGCATCTTTTGAATCGTTTATTTTACTGGGGATTTTTTGACGTGTCACAAACGCATTAACTCTTCTGTCCCCAACCACCCTCGTATACAAACCATTTTATATACACTCACGTCATAACACAATCGTAAGCGTTTTCACAGTGTGAACTTGAGTCTAACCAATTATGAGACACGGAAGCAAACATCCAGGTCAATCGTGACAATAAATTGTATTTTGGGCCTGGAACCAGAAACCAAATTGGTTTGTAACTGTTGCGCTCATTAGAGAATTATTTTGTGTAGATTGTCTGACATTTGAACAATAGCACGTTTTACCGATGTCTCACGAAAGGGAATAATGAATATATGCCATCCAGAGCGCTAGGAATATAGTTTGTTAAAACTAGCAACTAAGATACGAACAAATATTTCACATATAAAAAAACTGTTGAATGTATTTGCACATTAGCGCCTAGAGAGTATTGTAATATAAAAATATAGAATTATAATAATTATTTTCATGTTTTTTTCCCTTCATGTTTTATAATCCTTCAGTCAGACATCAGAATATTCAGTCACTCATGAGGTCATTGATTCAGTCATCAGTTTATTCAGTCATCGTGTTTCTCAGTCAGGTTATTCGGGCACTAGGCTATTCAGTTAGTGATCAGGTTATTCAGTCATCAGGTTATTCAGTCATCCAGTTGTTGAATGAGTCATGAGGTTATTCAGTCATTCATCAGGTTACTTAGTCAGTCACCAGGTTATTCAGTCAGGCATCATGTTATTCAGTCAGCCATCAGTTCTTTCAGTACAGTCATCACGTTATTCAACCAATAATCACGTTATTCTGATACACGGTTATTCAGTCAGTCATATGTTTTTCACAATCAGTGTTGTTGTCACGCCACAATAACATTTTTGTTCACGCTTCTTAATTATGTCCTCTGTCATTGTTGCTTTGCCTTTTTGTCAGTCTGGTTCTCTATCAACTTGATCACAGACGATTATGCGCAACTTTAACTGTAGGTGTAACTGTTTCTGTCCATAAAACTCTATTGTGGACTATTTCAACTATACACATGAGACTCCGATATACTTTACCTAATCTTCGACTGTTGTCAGCCCATAATGTCTTTGCTGCCGCACTGATTTCCTACCCAATGGGTTCCAGATAAGTATAAATCCATTAGTCCTTATTTTTAGAGATATCTGTAAAACCGAACATCGACTTAAAAAATGGTATTCACTTAACAGATACTCTCCACAATCAGGAACAATTGAGTAGAACCGAGTACATATGGAAAATCCGGAGTACAATGTGGTCGATCCTCTGCAGCTTAAACTAAGAAGTAATTGTGATACTCTGCCTGCGTTATCTTACAATCTCCTAGTACTGATAGAATGCGGAAGTTGAACTTCGACCCAAACCTTTAGATAAAGTAATTTTAGCAGTATATACACTACGCAGTTAGATTAAGGGAATATTTTTGTAATTGTAAACTTTGATCTTACAAATCATTTCAGGTAGAAGGTGCAATATAGCAACATATGCTATCTTAAATTACTATAAACTGGTAGATGGGATTGGATGCTCCATCTCATATATGGATAAAGTGATCCATGGACCATGCTAAAGTCGTACGAATCAGTACGAAAGGCGCAGATATCGCAGATAAGCTGTAATCCATAAAACAACGCAATTCGTTCTCTGTGCTACATCCTGTGTGCTTGCAGGAATTTGAAAAACCAACGTAGAAGAAGAATACTACACAAAAACAAAAAATGCAGCGCAATACAAGTGTTTTATTTTAATATCCCCTCCGATAGATAAAACCCAGTCAGTACTGGGATTGAAACCTAGACATCACGGACGTGAGACCAATGTTCTAATCTCTCGGCCATGCAACAAACAGGGAAAAAATGACAGGTGGTGGAAAATCTGCACAAATTAAAATCATAATAAAGAGAAATAAACAGCGGCATTACGAAAGCGCAATACTGATATCAAGTTACAAGTTAATATTTCAAGTGTACTTCATAATGTGGGAACAGACAACAAACCATCAGGAATTTGTAATATTTGTCAATTTACATTTTAATTTTCCTCAAATTACTGTACATTTAAACGTTTGTCAAAGTACTTTACATTTTAATCTTTGTCAAATTACTTTAAATTTTAATCTTTGTCAAATTACATTTTAATCTTTGTCAACTTACTTTAAATTTTAATCTTTGTCAAATTACATTTTAATCTTTGCCAAATTACATTTTAATCTTTGTCAAATTACATTTTAATCTTTGTCAAATTACATTTTAATCTTTGTCAAATTACATTTTAATCTTTGTCAAATTACATTTTAATCTTTGTCAACTTACTTTAAAGTTTAATCTTTGTCAAATTACATTTTAATCTTTGTCAAATTACATTTTAATGTTTGTCAAATTACATTTTAATCTTTGTCAAATTACATTTTAATGTTTGTCAAATTACATTTTAATCTTTGCAAAATTACATTTTAATCTTTGTCAACTTACTTTAAATTTTAATCTTTGCAAAATTACATTTAATATTTGTCAAATTACTTTAAATTTTAATCTTTGCAAAATTACATTTTAATCTTTGTCAAATTACTTTAAATTTTAATCTTTGCAAAATTACATTTTAATCTTTGTCAAATTACTTTAAATTTTAATCTTTGCAAAATTACATTTTAATCTTTGTCAAATTACTTTAAATTTAGTCGAATAATAATAAGAAGAAAAAGAAATAGAAGAATATAACACGCAATCCGTTAGTGTCTTAAGATTGAAGTGTGGTATACTGTGTTGTAGGATTGAAGTGTGATATATTGTGTTGTAGGATTGAAGTGTGATATATTGTGTTATATGATTGAAGTGTGATATATTGTGTTGTAGTATTGAAGTGTGCTATATTGTGTTGTAGGATTTAGGTATGCAGTATTGTGTTTAGGATTGAAGTGTGCTATATTGTGTTGTAGGATTGAAGTGTGATATGTATTGTAGGATTGAAGTGTGCTATATTGTATCATGTAATTGAAGTGTGCTATATCGTGTCGTATGATTGAAGTGTGCTATATTGTGTCGTAAGGGGTGAAGTGTGCTATAATGTGTCGTAGGTTTGAATTGCGCCACTTTGTGTCGTATGATTGAAGTGGGCTACATTGTGTCGTAGGGTTGAAGAGTGCTATATTATGGCATTGGGTTGAAGTGGGCTATATTTTGTCGTGGGGTTGATTTGTGCTACATTGTGTCGTAGGATTGAAGTGTACTATATTGTGTTGTGGGATTGAAATGTGACACATTGTGTTTCAAGATTGAAGTATGCTACATTGAAAATATTAGCACAAAATAACCGCCAAACAACCATATTTTTCTTTCATACAGACGCCACATTAACATTTTGACCAATCTTTAATGTAATCAAGTCAGGATTTGCATATACCGTTTTTTCACCTGTACCCTCAACTGTTCCCTGCTGGATAATCTGTGAAATTATTGCTATCTCGCTTCATGTCTAATGCACGTAAGTTTACATTCATGTAATTCTTAAATAGAAATATCTTAAACAAGCATACGAGTTTGTATTGTTCTTGTTTTGAATTGATTTTCAAAATTTGACAGTTTCTATCAGGATATAGGAATGAGTGGTGTCATAATGTACAGCTGGACTGAGGTTCTGCGTCTGTTGATCCGACACATTCGATTTCAGCAGGGCTTCTTGGTCACTTTCAACAACAATGGGACAGTAAAAATAACAATTGACACCTCCCTAGTCGATCTTACAAAATGCATAGCAGTTCACCCTGCTATTTTTCTGCTCCTTTTCGTCCATAACGAACTTCACCCCCCCCCCCCCCCCAACATATGACTCATCATGCATTAGGTAATTAAAAAACAGCTCTTATGGTGAGATACGCTAGTTTCAACCACGGACGGCAGTTTTATTTGGGTATATCGGAGTTTTACGCAGTACAAAATAGTGTAGGTTGTGGTTATAGTAGCCCAGTCACCACAACCTTCTAGGATTGATGTCATGTGACTTATTCTCTCCGGAACGTTGTATTCCCAATGACCTCCTTCAGCCTCCTTGAACCCTTCTCTGTCTTGGGCCATGCGGCTTGCATTTTCCAACAACGTATTCATGTTATCTTTAATTAATGTCGTCAGTTCATCGTCTTCTTGGTCTGCCCTTTCTACTCCATACAGGTGCTCTCTCCTTCATTATTTGTCTTTCTAAACAGTTGTGTCTTTTTATATGACCAAACAGGTGTAATTTTCTTTTTGTTGTTGTGTTTAGTAACCAAAACTCTGACATTTTCAATGTGTTTATTATATCTAAGTTTCTCTTTTTTTCCTTACATGTTATTTTAAATATATTCTGTAGCATTTCATCTCAAAGGCGTTGATCTTCTTTGCCGCTGTTTTACTTAGGGTCCATGTTTCACAGCGCCTGTGTTGCAACCGCAAAAATAGTTATAAGATTACAATGTAATAATGAAAGTCGGACTGGGTGTAAGGGATGCAACCAAATAATAATAGATAATTTGAGTTCACATTAGGGGTAACATTATCTAACTTGATGTTTAAATATAGATCGTAAACAAATGACACGATTACAATACTGTCTTTGGAGGTCGTTGTGGCAGGTTTAACTACAACCTTCATATTTGCTGATCAGCATAAAATAGGATAAAACCAAATTGGACTGACACTTGAAATTTATAAGAGATGTCGTCATTACAAAAGGTACAAATTATAATTATGATTAAATGGGGTCTACTATTAGGCCTTGATCTAATATTAGCTATAATATTTTATGGTAGTGCGTCCTGATATAACCTAATTGAACTTTGTTGTCCACTGGTTGAAATGAGCGCGCCTCTCCAAAAGAGATGTAAACTCATTAACTACCTACCTTAACCTAGGTACAAATCAAAAACGTGCAGGTTTGGATCAGATTACTGATCGATTATTTTCTCCTACAAATACGCATCTCAGAAATAGTGATTGGTTGGATGTAATCTTTGGGAGTCGAACAATCATATGGTAAGATTGACACTGACGTGAAATCTCTAGGGAAATATAAGACAGGAACGACTAGGGAAATGATCTAGGGAAATTCTACACTGGCATGTAAGCAGCATATATGTTTGCAGAATGCTACAGAAAAGAAAGTACCATTACCATCAATCCATGTAGATAAACGAAATATTTGTCAAGAAATAAACACTGATAAGAACAACACAAACTGTCCAGATGTCATATCTAAACCATTCACGTTAGAAGAACTAAAAATATTTATAATGAAATTAAAGGATAGAAAATCACCATGACTAGATGGTATCACCAATGAAATGCTTAAGAACCTAGGACATGCAGCAATGTATAAATCACTACAAATATGCAACTACAGTTGGAGTACAGACAATGTACCACAGTCGTGGAGAGAAGCGCTCATGTATCCTATCTTAAAGTAAGGCAAGGAAACATCTACACAGCAAGTCTGGGTTTTTTTAAATAATTGCTGCTGTATTTGAAAGCTCTTCGGTGCTCTGATACAGCTTTATGTGAATATCCATCTCTGTGGACCAGAGTTCTTCCCTTAACTGGTTTAGTGTATTGCAGTCTTTCAGGATATGTTCAATGATCTGTGTTGTCTCTCCACATGAACACAGAGGTGATGGAACCAGTTTTAATCTATTTAAGTGGCTGTTTAGTCTGTTGTGTCCTGTCCTGTTGTGGAAGATACCTGCTCAGCTCTGTAGAGATAGTGATAGTTGTCTTTTGGGTGGTCGACTTTCCTGATAGCTTTGATGAGGGTCCTATTTTTTCTTCATATGTGATTTCCTGGTCTTTTTGCTACTGTGTTGCCCCATTCTTTGCCAGCCTATCTGCCTCTTCATTTCCTGGTATGCCAGGTGGGATGGTATCCACTGTAGTACTACCCTTCTTTGGATTCTCACTTCTCGTATGGCTTCCTTCAGGTCTGGGAGTTTGTCCCTGTCAAGGGTTTGTAGGACGGACATAGCATCAGTACGAAACACCACCTTTTGACATTGGATTGTTGTGTTTTTAATTATTTCTGCAGCAATATTTAGAGCCTGTATTTCTTCAGAGACGCCCATCTTACACGATCAACTTTTTTCATCATTCTTTTATTTCAATTATTTACTCATTTCAAAATTGACCATATCTGACAGAGATAGATGTCAATTTTCTGTGTCAATGAGAAAATATATGTGTGTGTGAAGAAACTTCTTCTGTTCATGCGGAATTTGCCGGGGAAACATAAAGATTTACTTACATACTGCCAATTCTTGGAGTTCTTCAAGCTGATTTCAATTAAGCGATTCAGTGATGTTCTAAACATGAATATACCATTTTGGGTTCTAGATCCTTTGTTACATGCAAACACAGCAGGATCATCACAGTGTGATGGCATCTGTTGAAGGGCAATATCTGATGTTTTCTTGATATGTCTTAGCTCATATCTGATGTTGTACAGAAGGCTTTCATTTCTGTTGCTCTGGGTTGATTCCAGTAGGGATCTGCAATCTGTGAATATAGCTATCTTCTTTGGTCTTGGCAGTCCTGGTTCAGTGAAGATACTGCTTGTGCTCTAAAGTTGGAGAAGTATTTCCCAATTTGAAAAAAACTTTTGATATTATCTTACTGTCTTTGAGTCTTATAAGAATTCCACCTCCTCCATTCCTTACTGCTCCCTCTGCCAATCCATCTGTGTAGACATGTGTCCATTCCTTATTCCTGTATGAGTCCGGTATTTCTTATTAATTATTTCAGGAACCTCTGTTATTATGGAGACGTTTTGAAAACTATTTCTGGCTCTTTAAAATCCGTTAATGTTTCAATTTCATTTAGGAGGTTTGTGAGGATATCTTTGTGTTGTTGATGGAGATGGTTGGAGATATGACAGAAGTTGGTTCTCTTCAACCTGCTTGTGGTTGATCTGGAAATTTGCGCATGCATCGGATTGTTTGGCATGTGTTTAATTTGTTTCCCTTTGCACAAACACTCTTTCTTCTCTTCTGTTATCCAGTGGGCGGATGTTTACATGTGTTTTCATTTCATGGATTGCAGTGGTTTTCATCCCTCCAGAGATTGGTCAAAGTCCTGCATTTTGTACTTTAGATAGGCAACTAGTATTTGTTTTTGATGATGATGTCCATGCTGTCATTCCATATTCTACTACAGGTCTGACTGTATCCATGTAGACTTTTCGGAGAATACGTCTATTTGCTCCCCAGCTTGTGCCTGCACGTTTCTTCATCAAGGTTAGTTTCCTGGTTGATTTTTGTTCAGTGGTTATCAGGTGTGGTTTCCATGTGAGTCGCTTGTCTAGTTTGACCGCGAGATGTGTAGAGTTCTCCTCATGTGCTAACTCACTTCAATGTATTTGTAGATTTGCTATTTCTTGGTGGTTTGAAACGAGAAGATAGTTGTCACAGTTTTGGAGAGGTTGATTTGGACTCCCCAATCAGATGTTCGCTCACTTATGGTGACAAGTGCGGTCTGCAATCTGTTATTTGCAGTAGATAGGTTACCTGCCAGGAAGAAAAGCCATTTGCATGGAGGGCCTTTGAAATATTATGTGACAGTTTCTCTCAAATATCATTAATTAATACTAGGAAGAGGATAGGAGAGATCACTCCTCGTTGAGACACTCCTTCTTGGAGAGTAACAGGTTTGCTTAGTTTACCATCTACTTTAACTCTTTCTGTACGGTAGCAGATGAAATATTTTATCCAACTGAACATTATGGCTTCAATTTTGTTTTGGAGAAGCTTGAAGCGAAACCGATATTTCCACATATTATCGAAGGCCTTGCTCAAGTCCATAAAAGTTGCCAGTACTTTTTCCTTCTTTTAAAAAGTTTTTTTCGATTTCCTGTGCTAGGTATATAAGCTGGACTTCGGTGCTTCGATTTTTCCTATAGGCCGACTGTGTCTTGGTGCGCTTCTGGTTTTCCTCTAGGTATTTTATTATTCTAGAGTTGACTATTCGCTCCATTATTTTTCCTACGCAACTCAACAGGTTGACAAAGTCGGTAGTTTGACTTGTTGGTTTTTTTTCTTTTCGTTTCTTACCGATTGGGTTGATGGCAGTTTCACGCCATAAGTCTGGAAAAATTACCAGTTCTCCATGATTGGTTGAAGATGGTAAGGAGCTTGTTTCTGCTGATTGCCCCTAGGTTCCTGATCATATCATTGGTTATGTCATCCTTTCCTGGGGCCTTTTTGGTTTGTAGTTTTCCTATGGCACCATTTAGTTCTGCGAAGGTACGTGTATGAGAGAGTGTTGTTGTGCTTTCTTCCTTATAGAAGTCAGCTAAAATGTTTGATGCCATTTTTCCTGTGTGGAATTTTCCCGCTTCTTTGGTTACATTCTTGTAGTTTTATTTCTTTATTTCTTTATTTAGAGTCCTTGTAAGGTTCCACAGTTTGCTTGTGTCTTTTGTCATGTTTAGGATGCTGGTCTTTTCATGCCAACTCTTTTGAATCTGTGTTCTTTTCTGCTCATTGAATGTGTGTTTGATTTTATTGTTTTTTCTACTGTATGGTTTTGCTCCATTGTGTGCCTTGCATCATTTAGCTCGTTATGCTATTTTATAGGGTCTCACTTCAATAAGGCTTGCATTCTCTTCATCTGCCCTTTGGGATTGCCTTCTATGTGGATTGGAGTATCGCTATATTTAATTGTGAGATGTGGTTTATGTTGTTAGTGAGAGTGATATTCTGGCAGATATGGTCTGTTTGTTCACTGAAAAGGGCCGAGTTTGCATTTTGGAAGTTCCAGCTTGGAGACATGTAATGTTGTCCTGTACTTCTGTCTTGGTGATTTGCAGGATGACTGGTACATGGTCACTTCCTTCCAGCTGACTTTCTACTGTTCTTGTAATGTGTCTATCTATGTCCATCTGTTGCCATGGCAAGATTTTGTGAGCTACTTTTTTCCAGACTCTGTAGTAGAATGTTGATGTATGGTCTGGCTAGTTTATTAGAATTAATTTATTTTCCATCATCCAGTCTTCTGTCTCTTCACCTCTTTGATCCATATCCTCGTAGCTCCAGCTTGGTGAGTGGCCATTAAAGTCACCCACTATTAGGTGTCTCGATTCCTCTATCTTTAGTTGACATAGTTATATTTTTATGGCAGGAGGGCTGTGGCAGTTTGTGATTGATGTTTCTCCGTCAGGCAGCAGCAATTTCTTTGTTATATCTTCGAGTTCTCCTTCTCCATATCTGTTTACTGCAGCTGTTGATATTTTTATTACAAATGTCACTATTCCTCCTTTGACTATTTTGAATCGATCTTGGCGAAAGGGCTCATACCCCCGAATAAAGAATATATGCATGTCCTTTATGTGAGTCTCGTGTATGCACATTGTGTCGATCTGGTTTTTCCTCAGGAATTCCTGTAGCTCATGCTTTTTGTTTCGCACTCCTTCTGCATTCCACTGAGCAACTCTGTGACGTTTGGTTTGGTCAGTAGTACTACTCTGCGTTCCCTTGACCTCTTGGTTAGCAGAGAAATGGTCGCTTGGTGGGCCCTTTCTAAGCAGGGGGAAAGGCTTCGTATCTCCCCGATTTTAGATGATAGGAGCGACGTCATTATGACAGGATTTATTGTCACATGATCACATTTCTGCAAAAGCGTGTGTGTTCTACTTTATCCCAGTATTTGCACCATCGCTGGCTAACATACTCCGTCTTCGGCAGGCTGTGTTTTTCTGTCTGTGATGTCTCCCATAACCTTCCATTTCCCAATGGCACATGCAAGGTAGTAGTTGTTTGTATATAGAGTGTTCTCTCTTAGGAAAGCTGTCTTACTGGACTTATAAAGCCTTTCCTGCCCAAGTGCCCCCCCCCCTAAACCTACCACACACCTGTCCCAAACCCCGCTCTCCCATTAGTGCGGTATTAATGCGGTATCCGCGATCCCACCCCAGCAACCTGATCTTATAGCGGCTCATACTATCTTGATGTTGTCAGTTACTGGACACATGGGGTATTTCAGTGGGGATATTAGCGCACCTGATATCTCGCCCCGTCCTCGTATTCAGCAACACCACTTGGTCAGCGGCTCCGTATTTGCCCCAGAGGCTTATTTGTAGCTGACCTCTATAGTGACTTTTCCACTATCCGCCACCTGTGGACGCTCCTGGTAGGAGTTGGTAGCTTCCCCAGGCTTTTCAACATTGACCTTTACCACCCATGTTGCTATGTTGTCTGCTTCCTTTTGTATTTTCTTGTTGGCGATCTTTAGATATTCTACACACCATCAAGTCATCAGCGTACATGGCAGCTTTAACAGCATAGGTAGTAATGTATAATTAGTTGCTAGTAAGTTGAAAATATCAAACCGCTTGAACGAGCAAAACTGTTTTAATTAGGGAGTGGGGTGTGTGTGTGTGTTTACAACACTTATGTCTTGCAAAGTGGACGGCGGTCCAAAAAAGTTTGAGAACCTCTGCTCTAGATGATACATTACTTTTCTAATAGGTATTGCCTTGGCAACATGGTAAAATTGATAAAAGTAAAATTGATAAAAGTAAATGGGGCGGGGGGGGGAGATGGAGTTTACCTTTAAAAAAACCAGCCAATCACTTCGTTTTTGTGGAATTATTAATTATATCTACCATCTGGGAGATTATTTAAAAAATGAAAGTAGGGTGTTTCATTTTGCTTGTTTCTTAGAGCTAAAGATTATACTCAATTTTCTTAAAGTGGGGAATGGACCACTACAAACTCTTGCCCCATTTATGTACTGGTTTGTCCAGTGAATTGCCATATACATTTATGTACAGGCTTGTTCAGTGACTTACGACATACATTTATGTAGATGTTTTACCAGTGACTTCTACATACATTTCTATACGTTTTACCAGTGACTTACCACATACATTTATGTACATGTTTTACCAGTGACTTGCCACATACATTTATGTGTTACAGACTTGATAAAGAACGCATACAAGTGGAAAGACCACAAAATGAAGTGGAAACATTTCGCCAAGACGCATGTCAAGACTGGATTGATTGCTACATTCTAATGAGAATATTTTAGCAATATAACTTAAAAAAATGTAAATAAAACTCCTATAAAAGTAAAAACTCCTTATTTATTTTTAAGACCGCGTGAGATGTCGTCACAACTCCCGTCCGATAATCTCGTTTCTCTAGAAAGCCTCGTCCAAGTACTTGGTCACCTAGGATCTTAATTAGTTATATTGTTGTCTGTTGCTCGTGTTTGAAAGCGTTTGCTTTAAGAGGCTTAATCACTTAATACTACACACTAAGAGTTGGCTAGGCACCGTGATCAGGCAAGGTATTCAAAGCCTGGCCATATAGGTATATTTATTCTATTATTTATTTCACATAGTCAACAAGTGTGTTGACATGAGGAGGACTTTGTTTATGTTCCGCTAGATGTCTGCTTGCACAAACTCTGGTTACTTCAGCGCCGAATCGTGACCAATTAAATATAAGACCTGCTGGCGTATTGGAAAACATCCTTAGTTGAAAGCAGTTTGCCTCGACTTAACCCCCATACTGAACAAACAAACAAAAAACAGTTTTCTAAAATGATTAACTAAAGTTAATCTTTCCCGTGATTTTTATTGGCTGTCGACACAAAGTATAGGGCTTACAAAATGTGACCAATGAAAATGAGAGGGAAAAACATGATTATTTTTAGAGGACTGTTTTCAAATTGGCCAACAGTTCTTATATTTACTATTGATCACGGCCGAATACCGTGCGTAAGGCATAAACCAGTGTTCTTCAGTTTCAACAATGTCATGCTGTAGTTCTTGCTTGTTGTTGAGACCAATAATATAGGGGCCTACTACAAAACTGCAACATATTTGGAACACAGACTGAAGTGGATCCAAATGATCTACTCGAAACCAGAGAGCAGTTCGTTCACACATCTCATACACAAAACCACATGGTGAAACCTTCTTACACAGATCACAGGCATGCTGTAACAGTATATATATATTTTTTATAAGAAGCACAATTAATTTTGGCAGAAGTTGAGTAGTGAACACGAATTTAGAAAAAAGTCACAAAATAAAATACTCATGGGTAAAAAAGTCATAGTTTACCCGTGTTTCATCATTCCAAATTTGATATATATAAGCACAATTTTGGACTCCTTAAAGATACTGTCACAGAAATTAACAAACAAATAAGGGAGTTTTATTTTGTGCACACACTATACAAAGTATAGGCCCACAGATTAAAACATTCATACAGGACAAATACATAAAGGCATTTTATTACAAGATATTGCAGCACAAAAGTCAGAGCCATTTTAATTAACCAAATAGGGTATATCATAAAACACCCACACATTCATTGGCCTTCTACTACTTGGGTACAAGACTAACAAAACAACATTCACGCAACATTTGGTCAAGCTACAAGCACCCCTTTACATCTTAGAGTTAAAAGAGGGTACGAATGCTTCAACCGCCTACATGGAGACATTCACCAACCTTTACAATGCAGGTGTCACGCCAAGGCTAGAGAAATAGCCTTTAGGTTAATTACAACCATAATATGATAACAAGCACGTAGTGTAGAACTAACGCCAAAACAAATGTAAACTTTGCTAAAGAAATCTCCCAGAATCCGAAAACCACATCTTTTACACACGCAGTAAAGACACTCCTACTAGGGAGAATTAAAAAGACATAATAAAAACGCACATACAAAATACAGAAATTTACAAATATAGCATGTTGAACGTTATGTCTCAGACAACAGATGTACACAACAAACTGACTATCTTGTTATCTCATACCCGATATGGTATTGTCGCATAAAGGCAGTGTTCCACAACGCAATATTCCAACCACATACAGTCTTACGTATATTCAATCAGGTGACCATAACATAATATGAACATGTACAGAAACATGTCAATAGCCACGCTCTCCATCAATTAATTGTTTTCATCTTGTTTTACTCATTTAACTAAATTATACAGGTCCACCACATATAAACTCACAGGCAAAAGTTATCACATTTCATACGGACAAGTCGGACAAGTAGGTTAATGAGTTTGCCTCTCTTTTGGAGAGGTGTGCTCCTTTCAACCAGCGGTAAGTAGGTAGGTTAATGAGTTTGCCTCAATTGTTGTTATTTGACATCCTTTGATATAAATGCTGTATATCTTCTTCTTCTTCTTCTGCGTTCGTTCTCAAACTCCTGCAGATTAGCAGGATGTAGTCCGGAGAACGGAATGCGTTGTGTCATGGTTTACAGCATTGCTCCGATATCTGCGCCTTTCGGCTTGACACATCCGACATCAGCATGGCCATGGGTCACTGGCCCTATATGGGATGAGGCAGCCAACTCCATCCCATAACTTCCTTAGTCGCCTTTTACGACATGCATGGAAGGTAAACAGTGTTGTTATTCTTTGCTCCCCTTTCGGGTCCCGCAACACATGGGCGAATATTATATATAAAATAAAAATTTTATTTTTTTCAATTTAAATAATGCAAAAATATTTTTTTGTTTTATTATTATTGTCTACTATTGATAACTTGAGATGCTGATGACACTGTTCTTATTGCCAAAAGTGAGAAAGAAATACATGATATCGTACTAACAGAAAGCAAAGACAAAAATCTTTTCTTAAATAACAAGAAGTCAAAGTGATGATTGTTTGTAAGAAACAAAATTCCACAGCGTGCAAGATCAAAGTAAATGACTCAACACTTAAACATATCTAATAATTCCAATATTTAGAAACAACGATGATATCAGATGGAAGACGTTCAACAGAGATAAGAAACAGAATGCGGCAGGAAAAGGCAGCATGAACGAAATGAACGATATCATATACTATGTAACAATAACCGTCTATCATTAGCGATGACGGCAATAGTTTGTTTCAGACTTGTATCTCTCTGGCATGTGCGAGGATAACAACAACAGTTTCAGACTTGTGTTTTTATATCTCTCTGGTATGTGATGAGATGACAAGTTTCAGACTTGTATTGTTGTATCTCTCTGGCATGATTGATATGAGATGACAAAACAGTTTCAGACTTGTATTGTTGTATTTCTCTGGTGTGTGATGAGATTACAACCATTTCAGGTTTGTATTGTTGTATCTCTCTGATGTGTGATGAGATTACAACAGTTTCAGACTTGTATTGTTGTATCTCTCTAGTATGATTGATATGAGATGACAAAACAGTTTCAGACTTGTTTCGTTGTATCTCTCTGGTGTGTGATGAGATGACAACAGTTTCAGACTTGTATTGTTGTATCTCTCTTGTGTGTGATAAGATGGCAACAGTTTCAGACTTGTATTGTTGTATCTCTCTTGTATGATTGATATGAGATGACAAAACAGTTTCAGACTTGTATTGTTGTATCTCTCTTGTATGATTGATATGAGATGACAAAACAGTTTCAGACGTGCGTTGTTGTATCTCTTTGGTGTATTCGGAGATGACGACAACAGTTTCAGACTTGTGTTTTTGTATCTCGTACGTAAGTAGTTAATGAGTTTACCTCTCTTTTGGAGAGGCGTGGCCCTTTCAACCATCGGACAAGTAGGTTAATGAGTTTGCCTCTGTTTTGGAGAGGTGTGCCCCTTTCAACCAGCGGTAAGTAGGTAGGTTTATGAGTTTGCCTCTCTTTTGGAGAGGCGTGCCCCTTTCAACCAGTGGACAAAGTCCAATTAGGTTATATCAGGACACACTACCAAAAATATTAGAGGTAACAAAGACCCCAACATATCTGTAATTCAACCAGCGGTTTGTTTGTTAAATGAAGGGATTAAAGCCTCTTAGTTGAGGCACGACCCTTTCAATCTAAGACAGAAGTATATTTTGGTTATATCAGGCCGCATTCAACCAGCGGACAAAGTCCAATTAGGTTATACCATGACACACTACCATAAAATATTAGAGGTTGCAAAGACCCCAAGATTTACCGGTAAGTCAAAGTTTCATACTTGTATTGGTGTATCTCTCTGGTGAGTGCGAAGATGACAACAGTTTCAGACTTGTGTTGTTGTATCTCTTTGTATATTCTTATTACTTGGAGATTACTTGTCCCAATAAAACTTGTTGCATTATTTATGATTGTGTCCCTTGTATAATATGTTTTATGTCCCTTTATACCAAAGTTATGGGTAAAATTCGTTTCAATAAAGTTTGTTCCGTTTAATATATGTTGGTCTCTACTAGGACAGTCCCAAACCGTTTCAGAAGTGTGTGTGTATGTGTGTTTTTTATTATCTCTCTGATGTGTGCAAAGATGAAGACAGCAGTTTCAAACGTATGTTTTTGTGAGATTACAAAAACAATTTCAGAAGTGTGTTTCTCTTGTGTGTGCGGAGATCATGACAACAGTTTCATACTTTGTTGTTGTATCTCTCTGTTGTGTTCGGATATGACAAAAACAGTTTCAGACGTGTATTGTTGTAAATCTATGTTATATACTGAGATGACAAAATAGTTTCAGAAGTGTGTTTCTCTGGTTAGTTAGTTAGTTGGTTGGTTAGTTCGCTAGTTAGTTCGTTAGTTAGTTAGTTAGGTGATTGGTTGGTTAGTTGAAAAGGAATCATTATCCACACTAGTCTCACACTCTCGTGCTATATCTATTAAGGAGTTCAAAACGTCAGTTCGATCCATTGTCCCATCGCCATGTTCCACAATCGCGCATGACGCCATCTGATCTGCTCTTTCTTTCTCTCTAACACCCACATTCCCAGGTACGAAAATAAATGTAACCACTTTCAGCTTCGCCTTTCTCAAGGCCTCAATTCACTGTTCGCGAACGAGACCCACTTGCACCTTCCTAATCATACTCATAGAGTCACTCAAGATGCAGACCTGCGTTACCTTTTGTGTGCCTACCCACTCACAGAATATTCCAGAGTGTTGGTTACTAAACACAATAACAAAAAGAAAACTACGCCTGTTTGGTCATATAAAGAGACATAACTGTTTAGAAAGACAAATAATGGAGGGAAGAGTACCTGGGAAGAGGAGAAGGGGCAGACCAAGAAGACGATGGACTGACGACATTAAAGATAATATGAATACATCGCTAGAAAATGCAAGCCACATCGCCCAAGACAGAGAGAGGTTCAGAGAGTTCATTGGGAAGACAACGTTCTGGAAGGAATACGTCACATGACACCCACTCACATGCCCTGGTCACCTTCATAATCTCCATGGTCATGCTACTCGTAGCAACTGCAAAGCCCCCCATTCCCTGATCTTTTTACCAGCGAACTGAGCTGGGAAAGCCCAAGCACTGTGAACATGTCTAACCACAGATCCATTATTGTATATAATCACATCCCCCTCTTTGGCATTACCACTGACCAAAGCCTACACTTCTTTCTCCGCAGCTGTGGGACATCATTCTCTGCGAAGTTACATTACTACTATCAAATACGTTTCGAAATATGTGAGTAGACCTATCCATTCCCGTACCTGCTGTCACATCTTGCAATGTGCACACGCTTTGTATGACATCCTCAGCACGTCCCATCCACGACTTCCCTCTCTTAAGACTGCTACCTCTGTTTCTCTGGTGTGTGCGAAGATTATGACAACAGTTTAAGACTTTTTGTGTGTGTCTCTCTTGTGTGTGTGGAGATCGTGCCAACAGTTTCAGACTTTTTGTTGTATCTCTCTGGTGTGTGCGAAGATGACAAAAAAACAGTTTCAGACGTGTGTTGTTGTATTTCTCTGGTGTGTGCGGGAATGACACAATTTTTTAGAAGCGCTGTTTCGTACTGTCCATGAAGTTCTCCCTATTCTTCTAAATATCCACATCTCAATGGCATCAATTCTCTGGACTGCATTCTGCTAATATGTATGATTTTGAGAATAAACGCAGGATGAAAGACTAGTGTTATCCCTCCAAGGCCAGATAAATAGAAAAGGGGTAAATTAGTAAAATTAAAAATCTTGCAAACAAATTCATCAAATTGGGATACTTTTGGAAGTTGTTCCAAAGGACTAGGGCTACTTTTGTGAATCTTTCCTGGCATTTTTCTGTTACTATTTGGCAATACAATGACCAATGATCATACTGACCAACCACTCTGTCCTAGTAAAAAGTCTGGCCTTGGACCTATTTGTGACCAATCGGCGAGTGTCCAGTACAAACATTATACCTGTCTGGGGCGGACATAATTTAAAAAAAAATCTGGCGCGGAACAGAAGTTTGTCAAGTAGACCAGATTCAGTGTCCAGTTCTGTCACAGCAATGGTTGTAAGTAGAATTTAGAACACCATTAATTTATTGAATAATTTATAACTAGACATCTAGATTTTGAGTGGTCTTACTTTGTTAACATCTCCAGTTCGCTTTGTTATTAATTAAACTCCATCTAGGCCTACTAACTAGGACTAAGCTTAGCCAGTGTTGTTACTAATTTAAAACCAACGTCTTGTTTTGAAACCGCGAGTTCAACATACAACAAACTACAGCTTTGGGGAATACCTCAAAACTAGGTCAAATTCCACCATGACCGTAGATACGTGGATTGCGCCAAAAAGCCATGTGCATTTCGGGGTGGGGTTCAACACATCAACCCATCCCTGATGATGTTCCTCCTTCGTAAGCGAAGATGAGCATGGCACGAAAAACATTAAATGCGATGGGAAAGAAAATATAAATAAATAATTAAAATTGGTAATTAACTAATTTGGTTTGTGAGTTCATAGATGCCCGATGAGTTTAATTCGTGCACGGAAAGTTCTATTGCAGTGCATGCAGGAGTGCTGAGGGTTCGAGGTAGGATAATTTACAGATTTGTCCTAACGCTTCTTGTGCTTGTAGATTGCCCACATTGTTCTTTTTCAAATTTCATGATGCCAGCAGTGATCTGGGTGTGCCAGGCTGAGCAATCAAGTGCTGTAGTCTCCCAGGAGCTAAGATCATTGCTGCAGTGCTTGAGAGACCTTTTTAGGTGATCCTTGAAGCGCTTTTTCTGCCTTCCACTTGAACGTTTATCTTCGCACAGCTCCCCATAGAATAATCTCTTTGGAGGGCGCTTGTCCAGCATACGGACGATGTGGCCAGTCCAGCGGAGTTGGGACCTAGTCAGCATTGCATACAGGACTTCTGAAGAATTTCCGTATCTGGTACACGATCCTGCCAACATACTCCCATGAGGTTTCGTAGGCACAGAAGATGAAAAGAGTTGAAGCTGTCGAGCGTGTCTCGCATAGACAGCCCAGGATGACGCAGCATAAAGCAGTGTTGGTAGAACCACTGCATGGTACAAGTCCAACTTAGTTGTCAGACTGAGAATACGCCTTATCCAGACGTTGGCACGAAGGCTCTCGAATGCTGCACTGGCACGAGCAATACGCAGGGCAACATCCTCAACTGTCGCAGTTTGTGATAGCGTGCTGCTGAGATATACAAACTTATTGGCAGTAATAAGTTTTTGTCCCTTTACTGTGATCACTGGTTCTGTGTACGGGGACACCTGACGCTGGTTGCTACATTACTAATGACTTTGCGGTGTTGATGGTGAGACCGAATGCATCACAGGCCAAAGAAAAGAGGTCCATACTGTCTTGCATGTCCGTATCCCCCTTATAAGGGCCTGTAGTCATGTGTCACGCATGTATGTGATGTGATCTAATATCATAGTTTGCAGTTTTACATTCTCGTAAATAAATTGTTGACATGTTTGTTTGAGAACCCCAGGCATTGCAAGCGATTAGCTCTTACTTTCTATGTGCAGAGGGGTGGTTTTTCTGAGCTTTCTTTCATACCCAGGAGACTTCAGTTTTCGGCTTAGTGCAATGCCTAATGAAGGAGCCTTCTACTCAGAGGGGTGGGAGAGGGGGTCTAAATTGTTGACATAGTTTATCGACAGCCCCTTTTATTAAAAGGCTGAAACATTGAAGCCTTAATAGTTAATGGTGCAAAGACACTTAGCACGGGACGCATGACATGAGGCAATTAAAGAGGTCTGGGAGATGGATTTGACTGGTCCTTCATAGGTTCAAAGTGACCAAAAGCAAAAGCCACGCAGAATAAAATACGGACCATGTATAGACATGTGAGAAAACTCCAATCAACTTGTCTCAGAAAGTTATGAGTCATCCCATAAAGGGTCAGTGACCCAGAGGCCATGGTGAAGTTAGATGTTTCTGGCTGGAAGCCGCAGATATCACAGCTGAACTGTTAACCATGACAACACATTCCGTTCTGCAAACTATATCCTGCTAATCTGTAGGAATTTTGAGAATGAACACAGAAGATGTAGTTTGCAGATAATCAATGACATCAGCACCATAAGCATTCAATATAGACAATTTCTTGATGTTATGCATTCAATTATACATTCAATTATAATTCTGTTTTCCTCTTACAAGTTTACTTTCAACTTATCTTCCAGAATTGTTTCTTTTACATGTACTGTTAATTATATGCAACCACTTATACTATTTACTCATTTTGTTACATAAGAAACCAGGAACACCCTCTTCAGGATTGCATCCACATGACTGTCAGCTACAAGAAGACTGTGGCAAGCAGATGTTTCTTGATGATGAGGAGCAACAATACAACCATCAGATAGTAATGAAGCAGGAGTTAAATACAGTTGATGAAATAAATACAATGCCTGTGGTAGTCCGTAGAAGAATTAAATCAATACCACATCTGCTGAAGAACAAGTATTGGAATAAGAAGCTAAGAAACATAGCCGGCAAGAGATCTAGTGAATATGTACGTTTGCTACAAAATGATCTACACAAAGTAAGTAGATGCACACCATTTGTCTTCATTAACATTTGTTTGATCAGTGGAAAAATAAGTGTAATGTGATGGACATTGTGTGCAGAGATATGTTTTGAAGTAAGGTAGATGCAAGTTTTATTGATGGATGTAAGATATATTGTTGTTGAGGAATGTAAGATGGACAAGTTTTATTGGTGGATTTAAAGTAACCCATTATTGATGGCTGAAAGATAGCCCCTTATTGATAGATTGCTATATTTGGATGTATGTTAGGATAAAGTCTTTTTAATAGATGTAAGATAGTTATTTTCGGCCTGCTACATTCAACTTCAGCATTGCTTTGGGTCACTGACTATATGGGATATGGCAGCCACATCCATCCCATAACCTCCTTAGTTGCCTCATGACATGCATGGAAGGTAAACAGTGTTGTTATTCTTTGCTCCCCTCTTGGGCCCTGTCAACACTCGGGTGAGATAGACTGGGTTATATTTGGGTGTAGGATAGACTTAATATTTATTGAAGTTTCCTGATCGACTAAGATGGATGGAAGTTTCATTGATGGAATTAAGGAATATTGAAGTTGTATTGATTGATCATTACAGCCAAAACATGCAGAGTTGAAGGCTACGCACTGAATGCGATATGCTACTAATTTATTATTGATTAATGTGAGGAGGGATATTATCAATGGACTGAAAAGTTAATGGTATGGTAGGCTGAAATTTTATTGAAGGAGGGGTACAGTAGAAGTTTTATTGATGCATATAACTTAGATTGATGTTTTAATGATGGGTGTAAGGTAGATCAATGTTTTATTCGCCCATGTATTGCTAGAGTCCGAAAGAGGAGCAAAGAATAGTAACACTGTTTACCTTCAATGCATGTCGTAAGAGGCAACTAAGGAGATTATGAGCAGGGTTGGCGGACATATCCCATATATGGTCAGAGCACCACAGTAGTCACGCTGAAGTCAGGTATATCAGACCAAATAGCATGTATATTGCAGTAAAGCTATAAATCACGACGCAGTGCTCTACAATATCTATTTTGCTAGTCTGCAGGGTTTTGAGAAAGAATACAGATGTTTGTTATGCAAATAAAGTTAACAGATATGAATAAAGTGAGTTAAAATTTTATAAATGAAAGTATTATAGATTGAATTTATATTCAGTGAAGTGGAAAACATTGAATTATGTCTCTTTTTATTTTGTTCATCTGTAACAGGCCTATATCTGAAGTTTTGTTTTTTCTATAAACTTGACTGTTCTGTAACTCATACGGAGGTTCGTAGATTTTTTTCTTCCACTGTTGTTTCTCTCGGCCAGTGTATTTGCCTCAGCATTTCATATTCCTGAAGATGTTCTGCTGTCTAAGGTGCCTGTACACATGGCTGTGTTGCCAATATGGACTTCTAGTGGCTGAGAATATATGTGGCTGTGGAGTAGGTTAGTTTTCAAATGCCTGAAGATTAGCAGAATGTATTCTTCTGCAGCATACTTTCTCAAACTCTCGCTGAATTTCTCTTGTAGCAGGACCATGGTCCTATAAGTTTTCCTGCAGGATGTAGTATCAATAATGGAAATGCGCTGTGTCTCTGTTTTATATGCGCCAATAATGCAAAGACATATCCGTCTTCTGCGGAGAAAGTATTCAGAATAATATAATGCATTGTGTCATGGTTTACTGCTTGGCTGTGATATCTGCATCTTTTGGGCTGACAATTCCAATTCTAGAATGACTTATCGTTCATACTGACTCACTATTGAATGGGACAGCCAACACTAATCACAAAACTTCCTTAGTTGCCTCTTAAACATGCATGACACATAAGTGTCATTATACTTTATTCCCTTTTAGGCTAAAACAATACCTGTGTGACATTGAACTATGAAATAAGGATGCACTTGATACTTACAGTATTCAATTTAAAAAATATGGAAACATTGAACCAAGAAATAAGGGAACATAAAACTAAGACATATTGAACCAAGAAATCTGTCTATTTAATATTGTGGCCCTTGTTTGCCTTGAGGTGTCAGGGGTAGAAGAGTTCTCAGGCGATGGCCTTCTTGTGTGCTTTTTTTAAGTTTGTTCCAATGACTCTTTAATTTTTGTGATCCATCTTTTATATGGTCTGCGTCTGACTTTGTAGCAATGATTTATGTGGCGCTCTGTATGTTGGTAGTCTGGAAGTGTGTGAAAATGACTTGATCTGTTGTCTCTTGATGTGTTCCCATACTGGTATTGTTTTGGTTATCTGTCTGATATTATCATTTCTAATTCTATCTCTTAATGACCCTCCAAGTATTCTTCGTAGACTTTCTAATATTTCTGCTGTCACTATTTTTCTTTTGTCTTGTGCTGTCAATGTCCAGAAACCGAAAAATAAAAGGACATAAAACTAAAACATATTGAACAAGGTAATTAAAATATAACATCCAGGGTCTGAATGGGGAACAAAGAATAACAACACTGTTCAGCCATGCATGTCACAATAGATTAACCCCTTAGCTGCACTGAGTAAAAAAAACTCAAATTGTACCTGCAGTGCAGGGAAATTTCAAGGGCTGTTAATTTTTTCTCTTTAACCAATTTGCCCACTGCATTCTCATGATAAAGAATTGGAGTGTAGATCTATTATTACTGTATGCTCTAATTTATGAATTTACAAGCATAATGTTTCTTTATATTATAGAGAGACAGGCAAAACCTTTATATACATTTGTCTTGCAAAATAAAATATTTCAAACAAATAGACCTAATCATAATAACTCGTTTTATTCTGGACACAAAGTTTTTCCTATCAGTAATAAAGCTTGCCAGCATATTTATTTGTCCCATCACAAATATGTTGTATAATAGTATGTTGTATAACACATTTAAAAATTCTGAAAATGTTTACATGATCAATATTTTGAATCATTATACCATTATTGACAGTTAATGTTTACCTTACAATCTCACGAATTTCAAACACGTGCTCTGCATAGCCTGGGCCTATAGGGCCTATTATCTGAATTACCAAATTAGTACTAGTATCACAATGCAAATTAACACTTTCAAAATCACTTCCTGAATCAGATCATCCATGTTAGAATTATAAAAGAAATTTTTTTCCAAATGTTTATAATTTTCTAATTCATTTGAGTGTATGTTGTCACCATTGTAAGGTCAATGTAAAATGGCTACACAAAGAAATGCTCATGTGTTAACACACAGAAAGTAGTAATTATGCTTCCAAATGTGTGCAAATATGGAAATTGAATTGTTAGTTGACCTTTAGACAGCTTAAACTAGCCAATCAAAGTATTTGAACACTTTGACAGCGTAAAGAGCTTTCAGGGATAAATTATATGAATATACGGCAAATCATTCCTTAAGGAGATATCTGCAAAATAGAGGCATCTTTTCATAGTATACTTAAAGGATACTTTAAGGATCCTTAAACTGCCATAGAGGCAGTTGACTGTTCCATCTCATGAAAGCTAAAAGTAATACAAAAGCAGTGGTTAAGTCTGATGTGTTTTAGATTACATCGGCACATATATTGCAGCCAGACTTGCAACAGTGGCACAGCAAGCTCTATTCTCCAGACATCATCTTGCAAATCTGCAGTAGTTTGAGAGCGAATGAAGAACTAAGAAATAGCTCAATTGAATTAAGAAAGAACATTCTTTGAAAAATTAATTTATTTAATTTAAGAAATGACATTTTGAAGTATAAAATATTCAACTAATTCTGAAAGTTCACAATTTGTCTAATATATGCTTCCTTTATTCATTTTTTTAAAACAGCTTTATCTTTTGAAAAGAGAAAATATTCGTTTGCGTAAGGAACTCTTCCTCCTGAAATGCCTCACAGGGATACCTCTCAATAAGAGTGTGATGACAGCTGAAGAGCATGCTCAGTGCATCCAGGAGTACAGACAAGCACGTAAAAAATTGATCAGAAAGAGTGACAGCACGAGTAGCGATGATGGAACATCCACTTCACAGACATTTAATCATGATGTTTTGCAAGATAGGATTTATGAGAGCTGCGGAAATCAACTTGAAAGTTCAGGATGTTCAGATGAAAGTTATAATTCTGAACTACGTTGTGAATCATCAAAATATGATCCTGTCATGTATTCAAGTATGAGTCCTTGTACATCTACTCTCATGCAATCTTTCTGTATGATTAATTTAAATGAAACTTCAACACCTGGTGACTAGTCTGGCCTGATACTTTTCACAAGCACAGAAGCAAGAGTTACAGTTCCTGTGTGCATGAAAACAACATACCATCTCTGCCTTGATGCACAGAGCAGGCCAAGACCAGCAACAGCTTCATGTAGATAACTATGAGCTGTACAGTGCCAACTACCTTTAATTCATCATGTCTCATATATATGATGTCTCTATAATGACTGGTACTGGATTGCAACTTCTAGTCTTGAACAAAGATACATGTAGTCAGTTATTATTCTCCACACAGACAGCTATATTTGTAACAGCCGATAAGTGGTTCTCAACTTTTTTGACTCCCCATTAATGTATGAGAAATTTCCATTCCCCATCTCTGAATAAAATGCATATAATTTTAATTTCATACAGTCTTTTTTTTGTGTCTATTATTACATTGTGATAATGTAAGTGAATGCTATTATAATAATATACACTGGACATTCACTTGAAATATTTTTACAGTGGAGCGTTAATAATTTGTTATGTTCCTCCAGGGCCATAGGAAGTGCATAGGACAGAAACTATAGCTTTCCATTTCTGTCTTTGTGTTGCCAGGTCTTTCAATTGTTGCGTGTTGTTTAGGTTCATTGACATTCTTCTTCTGCGTTCAGCATGTGGTCATGCTATACCGTCAGACCTGTCATCAAGACGAAGTCCACTGTCTTCTCCAGGTCAGAGCGGCTGCCCCATAGCTTTTGCCTCAAGTCTGTATCCTCTGGCCAGGTCTGCTGTCTCTGCTCTTTGTATGTTGGGCAGTCCTGAAGTATGTGTTCTGGAGTTTGGGTTCCGGATCCACATGGACATTCATCTGTGTATGAGATCCTTAATCGATAACGGTGACCCAACAATCTGCAGTGGCCTGTTCTAAGGTGAAATATTGTGGTCCGTTGATATCTCTGGAGGAGATGTATTGCATCATGTTCGTATTCCCCTTCTGTTTCTTCCACTTTGCTGAGTATGTGTTGCGGATTATTGTTTTTACTTCTCCATAAGACAGTGGGTGTCTGTTGCTCCATTTCACTTCCTGCCTTTGACAGAACATCCGCTTTCTCATTTCCCATGATTCCAGTGTGATGGTATCCACTGAAGCACAATAGCTGTTGATTTTTGGATCTGTCTTAGCTCATGTCTGATGTTGTACAAGAAGGCTTAAACAGCTTGTTATCTGTTGCTCTGGATTGATTCCAGTAGGGATCTGCAATCTGTGAATATGGTGATCTTCTTTGGTCTTGGCAGTCCTGGTTCAGTGAAGGCTTTCAGTGCTTGATGGAGTGCAACTGTTTCTGCTCTAAAATTAGAGGAGTATTTCCCGGTGTGAAAAGCTTTTGATATTGTCTTCCCATCTTTGAGGCGTATAAAAATTCCACTTCCTCCATTCCTTACTGCTCCTTCTGCTGATCCATCTGTGTAGACATGTGTCCAATCCTTGGGATTGTATTTTATTTCTATCATCTCCAGTGTCAATGCTTTTAGTTGTGGTGGAGTTTGGTATTCCTTATTAATTATTCCAGGAACTTGTGTTATTCTGGAGACTATTGCATGGCTATTCAAAGTCTGTTAGTGTTTCAATTTCATTTGGGAAGTTTGTGAGGATTTCTCATTGACCTTCTCTTTTAATGGCTCTTTATTAATTTATTAGCAATCAAAAATTGTATGTTTGAGCTTGAATGAAAACAGTTAAAACATTAAATAACAATCGGATTAATCAAGAAATTTCATACTTTAACAAACAGTTCAATATAATCCCAGGCTATTATGATTCATAACGGATGAATATTGCAATCAATGAGATGCCTGGGAATGTTTGTTCTTATCAAGAGTCGGAGGTGCTCGCTTTGATCAGTGAGAATTCTAGGGAAGGTGATATAGTTATATATACAGATGGGTCAGTTGAGAGACACATCAGGAGTTCCTGGGCTTTCACGGCTCAAAGGTGGGGGGAGACTATCAGAGAGGAAAGTGGTGCATTCATTTAGACGACAAGCAGCTTGACAATGGAGATTCTGGCGGTGACCAAAGCTTTGCAATGGGTCTGCTCACAGACTGTCTGCGAGCATGCCTGTATCCTCAGTGACTCCATGAACATGATTGTGAAAGTTCAGATGGGGTACGTTCGAGAACAGTGGCTGGATGCAGTGAATAATTCCTGTGTGCGTACAGTGACTTTTATTTTTGTGCTGGGACACGCAGGAGTCCGGGGTAATGAAAGAGCAGATAGATTTGCCACCCACGCTGCTACTACGGCTGTTGGTGGAGCGATGGGTCGGGCAGACATTTTGAATGCCCTACGTGAAAACGCACGAACAAATGACTGTACAAGTGACGATAACTCTTGTTCCATGATTAGAATAAAGGAACTTGGTTTGAAATGTGGTGTCGCTAGAAAGGAGAGTTTTCGTGGGTGAAAAAGAATGATGGTCAATTAACAACGTACTGGGACTGTCAGTCAACGTGTAATGGCGGATACACTCAAGGAAAGATCTGAGCACCTATGGACTTGTCCGGAGTGCAATGACGATGATCCAATGACTAACATATTGAGTGTCAAAATAATGTTATAGATTTCTATCAGCATATCTCTTGAATTAATTTTCAGTTCTATTGCTGTCAAATGCTTCCATTTTTTGTTGCAAATACTGGAATCATTTGGTCATAACCATCAGCAACATTGGATGATAATTTGCAACAAATTATTTAATACATTTTTAAAAGCAAACCTTCCTATTGCAATTTTCGATCTTGCTCATGAAAGCTTTCAATGCATCAATGAATTTATTCTGTTTGTATTCCTTCCTTACATATAATGATTCAGTTTATTCAGCTTCTCAAAGAAATCAACCGTATAGACAAGGCATGCTATCCATTCCTTATCAAACAAGGTAAAACAAATCCATCAAATACGAGATGGAGCTTCATCAATAATATAATAAAAAGACAATCTTCATTTTTTGGCCATGTTATGAAACAACGCGGTTTGAAGAACAGGCAAGAACGTGAGAGCATATTAGTTTAACAACCTGGTACGACAGGAAAACAAAGATTCCTTAACTGTGGAGAGCCCTGATCGCCTACCCCAGCCGTCATGGCGCCTGATAATGAAAGGTACCCATAAAGATTTGTACAATCCCGTAAAGGCCACTTTAGTTTTACTTATCCACAATCAGTTTTACTTATGAATAAATGCACATCACACATAAATCTGCCCACATAGAGAGATTCTCAATACATAACACACGCTTTAAGATAAACAGTCGTTCACATAAATATATATACTTGCATAAACATTTGCTAACTTAAAGAAAAATACATGCATTTGTATGTAGTAATCCACTACCAGCTTATAGCGGCTCACTCTCGCGTGATGCTGCTGGACACTGGGGGTATCAGTGCTGCCTGGTATGCAGCAACGCTAGTTTGGTCCGCGGCTGCTTATTCGTCTCAAAATATTATGGCTTGTATCTTATCTGATCTCTATATCAAGAGACGTTTCCACTATCCGCCAACTGTGGGCGCACCTGATAGGTGTCTGTAATCCACATCCCAGGACTTCGAAGTCTGACACAGTAACTGCCTTATAAAATCAGAGTACCATTTTATAGTGACTAACGATCTCAAACTCCCTGCAATTGACTTGTATGCTCCGCTAGGCTTCTGAAACATTTATCAACCATTAATGAAACATTGACCGACTAACTTTCTTTCTTTTTTTAAAAAAATATAAACCCAGATTTTAAGAAAATAGCCCAATCACCAGGTCTGATCACAAAAGCCCAGATACGTTATCCATATGGTGGGGTTTATCTAAAAACAGACACTCGTGCGTTTTCGTCTGCAAGGATCTACTACCGACGTCACATTTGGCGACTTTTTTTTCTGAACAATCGATTGGGGGGAAGGCTTTAGGCTCTCCTTTTGACCAGTTCCTTGTATTAAAAGTCATGTTTCCATCTGCTACGGGGACATTGACCACACCCCCACCCCCTCATTCAACCCATCTCCACGCTTATCTTCGGTCCTGAGGAGTGGTAACGGTGTATTAAAATTGTTCTGCATCTTCTACTGTATTCTGTGTTATATCTGATGGGTCTGATGATTTTAATTATCCTAGTCTGGTCTTTCTATCTATTACTAGCTCGTAGAATGCCAGATGTCTACGAAGAATACTCGGAATGCCAAATTAAGAGATAGAACTAGAAACGATAACATCAGTATTGGAACACATCAAAAGACAACATATCATGTGGTTTGCACACGCTTCCAGACTACCAATAGACAGCATGCCACAGATGGCCATGACACATAGATATAACGGCTATAAAGCCATAGTCAGACCATGTGAAAGATGGATCAAAGAAGTTACAAGAGCAAGCTTACAAGCAGCATACAGGAAGGCCATCTCCAGATAACTCTTATACCCTGATGCCGCAAGGCAAAGAAGGGCCACCGAGTATAGGTAGATTGATATACAGGCTCCTGGTCGGTTAGAATAACTATTAAACCCGTGTGTTATCGGGGCCCGAAAGGGGAGCAAAGAATAGCAACACTATTTACCTTCCACGCATGTCGTAAAAGGAGGTTATGTGATGGAGTTGGCTGTCCCATTCCATATAGGGTCAGTTACCCAAAGACATGCTGAAGTCGGATGTGTCAGGCCGAAAGGCACACATATCACAGCAATGCAGGTAAACCATGACACACCGCATTCCGTTCTTCAGACTACATTCTGCTGAGTTTGAGCATGAACAAAGAATAACAAAATTTGCTCCAAGATTCGCCTTGCAGGACAATAGACTGGATATATGTCTGTGGTGTATAGTGATGAGGTCTATTTGTTTTCTTGTGCAATCTGGTGATGTTCATGTGTGTATATATATATATATATACACGCCTGTGGTGTTTTGCACGTACTAAATCATTTTATAGGCATAATGTTATCAAAGTTTCTTTTGTCATTTTCCTGCCCTGAGTCAAATAGACATTACGCTCAGCATTTTTCAGGTCTTTTTTCCTTACCAACTTTCGCATTCAGGTCACCTATCATTAGGTCGATGTCTTGTTTAAGTGTCTAATATCTCCGGGAAATTTTTTATATCATAAAATATATCTTGCTCTTCAGCCGTGGATATAGGAACATAAACCTGAATTGTGATGTTGCGTGTTTTCCGAATGAGACTTATCATTCGGTCATTCATTGGATTGTATCCTAACATATATATTGGCGTCTCTTTGGTCAAAATGAAACATACTCCGCATTGTTCACTCTTGTAACTTCCTGAAAAATTACAGCTGTTCCTGTCGGTATTGTAAAGTGTCCTTGCCTATCTCATCTATGTTCTGATATTACCATATTGTCTACCCAAGTTCTTTCCATCTCTCCCTGCAGCATTTGAAGTTTACATTAATACATACTTCGCACATTCTATTTGTAATCGTAATTTGTTTCCCTTATGTTCTTTGACAACACAGTTGGCTTTTGGCCGTCATTACGTTTACCATTACTAGCACTGCTTTCGTTCCCTTCCCATGTACCATATTATTATAGACCTGTGAGTCTATTTGTGGTCATCACGAGTTTCTGGCATTATATACGTTTTAGTAGTTTGCCATTGATTTATGAGCCGGTTCTGGTAGCTTATCAGTTACCGTCCTCGATTCACCCTCAGCACAATAAGGGCTTTCCAATGCCCGTCTATGAAGCCGTTGCCGATAATACGGTCATCCACCTTCTCCACCAGCAGTTCTGTGTACAATATGGGAAGACGTTCCCTTGTTGTGTAGCCGCAGGTGGTTCGAGCGACTAGCCAAAGTCGTTGATGCTGTACACAAGCAGATAAGTAGAGCATACGTGAGCTAGACAGGAGGAAGCAAACCATATAGGATCCTAAGCTTCACGGGGGTCCCCTCACCGTGAGGTAAGTATACACAAAGTTACCAATAATAAACGCATCAGCCAAGATAAGAAACGGCGAGTGGGGTAATCCCACATAATTTTAAGGGAAAGGACTTGGTTTCATGTTATAATTCTTGTTTTCAAGAATTTGGTGTTTGGTTGGCTACAGATATTGCGGTTCATTTGCTCATGTCCTGTGATTTACAAGAATGTGTTCTCGTAGAAGTAGTTTCCTTGTCTATTAGTATTACAAGTATCCCATGCCTCATAGATTACCAGAAACTATGGGAGATAATGAGCAACATGGATTTTCTGAAACATCTGACAGAAGAACTTTACCAAGATAAAAAGGCTGCAGGAAAGTTGGAGGGCGATCTTTCAGAGTGGTTTGAGGTACAGAGTGGAGTAAGGCAGTATACTCTCCCCATACTTGTTCAATATTTAAGCGGAAAATATAACGAGGAATGTGAGAGAAGACATACACAACGTTGATTATCACGCTTTAAACATAGGTGGTTTTGAAATCTCTGAACTACACTACACAGACGACACTGTACTTCTTTTAAATGATATAAAGGGATTGGAACAACTAATCAAGAACACAAAGAAATACAACGAATCACAATACTTATATATGTAAACGCACACACAAAAATCAAACCACGTCAACAGATATAACAGCCAAAAATCAGAATAGACAATACCGAGATAGAGTTTGTTGATGAATTTGAATATTTATGAACAAATAGCAATGGTGCAGGTGACTGCATGGAAGAGATTGGTAATGTTATATTGTTAAATAACATGTTTGAAAAACATATGGTAAAACAACAAAATAGAATAGAAACTACTAATGCTAAAAACTTGAATTTTTCTGGTTGCAACAAACGGATGTGAAACATGAACCCTAAGTACAGTGGCAAAGAAGATCAACGTCTTTGAGATGAAATGCTACAGAAAGATACTTAGAATATCATGGAAGGAAAAAAAGAGACCCAGATATTATAAACATATTGACGATGCCGGAGTGTTATTACTAAACACAATAGCAAAATGAAAACTACACGTGTTTGGTCATATAAAAAGGCACACCTGTTTAGAAAGACAAATGATATAGGGCACCTAAGAGGAATACAAAGGGCAGACCAAGAAGACAATGACTGGAAACATTAAAGATAGCATGAATACGTCGTTGGAAAATGCAAGCCGCATGGCCCAAGAAAGAGAAGGGTTCTTGGAGCTCATTGGGAAGGCAACGTTTTGGAGAGGATACGTCACATGGCAGACTAAAAAATACAATTAAAGAGGAAAAAACACTGATTTATAATATATCGTAAATAAGAATATATAACACTTTGTAATTACTACTTTGAATGTGCGAATAGGAATTTATTTTTTTCAGGTCAGTAAACCTTGTTGCAATTTCCGTGTTTCACCTAATTCCGTGTTTCATCCAGGATGTTACTCTAGCGACTATGTAGTCTTAGCGACAAATACATTTTCGGAATTTACCAAACCTGCGTCCATCTCTTCATCCGGGCATTTGTTTCAAATGCTAAGAAGTAAAATTTCGCAGACGACATTCTGTGTTTTCAGTGTTGGGGATATCTGTTGGATATACCTGATGAATGTGCTTACAGGTTTACACGTTCACTTGACATAGGATTTATAAATACTTGTTTTAGTATTTCGAAGACAAACTGTGTACCAAGTCTCCTAAAATGGGGTGTGTTACCAGCCAGGAGGACAAAGCCGCAGTAGAGCGATCAAAACAAATTGACAAATCTTTGCGGATGGATGGAGAAAAAGCAGCTAGAGAAGTGAAATTGCTGCTGCTTGGTAGGTGGTTGTTTAGGTTATAACTGTATCTAAATTAGTATTATTTTCAATTTAGGTTTTGCATTCTACATAATGATTTAAAAGTTATATATTTAGGACTCCTAAATATTGTGACAATGACCCGATAGGACTAGTCTACATGTTTGAACGCATCATTAATTCAAAATTGTCCAGACTTCCGACCGGTGCCTTACAAATTTATTACAGCTACAGCCTTTGACAATCGGGCGCATTTCACGTTCAAGTAACTGTTGTGACCTTTGGCCTGGATTCACGGGGTTTCCTAACCTTTGACGGAAGTCGGTTGTGGAATGTGATCTAGAGGTGAAGTGTTGGGCGGGAAGATGGGTAAGATGGTGGTTAGGTGAAAAAGAAAAAAAAAGGGAAAAAAAGAAATAAGGGGGGGGGGGGCGAAGCCCACCTCCCTATATTACATTCAGCAAAATAATTCATTTCCTTCACAATTAGAAAAAAAAAACATAAAAAAAGAAAAAAAAACTCTCCTTCCGAAAGAGGGGGTGCTACCAAAAACTACTTCCGGAAAAGGGGGAAAAGGGAGACATTTTGAAAATAGCCCGCGCTTTCATTAGAAGAATACTGTAGTGCACGACAAACGATCTGACATATTCCCTAAATTTACATACTGGTGAAATAAGTGCATATTTGGATTGCTGCATTCATGAAGGTTAGATATACACCCGTTTATGCTATCATTATCAATACACATTGATAGAGACTGATAGCAGAATTGACGGATTCAATGGTTACAACGGATTTGGCAGAAGTCGGCAGATATTTTCGTGGAGTTCTTGTGTGAAATAAAGCATGGATTTATCAGCCACGATGAATGAGGTACGTATTTAATCTAATTAACAATGTTTATATTTTGGACTAAAAGACTATGGATTTTGCCGTATTCCGTGCAAAACGAATGAAATGGTTGGCTCTACCATTCACAAAGCCACGTCACGAGCAAAAACTCTCCTTTTTGCTTCCGCTATGTGACGTCACGGCATCCATTAAATTCATTGGCAGTGTGTGGAAATCCATGACGTCTGGTAGTCTGGAATATAAACATTGCGCTATTTATAGCACAGTGGTTACTTGAACGAGAAATTTACCATACCGAAAATTGCAATTAAACGATACCTCAACCAAGTTTGTGCGTCAATCCCGAAGAAGAAAGTTATGCATTTAAAAAAAATTAATTAATTTGACATCAAAATAATAATTTATAGATAAAAGTTGCTTTTGACTGCTATAAATAGCACACTGTTTACATTTTAAACTAGCTGACGTCGCAGATTTAATTTAACACCAATGAAATTAATGGCTGCCTTGACGTCACATCCCTACAGTCACTGAGTTCAACTCTAGACACAGATGAATTCATGCATAATCTGTTTCTTTTCCAATTTACATATTAAAAAAAAATCCTATGATTTGTACTGAGCAATCATTATATCTGCGTGCTAACACGGAGCGAGGTGTGCACACACATTAGAAATAGTATTTTCTAATCCTAACTGTACTCTAAGTACTTAACCTCAAGCTTGTCAAATCACACAACAAAGTTTAGGCAATACCTCGAAACTAGAGCAAAGGTCACAATGAAGAATTAAAAGCAACTTGCGCCGGCCCTATATTGTACCTACATATACAGGAAAATATGTTGTTCATCCGTGACTGTAAACAATGACCATTTAGCTAAACTGAGATGATGTCCGTGATGTGCCCAACTGTGACAAATGAGTCCTATGCGTGCCTGGAATTGTGTACCACATCTTGAGCATGTGTGGAGCAGTCTGTTGGACAATGAGCAGATCTCGCCTTTCTTCTAGTGAGATTTTTTTATTGTGCAACATGATGTTTTAGGTTCTCTGCAGCTTCTGCACCACTCTTGATTCTGCGATACCAGTCATATCTGTCTTATGCAAGACTCTCCCATTAATTTGTGTATCTTTTAAAGTGAGTCATTGATGCATTAAGAGTGTTTGTCTTTGAAATGTTTCTTCTGTCCTCCGGCCTTACGGGAGCCAGTCTGGAGTTCTCCATATGTGTCTGTACCATCATCAATAATGTGTGTACACGTACAGACTTAGATTTTATCAGCACTTCACTGTCTAGTATGTTATCTTACCAATGGATATAAAGTATCTTATGATGGCAGCTTAGGTGGAAATGTTTGAGTCTTCTAGCATGTCTGGAATATACTATCCATGTTTCAAAGACATAAAGAAGTGATGATGTTACTGCTGTCAGGTAAACTATTAGTTTGGGGGTAGTTATTCAGGTACTGTATGGAATGATGTGTCTGAATTTTTAACAGATTTTTTCTTTCTGAAACTATGAAATCAGGCCTAATATTATAAAGTTGGAATACATGTGGACACATAATTCTGGAATGAATGTTATTTCCCTTCTATCCCATACATTTTTTAGTGGCACTAGCTTTTGCTATTCTATTGTTTATCTCAGTGTCTATGTTTACGGTTCGTGAAACTATTTACTGCTGTTCTTCTTTGAAAATATAAACATAAATTGTTACCACACAATGGGGCTGAGCTGATAATTTATGAATTATCTTAGTTATATTCAATATAGTAACACACACTATACATTTTTGTGTTTGCCAAGAGAAGATGCATCTGCTTATCACATTGCTAATGAAGGAAAGATTCCAAAATCTAGCAATGGGACGATTGAAAAGAAGCAGCTTTATCCATCAAGCTAAACGACTCCGCAGACAACTTACAGACCTACCTGAAGTTGACAGCCCCTTAAGGCCTGTACCAGAACAAACCCCGTGGAGTGAAAGACATGGAATGCCAATATACATTCAGACCCATGTGAAAGGAATACTAAGCGAGGACGAACAGAACAGTGTGCAGCGAAGGACAGTCACCCTCAAGATATATCCACAAGATATATGGGTCAGAGTATACACAGATGGGTCAGCTCAGAATGCCGTGAGGAATGGAGGTGCAGGTGTATATATAGAATATCCACACAAGCCTAGAGATACAATCAGAACACCGACAGGAAAATTCTGCAATAATTATGATGCAGAAATCCAGGCAATTAGTGTGGCAGCTAAAAAACTGCTGAACTCTAACTCTGACCTACAGCCTGTGGTATTCCTGACAGATGCAAGGTCAGTGCTTCAAGCTCTCCAGTCTGAAAAACTAACAGACTTGAAAAAAACTACTTAGCGAATTGTCTTACCAGTATAGGGTAACCATGCAGTGGATACCCTCTCACTGTGGAATACCAGGAAATGAAAAAGCAGACCAACTGGCTAAGGAAGGTGCTGCCGAAGACCAACCAGATATACCAATCACCTACACCAATCACCTACCATCAGAAAAAACAGATGATCAAGTCAATAAGAAAGCCACAAACACCCAAACAAATTGACTATCATATTATGAACAGACCAGAACAAGTTATAATTCTACGTCTCAGAACAGGACACAACCGACTCCGCAGTCACATGTATACAAAGTTCAAGATTGGCAACACAGCCATGTGTACATGTGGACAGACAGTACAGAGTGTCAAACATATACTTCAAGAGTGTTCTGAGCATGAAACGCTGAGGCAGACATATTGGCCAGAGGAAACAACACTGGAATCAAAACTCTATGGGATACTGTATGAACTACAAAAGACAGTGATTTTTATTAAGGAGACAGAATTACAGATATAGACATGTTTCAAGTGAACGAAAGAAGAAGAAGAAATCACATTGCTGTAATTTTCAGTGGCAAAATATGGGTATGAATCCTGGACAATCACCAACAAAATGAAAAATAAAATAGCAGCATTTGAAAAAAAATGTGACAGAAAAATCTTCAGAATACATTGGACCAAAAAGATCACTAATCTGAGAGAAAGGAATGTAAAAAAGAAAACTGGCTAAACAGCATGGTTCTTTCCAGAAAACTACAATATTTTGGCCATATCAAACGCAATGACAACCTAGAGAAGGCCATAATGGAGAGGATGATGCAAGGCAGACAAACAAGAGGTAGACCAAGAAGAAGATGGATGCAAAACATTAAATACCGCCTGAAGATGACAGTAACAGAAGCAGGAAGACTGGCTTAAGATAGACAGAAGTTTTGAAATGCTGTGATAACTGCTACATCCTGTGCAGGATATGCTACCTGATGATGATGATATATATCAAAGCAAAAATGGTTAAAGAAACTAAATAAATTTTGCAACTCTGTTACCTACTAAATTAAAAAGGGTTGTAGTGGATTTAACTTACCTTGATGCACTTAATTCTGTATTATTTCAATATGAGATATTTCTGTCAGAATCAGTGACCATCATATGTAGTAAAGATGTCTGGTCCCAATTCATACACCCTTATATAGGCTCTGGTCCCAAATCATACACCCTTATATAGGCAAATATGCATGCATTCTCACTCAAAATTTCTATAAAACTGAGCATGGGTTAGGGAGCACTGGTCAACAGATATTTATAGCTTAAAACAATATTTTTCTTACATGTAGCAGACCTATGTGCGTCCAAGTACCTACGATAAGTAGAGGTCACACATTAGTTGGTCATGTTACTGCTTTGAAACCAGCTGTAGCCCTAAGTTCCTGATCTGAGTCACAAGTGAGACAAATAAAAATAGTAGTCGAATGAATATTTGATAGCAAGTAGGTGTGGTCAACTGACTAGTCTTATTGGAGATGGAAGACACACAGAGGGCCCATGTGCATATTGTACATGTAAAAACCAATGGCAGTTCTGGCCCATTCAGAAATGGGCAAATCACTGAAAAGTTCAGTGCTATATTGATCATATATAGAGCAGTTTGTTTTGAGGTAGTTGTGAGTTCCTGATACTACAAAACTTCTGTGATCAGTCACTATGCATTCAGTGCTATGTTGGTTATGTATAGAGCAATTTATTTTTGAGATCACTGTGGGTTCATGATACTACATAACATTTGCAATCAATCACTACACACTCACTGCTATGTTGGTCATGTATAAAGCAGTTTGTTTTAGATTACTGAGGGTTCCCTACAATTTAGTTTGCAGAGATGCTCCTGTGGACCAGACTGGCTTTCTGTGAGCAGTGAAATTGGGGCAGTCCTCTAGTATATGTTGTGTCTGTTATTGCAATGATTAGTGAATATAGTAGGTGCATCATGCAGAAGCATTTGTGTAATATGCAACGTAAGTGTGCATTAAAATCATGCTAATGATTTTTTTCCTTGTTTGTTTAAAAAATGTATTTGTACAATGTAGATTCTTCTTCATCATTCATTCTCAAACTCCTACTGGATCTCTCTTGCTAATGGTCCTACTAGATTTCCAGCAAGATATAGTCCAGAGAATGGAAATGTGCTGTGTTGGCGTTTTATTTGCTCCAATGGCCTGACACTTTCATCTTCAATGGAGTATAATGTAGATTTATTTACTTTTATTCCTAGAATTTTGCATCTATTTATTTACTTGCATGTGTGTCGAGAAAGTTTCTTGTATTCTTTTGTATAAACACAACAGGAGTGTGTTTGTGTTGTTGTATAACTGACAATATATTAAGATGAAAACCTGTACAAAAGTTCCACAATAGAAAATACCATATAACCGAATACAAAATAGTGCAGGGCATATGGCACTAATAAAACAATGACACTGTGTATACTCATTCTCTGAACTACATCCTCCTGGAAATCTACTGGGACCCTGGGACCGTTGCCTTGCTACAAGAGAATTCCAGTGGGAGTTTGAGAAAAATGTATTAATTAATTATAATCAGTTTAATCATACAAATGGCAGATCATTAGTTAAATATATTTGTTAAATTTTCATTGATTTTTTAAAATCAGAATAAAGATTTTTATTAAAGCCATTAATTTAATATCCATATTGCAAACTTTACTACAGGTATATGTAAATCCTGCCTTAGGATATATCTGCTGTGCCAGGATAAACTTTAGTTGAAAATTTCTAAAAAGGTTATAGCAATGTTAGAAGAGTGAATCGGCAAACTAAGAAACTTCTTCTAAAATTATTGCATACCACTGAGCGTTGGCATCTTCTGAGTATGAATGTAAGCTTTTTAGAAACTACCCCGCTATTTATCTTATCTATCTATCTTTTTATTCAGAGCTGAATATGGGGAATAGAGAAGAAACAAGTGCTATTCAGTTAGAGCTATGTGATGCTGCTGTTTGTAGTTTTTGTATGCTGTCGAGACCTATAGTCAAACCGTCTGTGATGATTTTCTGTAGAGGGTTTGCCTTGGTCTTCCTCTATTTCTTTTGGCAGTCTGTTTTCATCCCTTCTAAGTACAGCTCAATATACATCCACAGTTTTTTGGTATTGGTGTAGAAACATTTTGATGTTTTATGTACATATTAGTGTCTTCTGATATTTGCTTATTTGACTTGCAAATATTTAAGAGTTTTGTAAGACATTTATTTTCAAAGGGATTCAATTTATTCCCCAGTGTCTTTGTTACATTCCAGCTTTCACAGTCATATTTTAATAGAGATATTACATTATAATTAAACAAGCATAGTTTGGTATATTTACTTATTGTATTTTATTCCAAGATATTTGTTAGGTGGATGGCCAAAGCAATTCTAGTAGAAATTGCTTTCACTTTATCTCCATCTAACTATCCCACTGCACATACAAAATAAGAACTTATATTTCTTGTAATTCCTGTAGATGGAAACAAATATAGTTAAAAATGCTGAGCTGTAAAGGAAACCCTATAGGTTTACAAATATACAAGAATAGAATGTCTGGATGTAACGCAATACAAAATAATGTTAGTCATGATACTGTATATTATAACATATTTCCAGTCATGTTTCCAGACCAATATAAGACATGAATTATTGGTCTGTAATTTTAACATGCAGGAATCTCTGCAACAAAGTGCAAATATGGACTGGTAATGTAATTGTGAAGCTCAGCTTTGGTATGTATTGGGACATTATTTGAAGTTCATTATGTTTGTGTTTTGATGGAAAGAAAAGTATATAGCATCCATTATGCAGAAAAAGTGACGACTGCCAGCAAGGAAGGAAACAGAGCGTTCATTGAGGTGTTTTGTAAGAAACGATAGATTTAACAAGATTTTTATAAAAAAAGGGTTATATAATTAATGTAAAACTATGACATTGGTTTGTTTACTATAAGGAAAATAGAGACATAGTGATCAGCACAGTATATCTATGTGATACTCTGGAAAACTGAGTTTCCCTGAAACAGAAAGCAGAGCAGTTATGAAAATGTTGCCCTGTGCCACGATGCTGTTTATATTCAAGAATTAAATAAAGACAAAGTGCTGTCAACTTTTGAGCAATAATATGGTTTAACAAAAACAATAAAAAACTTGATTTTATTCTAAATATAGAAATAGTTGAAATGGAGTTTTATGAAAGGGCAAGAAGAAAAATTGGAAATAAAATTTAACAAAACAACATGTAGATGGGGAAATGTAGGCAGCTATGTTACTGTTTCTTTACTAGGAGCTGGCCTACATTTCACACTTTTTAAGAAATCTACACCATTCTGAAATTTTTAGTAGTTTGTGATGTAACTCTACCGCTGTATTCCTAATTACAAAATGGCTTCCATAATTGTGCATCGACTGATAAATTCATTATTACCATTGTAAAGAGTGCTCCCAGTTGCAAAGATATACATTGGGGGACACACTATGATCTTAACCTACTACGCTGCGGGAAGATTAGCTGGTACTGCACTGTTAAAAAGCATATTGAGCCCGTGGGTAAATAATAAACACTGGATTGGGTGTTTAATGTCAGGGAAATCAATAAAAACATGAAGAATGCAATTTTATTCTCGTATTTATTTATTTTTAACATTTAAAAAAAAATATTTCGCTATCTTTCACTTCACGTACCAGAAAATAAAATATGTAGTTCTGGGATGTGTAGATCCCAGCTCCCAGGAAAGATCCATATTACCATACAGGAGTATCAGACAGAAGTGAAACAATTATCTCATCTGCAAGAATCCAAAAGTACCAACTTACTGCCTGGCACAGATATACACCAATACTTCCTCATGAATCTACACAAACACTGACATCAGTTGGGTTATATTTAATAGGAAATAATGCATTACTTTTTTTCAATTTATTCATGGACTGAGAAACAGACAGACATTTCTTGGATAAATAAGAGATTCCAGGTATATATTTTGTGAAATAAAAAGAAGACAAATCACATATTTTGGCTACATTAAAAAAATTGTATACTGTAAGGCAACATGAAGATTAATGAGAATAGAAAAAACAGATTTGTAGGCAGTTGGACAACATGAAGTGGGTAAGCAACATCTGATCAGAGTAAACCCAGTCCAGAGATAAAAGTTGTAGGTCTATTACTGCCAACCTTTTATGTGGACACTGCACACTTGATCTGAGTGCATCATTCCATATTCATTGAAATCCATATTTTCTTCAATATCTTTTGAACATTTGGCTGTAACAGATATGCTGTTGAAGTTAATTTTGTGTTGGTTTCTTCTGCCATTATTTGGGCAATGTTATTTGTTGTTTATGTATTTCCTTTAAATTTGTTACTTAAAGTACCTCTGTGAAGATTCAAATTTGTAAAAATTTAAGGTATAATTTAAGATAACTTTGTGAAGATTCAATTTGTAAAAGTTTAATGCATAATTAAGATAACTTTGTGAAGATTCAATTTGTAAAAATTTAATACTGTGTCTACAAAATCTCTATGCACTCACATTGGATATGACACTACATCATACAAATTGTGCATATTTAGGGCATATCTGTGTAATGTCAGTGCACAGCTACTTTATAGACACACTATATATAACTAAAGTAACTTTGTGAAGACTGCAATTTGCAAAAATTTAATGAATAACTAAGGTAACTGTGAAGATTGAAATTTGTAAATGTTTATTGTTTAAGGTAACTTTGTGAAGCTTTAAATTTGCAAAAGTTGAATGTACCGGTATAACTGAGGTAATCTGTGAAATTGAAATTTGTAAATGTTTATTGTTTAACTAAGATAACATTGAGAAGATTGAAATTTGCAAATGGTTATTGTATAACTAAGGTAAATATGGGAAGATTGCAATTGTATAACTAAGGCATAGCTGTTAACATATTTTTTCATAAATTCATATTTTTTTCTCAATTTATAAGCATATTTTAATTTTAAAAAGTGTCATGGTTATTGTATAACTAAGGTAAATATGGGAAGATTGCAATTGTATAACTAAGGCATAGCTGTTAACATATTTTTTCATAAATTCATATTTTTTTCTCAATTTATAAGCATATTTTAATTTTAAAAAGTGTCTGTATTTAGCACCAAAAGACCTTCAATTTTTTTTATTTGGGCCCACCAATACACTCAATATTTGCATGTGAGATAGAAATGTTCGCATTAGTAATAATTACTGAATTACATCATTAATTACATCAAAGGACAGTTTAACATTTTTTTTGGGTGCCTGAAATCCGTATCAAAACAGAAAATCCGTACTAGTTGACACCTATGTACTAAGTTTTTATTAAGTACTATTGTATAACTGCCAGTAGGTAACTATGGGAATATTGCAATTCGTAAAAGCTTAATGTATAACTAAGGTAACTTTGTGAAGATTGAAATTTGTAAAAGCTTAATGTATAACTAAGGTAACTATGGGAAGATTGCACTTTGTACAATTTAATACATCTTATTATTCATCCTTTATTTATTTATAAACCCCTACCCTCCCCCATGTACACTACATCATCTCTGTAAACAGACAAGATTCCATTATTTAGTGATTTAATTTGTTGGATTTACTTTAAGTTTATTCTTTCTTTCTTGAATAAAAGTGGTGATGCATTTAATAAACAAAATAACAAAGTATTTTGAATATTTTAATCATGTTTTATTGTTTAAATTTTTTTAATATAATACATAAAACATGTCCACTGAGTGCCATATTCAGTTTTCATTTACATTCCATGCATACAGCATTGATTTTTGCAAATTTAATGGTTCAATTAGGTTTGTACTATAATAAGCATTACAACATTTTTGGGTGGCCTAAAATATTTGGGAACCAATGGTCTACAGGACCATATGGTCTATCAGTGCCTCTAGTTTGAGCGATTGTATGCTGCTGCGTATATTTCTTGTATGTTGTTGAGAACCATTGGCATACCCTCTTTGATGGTTGTTGTGCAGAGTTTCTCTTGGTCTTCTCTTTTTTATGGCATATGGCACATATTTTAATTAATGCTTGTGATGGCAGCCAATTTTCATTCATCCTAAGTGCATGTCTGATAGAAGTCTTATTATTGTCTACTGATTATTATAGAAACATATTGCTGTTTCGTGTTCTCTTTTATTTGCTTGTTGGGCTTGAATTCTTATCCCAGACAATATTTAAGTTCTCTAAAACATTTATTTTTAAAAAAGGTTTATTTCTTCTCCAGTGCTGTTGTTATTTTCTAGCTTGCACAACATAACATTAATACTGATATTACATTGGAGTTAACAGTCATAATTTGGTATATTTACTTATTGTTTTTGATTTCTAGTAGTTTGTTAGGTAGTTGAATGCACTGGATGCCAACACAATTTGAATAGAAGTCTCTTTTGCTATATCTCCATCTTTTGTCATTTGTGTCATTTTGCTGCCCAAGTAGGAAAATTTATGAACTATTTGAATTGTTTCTCTATAACAATTGAGATTAAAGTTGGTTGGTTGGTTGCTGATCCAGCGGTCCATGGGCTCATGCCCTTTGACATAATGGCATTATATTGCTGGGAAATCTGTGGATTTTCGGCCCACCCCGGGACAGAGCCAGAGAATAACTATCACACCTCCAGGAAGGTAGGTTTCAACCTATGCACTCCTCCTAGCCACTGTAGCCAAGATAGGGTTCACTGTGCTCATTCCCCGCCACCAATTGACTACTGGTTATGCCAAACTTCACTATTGCTCCAGGCATGCAACCAAATGTTCAAGTCAAAAGGATTGTCACGTCCTGAGTCACTGTGCTTCTATGATGGGTTTCAGCCATAGGAAAAAACAGTGCTGTCAGTTGTCTCCTCTCCAGTGCTGCACAGTACATCTCTGGCTCACTCCCAACCACAGAGTGGTTATATATATATCCACAGAGTGAATATATATTCAGGTAAACATGAAATACATTTAAACAACAAAATAAAAGCATAATAATTGTATAGATGACGTGCCATGAAGCTTCTATAAGAAGATAACCTCAATATAACGGCATGTCATCTACTAAGGTTTTCTGTTGCATGGGTGGTATGTCTAGTGGGGCATTGGTGAGACCCACAGACGCAACCACATGCATATTAAAGTTGGTAATTTGTATGATCTTAGTCTTGGAAGTGTTAACTTGAGAGTCAATTTGTTCTGAAAGAGTATGGAGTATGGTCTGGAGCAGAGAATATAATTTGGAGGGAAACAGCATACATATAAAAATAAAATATTGGGAGAATGCACTGATAGGGCAAGAATTCAGATAAAACCTTACTGTATCAGATTCTAAATACCCACCTACCTGCCTATATTTTGTATTCCTCTCTGTGCATCTACCTAGTACATGCTAGCAATGCTAACACGCGTAGAACAGACAGAACAATTGTTTTGTCATCAATTGTTTATGTTGACAAACACTATCATGTACTGGTGAATCTACAATACCCAGTTCTATTGTTGAATAAAAGCACTCTGAATATTCTCTTATATATAAATGTTATTGCTGTTGAGTTCATTGTCACATATCTCTCTCTTTGTGTGCATGTGGTGCACATGTGTGTATATGCATGCTCATTCCTTATGATATTGTTCTTCTGCATTTGTTCTCAAAACTTAAGTAGATTAGCAGGGTGTCCAGTAATTTTAGCGGGGTGTAATTCCGGAGAACTGAATGTGTTGTGCCATAGTTTACAGCTTGGCTGCAATATTTGCTCAATTCCGTATAAAGAGTACTTTACTAAAGAGAAATAATCAAGGTACATGCAGGAGAAACTTGTGTATATTCTATACACAATACTAATCTGTACAAGTTGACTGGTATGAATTACAGAACATTCTTCATACATGCAGACTATAACCTGTAGAGAGGAGAGGGATAAAATATTGCTTACAGAGATATCACCACTTCCGAACTAGAGAGATTTTGTAGATGCTCTTAATTAAATCACAAAGTCTGTTCACGCTATTTGTACAGGGAAATAATGACTTTGACACAGAGATAAACAGAATTGGTATATTATATGATGAAAGTAAGAAATACATATTATGTTTTTCATAATTTTTTGGATTAAATAGAGAAATATTAAAAGAGATAACAAATTGCGGATATTTTCAGACATGAATATATGTTGAAAAAGATAAAAATTAGTTGAAGTACAGTAAGACAAAGCTTCGGTACTACATACAGAAATATAAAGATGAGAGCAGACAGCAGTGCAGTGTATTCAAGAGCTATAAAAATTTGATTAATTGCAGTTAATTTTCAATGCACAGATGACACAAGATCAGATCAATTTTTGTGGGTATATGTATTGGTATACTCTAATTGAATTGTTATTAATGTTTAAAATTCACTGTGTACAAGTTGCAGGTAAAGCAACTAAACCACTTCCACATTCTGGATGGAGATGGTGTCTGGTACTTTGGCAGTCCATTCATTGAGAGAAATGGAGTATATATGGGGAAACTTGTGCACTATGAAGTCAATCCTCTATGATTTTTAAGCCCTCATATTCTTAGTACTGATATGAAGGAATTAATATCAAGAGACAATATAGCAGTGCTTTTCAACCTTCGTTATACTGCGACCTGATAAACATGTTGTTAAAAGACGAGACAGGTACACACAAATTCTTTATACTCATAAATAACTTTACAGTTCAAGGAAAATCAGGGCCAGGTAGATATGCTGTGGCCTGGTGGTTGAGAAGCACTGCAATAAAGTTAGCACACATGTAATGACTTTTCTGTCAATCGAGTGTTAAGTATCCATCAGAATCTAGTTTCTCCAGTTTTCAGATTGTGTGTATAACCTGCTTCAGCTGAATTTGACTGACTACCCCGGTAGCTCTTTTGGTCCACACTGATACTAAATTATGCAATTACAGATTTACTGAAGTGGAGATGTGGGCACTTATGGATATGTCCTGTGTGCCAAGATGATAATCAACATGCCTAAACTAAACTAAACCTAAGCACGTAAATGTAAACAATTATATAGATGTTCCTGGGAAAGTAGATCATAAAATGCAGGTGTACAGTGTGTATTTGTAAACTGGCTGAACAGGGGCATAATCATTCATATTTTATTGTATCTCTGTGATTACCTGCAGATAGTACTATTTTCCACTTCTAATGTCAAATTGTCTTCTTCAGCTCAATTCTCAAATTTTTGCTGGTTGGAAGAGAGAATGGAGTGCATTGTTATTATTTATAGCTTGGCTATGATATCTTCGCCTTTTGACCTAACTCATCCAACTTCATCATGACTTCTGTGTCACTTTTACCATCTATTGCAGTGAGTCTGAACTTGTCAGTGACCCTTTTTTGGAACAATTATTCTTCTGTGGTTCCAGAGCTGCCTTTAAAAAAAGGATGTTGTCTTTCTTTTTAGATCACAAGTGCTTTTAAGGTTTATTAATGTCAATACCTTTCACATAATCACCTTTCCCTGGCCTCCAATGGACATGTCTGTGGGACCCCCAATTTCAAAATATTTATTTGTGGACCCTTCAAGTTTCTGTGACCCTAGGAGTGCAATATGGCCCACATTGAGAATCACTGCTCATTGGGTTGGAGCAGCCAACAAAAGTCCAAAACCTCCTTAGTTGCATTCTATAACATGCATGGCAGGTAACAGTATCACTATTCATTGCTTCCTTTTTGGTCCTGGTAACACATAATGTTTCAAATTGTAAAATACATAGGTACTTAACATACATACCCAACTATGTATATTTCCAAATAGAAGATTAGCAGGTGTACCCGGACACCACAATAGATAAGAGACTGACATGGAGGCCTCACATTGAGATAACAGAATCTTGCCATCCTGAGGAAATTGACAGGAACAAGCTGGGTGCTAATAAGCAACTTTAGAGATGGTATACAAAATTGGTAGAATATCCTATTCAGGATGTAACTACCTACCCAGTATTTTTTGACTAATATATATACACACACATTCAGTAGTTTTCCATTGCTTTCTGAGTGGTCCGGATACACGATTCCCTGCGACGGGATTTGAACCCGGTACCTTGACCATCCCAGACACGCACTGTATCACACAGCCACAGAGCCGGACAAAGAAGGTATATACAGGTGCAATTAGACCAGTACTAGAATATGGATCAACAGCATGAAATTCAGCAGCTGATTCCCATCTACAAACTCTGGACAAGGTACAAAATCAAGCACTTCGCCTTATCACAAGTGAGATGAAAACTTCTCTCATAGTGGAAAAAAATTATAGTCATCACCCCCTTACCATTCAGGTGGGAGACTAAGACCACGATCCATGTAGAATAGTACAAGAGTACACCCAATGAAGACCAGATTCTGTGACCTAGCCAGTGGAAGTCTGAAGAGGAACAGTTTTATTCACCAATTCAAAAAACTAAACAGATAATGTAGGGAAGAACTACTAGACATACAAAACTACAAAATATATAGCACCAACACGTTTTCCAGTTTTGTGGAAGCAATATCAAAATCTGCCTATCAGAACCACCATAAACAACAACTTCACTATGAGAGAACTGAATACTCTACAAAAGAAAAAAATAGTATGCAACATGATTGAAGATATGTACCCCAGAGAAACATGGATACAAGTATATTCTTATGGATCAACAATCAGAACAGAGGTTCTGGAGTGTACATAATATATCCAGAAAAAGAAAATGAATCCACATGTTCCCCAACTGGAATCTTCTGCTCCATCTACTCTGCAGAAATACAGGCCCTAAGCTTTGCTGCAGAAATAATCTTAAGATAAGAAACCAATGTCAACAGGTAGTGTTTCTTACCAATAGTCTGTCCTACAACCCCTTGATTGTGATAAACTGACAGACTTGAAGAAAGCCATATAAACAGTAAGTATCCAAAGAAGGATAGTACTACAGTTGATAACATCTCACTGTGGCATACCAGGAAATGAAGAGGCAGATATTCTGGCAAATATGGAGTAACACATGAACAAAAAGAGCGAGAAATCTCCTACGTGGAAAAGAGGACTATCAAAGCTATTAGTAAAGTTGACCACCCCAAAAAAAAAACAACTCAATATCTTGGCAGAGCTGAGCAGTTTATCATCTTCCACATCAGGACAGGATACTACAGATTAAACAGCCACTTAGACTAAGACTGGTTGCATCTCCTCTGTGTTCATATTTGTAGGCAGCTGCATTTATTAAGAAAATCAAATGGTGTGTAGACATGTTAAACTGGGAACGAGTAGAAGTCACAGATACTCCTTTATTTTTACAGCAATTGAGAATAAGTGAGACTCAAACTCGTGCCATTTTCCAAGATTTTCCCTTGGTTGCCTATCATTAAGTGTCATGCCGGCTGGTGTAGACAGTCATGGCTCTCCACAGCTCTCTATCTCCAGCATTATGTATCAAGATCATTGTTGTTTCCCTGCTGTGTCAGGTTGTCATATTGTCTAATATTTTCTCACGTTGTCTAATATTTTCTCATGGTTGCCTATAGATGTGACAAAAATCTTAATGTCATCTTGGTCCACAGTCACCTCAGAGCTTATGTTTCAGACCATTTTGACACAGTTTTTTGCAAATGTTGTTGTTGTTGCACATGCCCCTATGTAGTTCAGATCCGCTCTGTTTCATTTCCTAAGATCACTTTCACCAACGGTTTGGCCTTAACATGTAAATCCCGTAACATCATTTACATTATCATGTGTAAAAACTGTGACAAGAAGTATATAAGTGAAACTGGCTTAAGACTGAGTGAGCATTTCTGTTAGCATGTTCATGTTATTATCCACAGAGAACCTACCCCTGTCACCATACATTTCAATGGTGCCCATGATATTCACTTCACTGCCCTAAGATCCTGCACCACATAGAGCTAAGTGCGCTCTTGGAAATAAATATATATTTCAGTTTGGTACACGTAAACCATTTGATCTTAATTCCAATCATTCATTTATTTATAATTTGGTGGATGGGGTCTTCATTGTATTACCGTTCATGTTACTTTCAGGTTTAATTGTTTTGTTCTTTTCTCATTCCTCTTATATTATTTAATGCTTGTCTCTATGACAATATTTGTACATGTATGTACATTGTTATCTTGGATGTCTCTGCTGTTCAATGTCTGCCATCTAATGCTTTTGTGGTAGTACCATTATTTTTACTGGTTTAATTGTTTGTTCACTGTTTTGTATTTTCGTGAAAAAGACCTTAAGGTCGAAATGTCTTGTATACTGCTATTTATATTTTTTCGTACCAATACCCTATAGTCCAATAGCCTGTGCTTTCATCGTAAAACCTCATCAAACATGTTTTATGGAAGTACTATGTTATGTTTACAGGGGCTGGTGAATCAGGAAAGAGTACAATTGTTAAACAGATGAAGTAAGTATTGCACTTCACTTTGAATATAATAGAACAATCATTTTTATTACTATGATGTAGATTGCTATAAAACTGTATATCAAAGGTGAAACAAAACAGTGGGAAGTGTGGTAGGTTTTCAAAGTATATGTTTGTTGCACTCTGAGAAACTGTTTTTTTGCATCTGTAAATTCATTGTATGTCCGGGGTGCAAAGGGTGTTGCATTTGATTCCATGCAAGCACATGCTTTAGCAGATAATAAAGTTCCTAAAAGCACCTCATTGTATTCTGCATTGTTATTATTCTGTCGCCTTGTATCCTGGTGTGGTCCTTCCCAGGTTTGGGTAGTGGAACTAAATAGCTGTGCAACCAGTCTTCTTTCACTGTGCCCTTTAGAAGGCTATTATTGAACATGTCTGCCAACTCTCCCAACTCCTCATCCGTTCTTCAACTAATGTCATCGTATCTAATGCCATCTGGCCCTGGTGCTGTGTTTTTTGTACTTTTCAGTGCCTTCCTGATTTCTTCAACTGTGATTAGCATATGGTTTTCCATGCTCAAGTTCTTACACGTGTCTGTGATCGTTTTCCTGATTTCTTGATATGCCTCCACATTTCTCTGACCAATTTGTGCGGTGTAGTTTGCCAGCAACGCCGCATATTTTGTCTCGTCCGTCTTCTGCCAGACGGTATCGTCACTCTGGAAATCGGCAATAGTTACGCGTCTTGTCAGACCATTCATGGACTTGTGTAACCGCCAGAACAATTTTAGTGACAATTTTAGAATACGATTGGCAAGCTTTTGGAAAAAATTGTGGCTTGGAAGGTATCGTGTTATCTTGAAAGAAATAAGTGTTTACCAGCATTGTTAGGAGGATATCGTCCAGGAAAGAAGACATGGCAGAATGCAGCCATATTTGCGCAGGATGTTTTTGAGGGGTTCGATTCGCGCATGGAGACATGTGCGGTCGCAATAGACCTTGAGGATGCGTACAATAGGGTGTCCTTGGATATCTTGATGCACCAACTGTTAAATCTTGCAGTTAATCCTTTTGTCGTGCGTTGGGTTGGCGCCGCCCTGATGCACAGGGTTGTAGTTCTTAAGTGTGGTAACTGGATATCTGCACCAACGGTTATTAGCCCTGGTCTGCCACAGGGATCGCCTCTATCTCCTGTACTTTTCAATGTATACACAGTACATATCGCTGGCAATCAAATCACAGGTGTTGGCAGAACGATGTCATATGCTGATGATATCCTGGTGTATAGACAGGGAAGAAATTGAGAAGAGTGCGTTGTGGAACTACAGAAGGAGCTGGACAGACTGACAAATTGGTGTCGAGATACGGGAGCAGTAGTTAATCCGTCTAAGGCATTCGTGACGTGGTTTTCCTTGAACAATCACATGGTAAAGACACCCATGCCACAAGTTTCGTTGTCCCGGAAAAGTTTAGAAAGAACTAGCACAATGAGATATCTGGGTGTGTTTTTGGACAGAAGCCTGAGTTTCAGGGAACATGTTGACCATATTATCATAAAGGCAGGCAAAGGCTTAGCAGCAATGAAGGTTATGGCTGCTGCGCAGTGTGAGCAGAGATTATTTCTTTTGTACCAGGGTTTGGTTGTGGCTGTGGTGGAATATGCACTGACAATTCTGACTCTTAGCCAAACTCAGATCGAAAGACTGGATAGAGTCCAGAATGCAGCAATGCATATCATTCTGGGATGCACAAGAGACAAGAGCTATGCGATACCTACTTGACTGCCCAACAGCTGAGCATAGATTACAGTATTGCCGTGCACGGGCGTACCTTCAAATACATGCAGATAAGGAACACCCGTTGCATTCCGAAATACAGAAAGTTAAAGGCAGCAGACTCAAGAGAGGAAGGTCGTGGATGGGACGTGCTGAGGATGTCATAGAAATCGTATGCAGATTACAGGATGTGGCAGCAGGTGCGGAATGGATAGGTCTACCCACAGATTTCGAAACTTGTTTGAGAGTAATAATATCACTTAGTAGGGAATGCAGAGAATGGTGCCCCATAGCTGTGGAGAAAGAAGTGCAGGCTTTAATCAGTGAGAATACCAAAGAGGGGGATGTGATTATATACACTGATGGATCTGTAATTAGGCATGTTCGCAGTGCTTGGGCTTTTACAGCTCAGTGCACAGGTAAAATGATCAAGGAGGAAAATGGTGCCTTTGCGGTCACTACGAGTAGTAGGACTATGGAGACTATGGCGGTGGCCAAGGCATTTGAGTGGCTACGCACACCGAAGGTAGCGCAGGTCTGCATATTGAGTGACTCTATGAGTATGATTAAGAAGGTACAAGCGGGTCTCGTTCGCGAACAGTGGATTGAGGCCTTGAGAAAGGCGAGCTTGAAAGTGGTTACATTTATTTTCGTGCCGGGACATGTGGGCGTTAGAGGCAATGAAAGAGCGGATCAACTGGCATCGTGCGCGATTGTGGCACAGGGCGATGGGACAATGGATCGCGCTGACGTTTTGAACTTCTTAAGAGATATAACATGCGAGAGTGAGACTAATGTGGATGATGATTCCTTATCAATGGCTAGGATTAAAGATCAGGGATTGAAATCCGTTGTTGCTAGTGGTGAACATTTTGGAGGGCGCAGAAGAATGATGGTCAACCAGCATAGGACCGGTACGGTCAGCAGAAGTGTGATGGCGGATACACTCAAGGAGAGATCGGAGCAACTATGGATGTGTCCAGTTTGCAGTGATGATGATCCGATGACTAACTAACTAACTAACTAACCTCATTGTATAGCATCCTGGCAATGGTTGGCTTAGAAACACGTGAAAAACCATCTCGCTAATGCTTTATGGATCGTGTCTGTCTGGACAGACCACGGGGGAATGAGATTTGCATGCATCTAGACAATCAACATCTCTGTCTGATTCCTCTCAATTCCTACAGCACAGAAAATTAAATGGTCGCAGAGCAGTTTCAGATAACAGCGAATGGCTTGGACAGCCAGTTGTCATCTCCAAGAGCCCAAATCAGTTGCACTTTATGATGTGGGTCTCAGTTATTGATTATACTATCATTTGTAGAAATAGCACTAGAGGACAGAATTCAGTGTCTGCAGCGGCACACTTGTATCAGTGATACACGAAAGCCATGACAGAAGCAATGTTCAAGAAAAGGGGTTAAGTCACTTTTCAGAAGAACATGACAAGAAGCTAATAATTTTCCAGTCTGTAAACTCTTGTGCAGAAGCTTAAACCTAGATTAGGTTCTAATAGTTTTGGGGAATGAAATATTGGCTATGACAATGAATCAATACTAGTCCTACTTGACTTTCAAACAATTCCTATACTCGAGCCAAGCTAGCAGATGTTGAAGGATTCAGTATCCAAAAGGCATAGAGGAAAATGGACTGTCTGATTACACAATACAAATTCACAGGCAGCGGAAAACCTCGAGGAGGATAGACATCTATCCAGGTCCACAATCCTTGCTAACCATTTCCTTGGAAACTGCCTCTCAGGGACAAGTTTTGACCTGCAAAGTCCCAGTGCACAAAGTGGGTAATAAACCATCATGGTGTAGAGTTCATACACATCCGTCACTTGGCAACAGATGGAAAGATTGCTACAGGTAGGAAATCCCACACAAATAAATTTTGTGCTGAAATTAGATGTGACAGGCCTAGATGGTGCAACTTAAACAGTAAAACAATGTACTTGACACTCCTGGTAGACATCACAAGGAAAGTTTGCGTCAGTTATTTGAGAGCGAATGCAAAAAAAAATTATTCTAAATTTTTTAAATGTTTCATATTTAATATTTTTAAACTTATTTATTTCTATATTTTAGAAAAAATTATTTTTTGGTTTACTGTTGGTTAGCGCCCAGAAAGTAAAATAGTCCCAATTTTCACTAAAGTGATTGTTGTTCCATGCACAGCATAGATTGTACTGTTTTATGTAGCTGTGGTAAGGTAACTGGAAAATTAAAAGAGGTGCCTCAAAATTCAACAATAGTTAAAAGCAATGTCTAATACACAATATGCTTTTTCATTTTTTTTGGTTCAATAAAATATACCTCTTATGGTGAGGTGCTCTTCTTTCAACCATGAACATTAGTCCAATATGGTTATATCAGAGTTGCTTTACATCCATTAAAAAATAGTGGTAGTCATGGTTCTGGTAATCAAACCACTACGATCTCCAGATATGTGCTTTTTCTAATATATATTATAATATACTTTTATAACTACACTGAAAAATTAATTCAGGAGTAAAATTGATTTTATGTTGTAAAGAATATATACCGGTAAATGGACAGAGGGCCTAATATACAACCACAGAGATTAAAGACAAGATTACAGTCTGCTTTATCACATAGAGTTTCTGAAGAGAATGATTGGCAACAGGACATTAGGATGTAAAATAATGTAATTGTAAAGAGAGAATGCTGGTGGGGTTTTCATTTTTTAAAAAACCTCACTATAAGTCATATCATCTTCCAAAAAAATAATGTTCCATGGTGGTTGGTCTGGTGGGTGCCACCCGACCTTTCCAGCCTCTGGTGGCTGGACTAATCCACATCTCCACATCAAGGAGCTGGCCTTGATGGGAAGCTGATTTCAAAGTTCTACAGTTCATTTTGTTAGATATTTATGTTCAGGGCCGGTCTTAGGCCATTGCAACCTATGCGGCCGCATTGGGCCCCGCACTTCATAGGCCCATAAATTAATATTATAATTTATTTTATTATCCTCTTCCCTACCCAGACTGGACCCCGCGCAATCCGTTTCGCATTGGGCCCCTCAATTGTTAAGTCCGGCCCTGTTTAGGTTCAATTTGGATGGTCTGGAGAACTGACATGCAGTCACACAAGAAGAAATAGTTGAGCAAAATGAATTAAAAAGGTTACTAAAACACTTACCTTGCTACTAACACTTACACTAACACTTAACTTATTATAATAAAAATATATAAAAAAGTATATATAAAAAAACATACAATAAAACTAAACAGGACAATTCTCCACGTATCGACTCAAATTGAACCTTTTTCAAGGAGACAAACAACAGAAAACAACACAATAAAAAACAAAATAGATGAATTTAGATTTCATACTTGTTTTTGTTTCTCATTTATGAAATCTAAATTCATCTATTTTGTTTTTTATTGTGTTGTTTTCTGTTGTTTGTCTCTTGAAAAAGTTTCAATTTGAGCCGATACGTGGATAATTGTCCTGTTTAGTTTTATTGTATGTTTTTTTATATATACTTTTTTATATATTTTTTATTAATAGGCAAGGTAAGTGTTTTAGTAACCTTTTTAATTCATTTTGCTTGACTATTTGTTCATTAGGTTACTGCAGCACCATCCACTTTGTTGGACACCCTCTGACCATTTGGTTATTTATATCACACAAGAAGAAGATGCTTGCTTCTTTGAGTCCCTGTTCCTCTAGTCCGTTTGAAGCTTCTAAGATTGCTTGTATTGCTGCTCTGTAGTTTGTTGATAATTTGCCAGTAGCAATTGACAGTTCTATTTTTGGTTGTGTTGGTATAAGTATTTGTATCTCAGCTCTTTCTTTCTTTATTGTATCCTCTGATGATCCATTTGTGAAGGGAGCTTAAATTTGAAATGCTGATGCTTGTGAAGAATAATATCATTGCATGTCTGCGAGCTGTTTGATTCTTCAATTTATGTGTTTAGGTCTGTCATACAATACATTGTCTGCTTTATTTATATACATTTTGAGGTCTTTTTTTTGAGGTTTGTTATATTTGACATTTATTTATTTATGTATACTCTAAGTTTTGTCATATTTTACATTGATTCAAGTGTGTTTTTGCTGGGCCTGAAACAGTTTCAAAGAGTAGTAATCTTGGGATACTGGCACACTGAAATGTTTCCTTTTGAGGACTACAAATTCAGCTGTAAACTCCCCTTACATTACCATGCTTTTGAGATAACCTTATGAGTGGGTGTCACCTTAGTTACACAACTCAGAAGAACCTGTGCTATTGTTAGAAAGCTATGGGCTGTCCAGAACTACCTGCTCACAGCTAAAGGGATTATTTCATTATCATCATATATTGTAGTTTACTCTGTCATATTAAATATTGATTTATATATTGTTTTAATCAATTCTATCATGTTATTTCATTTTCTAGAATTATTCATGAAAAAGGATATTCACAAGAAGAATGTTTGCAGTACAAGCCAGTAGTTTACAGCAATGCAATACAGTCCATGATAGCTATTATTAAGGCCATGGGTCAACTGAAAATTGACTTTGGACATTCTGATAGAGCTGTAAGTAGTATTTTTTGGCCTATATGGCTGTGTAGGATATTCTATATATGAAACTCTAGTAACAGATGAAATGTTGTTATTAGACATAGATGATGTGTTTGTTATTTTTCTGATGCTATGTCTTGTGTTATGTGCTTCATGAATGAATAATATAATATAGAAGCATCAAGAGTTGTATTATTAAAGAAAAGTCATAATGCAGAAAACAGTATTTGAACCAAGTCCGCTCAGATAGCACCTACTCAACTCGCAACTTGAGTTAGCAACTTTTCCATCTTCGACAACACCACATCCCTAAAAAAAGATGCACTTTTAGTCCAGACTTCCAATGTGCATATTCTCAAGTTACTATGACTATGAATATGGACCGGTCAGTCAACACACACACAAACTGCACAAGTATGTAAATTCCTCAAGAGCCACGGACATTAAACATTACTACGTGCCAGAAGGCCTCAGTACTATCTATCTATCTATCTATCTCGTAATTTCATTTGAGCCATTAAACATCTTGGGCGAAGTTGGAGTTGTCTGTCTCTGGTCACATGGGCTGCATTGGCCTGTTTCTCTTTTTCTTTGATTGTTCCCTCTTTGATTGTTGTGCCCTCAGTAGTTCTGATTATACTTTGGCAGGTTTTGTATAAAGCTCTAAAATGGCGACACAACACATTTCGATTTTCTGGACTACATCCTGCTGTAAATCTAGTAGGACCATGGTCCTGCTGCAAGAGAGATCCAGTGGGAGTTTGAGAATGAACACTGAAGAAGAAATGTTTTAAATAATATTGTTTTTACATATCATCAGCTGTTTATAAATCACCAGTTGTCGCGGAGTAATGTGGGGGTGTGTTTTGACTAGGGGTGTACCGGATTCCGGCTCCGGTAAATCTGGAATCCGGCCATTTTTACAAATTCGGCTCCAGCTCCGGTCAAATTTGGCCGGATTTGTGTTGCCTAGTCACGTAAATTTTCTGTACATGTTTCATGAGGGCAAGCCGAATTTTAGGCAATAGCTAAGTAGCACTTTCTGGTTTACTATTTCTCTCTGATGTAAATAAGAATTTTAAGAAACAAACACTCATTTTGAATTTTAATGGTGCATTACTTCATGAGTTTGTGGGACTTGAATATTTCGAATTTTCGTAAATTTCTGTGGTCTTGCCGATAAAATAAAATGGCAGCAAAATCAAAGTCATACATCGCCGTTTGGGATTACTTTAAGGTTAAAGACGATGATTCAGCGGAGGTAATATATAAGTTGTGTGACAAACATTTATCGCGTGGACGATCAGATCATCCCAAAGACTTCTCAACATCATCAATGTAGACCCATTTGCAATCGATGCACAGAAAAAGCTATGACAAAATTATGGAAAAGAAAGCATCACCGGAGGCCAGTGTATTAGCGTGGCGACCACATCTATGATGAATCCGTGTTTGCACAAAGCAAGCAGCAGTACCCAGCAGTCAATTGTGCAGGCATGGGACGTGGCCGGAAACATTGATTTTCCTGAAATACAACTCATCCCTTCTTGACTCTGAGAGTTCAACTTCACAGCCATAATGAAGACTGACTGACTGACTGAAATAGTGAAATTACTGAATGAAATTATTTCAATAAATTTAATCTGTTCAATATACTGTTGTGAGTTGTAACTCAGCTGCCAATTAGCCAACTGAAAACAATGTGAAAACTAAATACTGAGAACTAAAAATTAAAATTACTAAATTAGCATTATGTGCTTATGTATTATGTTTCATCTTGAACTTATGGAACTTAATATTACTTATTTTAATGTAAATATAATTATTTTACATTTAAATGATTTAAAATGAGTATATGGCATCATTGTCATGTCCATAGTAATGAACTGCAGTAATGAACAGTCGAGTGACTCCACTCACCTAAGTCAAGTGATGTAGTACATTATTTTATTTTAATTTTTTTATTTGTAAATCCAGCTCCGGATGAATTTCACTTCATAAATCCGGCCAAATCCGGATCCTGCCGAATTTCAAAAATTTGAATCCGGTAAGCCCTAGTTTTGACCCACTTCATTCTTAGAGTGAACAGAGTTTTATAGTGAATTTTTGTCAATGAAGGGAAGTCCTGGCAACGCTTGATGACAACTGTTTTTGTGAAGCCGTGGCATTTTATATTGTATATCTAGATGTCTGAGGAGAAACTGGATCCATAGACATGCTAGAGAATTTGTACATCGACAATAAGGATTTAAGAATCATCAAGAACATGTATTAGCAACAAACAGCAGCAATAAGAGTAGGAAATCAATTTGGCCCTATTCAACAAATAAAGCAAGGAGTTAGACAGATCTGTGTGCTTTCACTAGACCTGTTCTATTTATACAGTGAAAACATGCGTGCAATAATTGATATCCTAGGAATATCAGTGGGAGGACATAACATAAATAATTTAGATATGCGGATGACACTGTTCTGATTGCAAAAAGTGAGGAAGACCTTCAAGATTTAATTAATGTAGTAGTCACAGAAAGTAAAGAGAAAGGCCACTTCCTAAATATAAGGAAAACAGAAGTAATGGTTATTTCTTTGAGACAAAATAACACACCACGCAAGATCAAAGTGAATGATATAGTTTTAAAACAGGTCCACCAATTCAAATATTTAGGTACAACGATTACAGCTGATGGAAGAAGTTTAACAGAAATAAGAAGCAGAATAGGTCTGGCAAAAACAACATTCAGAAAAATGAAAAATATATTGTGTAATATGACCTTGTCATTAGAGGTGAGAAAGAAAGTTCTGTAGTGCTATACAACCCCTATACTAACATATGTATGTGAGTCTTGGACAATAAACAATCTGGAAAGTGGAAAATTAGAGGCAATAGAGATATGGTTTTATAGAAGAATGCTGAGAATACCATGGATTGCCAGAAAAACTAACGTGGAGGTGTTGAAAGAGTCAAATGTGAAACGGACTTTAATCAATAATATAAGAAAGAGACAATCTTCATTTTTTGGCCACTTCATGAGACAGGAAGGTTTGGAGAACATAGTCACAACAGGCAAGGTTGAAGGCAACAGAGACAGAAGGCGACAACGTGAGAAAATCTTAGACAGTTTGACAACCTTGCACGGCAGGGAAACAACAACGATCTTGATACATAATACTGGAGACACCGCTGTGGAGAGTCATGATCGCCTACGGCAGCTGGCATGGAACCTGATGATGATGAGATACAGGTATATGCAGCGAGATTTGACACGTCAAGGTAAATGTTGTTTACAATCATTGCCGAGATTTCCTTAACAGTATTTAAGTGTTTAAAAAAAATAGCCGATGAGCTTAACTTGTGAAAACATGTCAAACGGGCTATAATGTCATGGAAACAATGTTTACCAGTATAACTAGAAAATGTATATACTGTAAGGGGACTCCTAGCAATATTTGTGTTTACTATCAACCGTTACTGGGACGTGGAAAATTCCGTAGTATATCCGCCTAGATATAATGTATCTGGATAAACCGACATGGCATAAAGAGTTAATACACTCTTAACTGCAGTCCACAGATTTGACGGGTGTCACAGGATAGCATCCCCCCCTCCCCACGAAACTAATTTCATGCCGAAATCGGATGTGTTGGGATCAATGACAGTGATATGGCGCAAATTAAACCTATCATAAAGCGTTCACACTATATTCCAATCACACACGAAATCGTGTTTTTTAATATATAGAATGCAGAAGAGAGATGTCTCATTGTCTGTGTAGGTTCCAACTATTACCACATTTTGTCCTTTGTGGAACTGGCAATATGAATGACGTGTCTACTAACAACTGGTAGCGGTTTGATTACATACATCTAGACTAAAAAAGGAAAAATTCGGTTCTCACAGAAACGGTCGGCTATTACCGACAATAAATAAAAGGTAATACTGCTAGTAAAACTATGAAAATAGTACTTACGTTGGAAACAGGTAGTGAAGTCTTACTGAACGACGACTAACACGCTATCACTGTCGAATGTTCACGTGGAGTAATACACACACCAAAACATAAAGATATAATCGACGTTTCGACCAAGAGACCGTTATCAAGATAAACACATTGCATCAAATACGGCGAGTAGAAATGACCACACCACACAAACGTGTCCGAGCTAGCGTCGATTATGTCCTGTGTATTGTTATTTTTATGATTATATCCTGTTTTGTTGTGTGTATTATTTCAAGTGAGCATCCGACAGTGATGGTGTGTTAGTGGTCGTTCAGTAAGACTTCACTACCTGTTTCCTAAGAACTATTACCGACAAGAGTTGGGAATTCCCGTACACTTTTTACCAAGTCCTTCTTCCAAACAGTCCTAGGTGTTGATTTCACAAGACATCACGCATCCTGGCTGATGCGACTGATCATTTGTCACTTTGCATATACTTTGCCAATTAAATGCACGTATAAAGTAGGATGCACTAAGAAAAGTGAGGCAGCATGATATCTGCGCGCAAACTATCCCAGAGACGTATTTGTCTTCTGTGAGAATGTGTTCGAAACGAGAAATCCAGGCTATTTAGTGAGAGTCGTCTCTTTCTATGACTCGTGCTAAGTCCGTGTACATCTAGAAGTCTGTGGATCAGTGGTAAAAATTATCCTAGAAAAATACTTGTTTTATTACTATACTAGCGAGAAATTATAAAAACGAGAAATTATAAAAACGAGAAATTCCTCCCGTGATGCCGTATTTTATCCTATGCTGATATATCTGCGAAGTAGCTTAAAAAAAATTCACGGAATTAGTGGATTATATAGAAATAAACAACAATAAAATTCTCTACACCACATTTCCTTCAAAGTAGTTCCCTTCGACAGCTACACATTTGCCAACGTGCATACAGCTACTGGAAACATTAGACACCTCTCTCAGCTGTCTTGTCGGACATAATCAATGACATTTTCAACTCCGACGATGCAACTAGCAAACCACACAAACAAACAGATATATCTTCTCTTCGAGAGTATATGTGGTCACGTTTGCCATGTCCTTTCGTCAATGTCATCACCAACTTCTAAACATATCTCCATAACGTCATTTTCCATTCAAACGCTAGTCGACCATTCCTGGAACTTTTTGAAGATGTTTCGTAGATGTCTGTGGTTCGTTGCGTTTCCTATTCCACAATAGAGCTGAATAAACGTTTCAACTAGTCACTTTCCTGGCAATAAATACGGTTAATAGGTAGACATTACATTCTAACGACCTGACTGCTCAACTGCCTAAACGTTATATTGAACCAGATTCACAATAAGACTCTTCTTGATACAGGTCATGCAGATGTGCTGATCTGACATATTAATTCTTTTCGTTGGTCATTTTGCGTATACTGTGCATGTCACCAGCCAATTAAAAGCACGAATTAGTTAAAGGTCAGCCAACTGGTGTGATCAGTTCTCATAACCTTTATTCTAGAAGGGGTTGGCTTAGAGCAATGGCTAAATAAGGGATGTTATATTATAAAAACGAAATACCCTTTGTCTCGAATTATTATCTCTTCCAGAGATTGACTTTTCTCCTTTATTTAAGTGAACTTATCTTCTCATAGAAGACTTAGATCGGACAAAGAAATCAGTGTATACGCACAAGCAATTCCGTAGAAACAATATCCAAACTATCTGAGAAAATCATTTCGATGTCCGCCAAATCTCCGAAACTACGTGGTCCGATCGATGTCCAGAGACATAGAGATAGGCCGTGCAGAATATGTATATGAGTCATCACTAACTCACAACCAATTACCTTTAGATAAACTATATATGTCCTGGAAACTTCTGTATAAAAAAAAGGATAGTCCGCGTCATGGCTACAGGATTTTGCTGTTAGATTTCAACTAGCCAGCACATCGATTTCTCATCGTCTGGCTGGAGGCGCAGCAGTAAGTCATTAAATTTTTTTTTACCCAAGTGGGGAAATTATATGTTGGCCGTGTTGTATTGCGACCGTCTACAGTAAAGACCTCTGTGCAGAAAGTAAACATGACCTCAAATGCCGATTCCGTGCATTCAGTTGATCTACTCTGACGTTGTTTTTTTTTGGCATGCGACTCTAAGTATATAAATGATGACCAACGAAAACACAATAATAATAAAAACGTAACGAATGAAGTTTTGTTCACTTTCTGTTTGAGGTCTATACTGGAGACTGGTCATTGTTGTTTAAACATATATGTTTTGTGATGTTTACGTGTGAAGATTGCCCGGATATTCAAGAATGTTTTGAGAACATGCTGAGGTTCTTTGTGGAAATATTCAAACTTAAATTGGTAACTGCATCTAATATCATGTGTAGTTGTGAACTGATGTCATTATGCTCTATGCTAACTAATAGATGCGTTGTCTCTCACAGTAGAAGCCGATTGGCAGAGGACGTCTGTTGCTCACTGGTCAACCACACTTCTCACTTTACTCCGCCAGTCCTACTCGTGTAGTATTTCGTAGGGCATTCCCATAATTTTAATACAGATGAATTATCAATCTTAGTGACCATATAAAGCTAGCAACTGCATCACGCAATTGTATAGGCCTATGCCTTTTATGGAAGCCTTTCCCAAATTACATCAAACAGACACAAAGAAATGGAATAAACATATTAATGTTTGCATTATGAGGCAACCTAGTGGGACATATTGAGGACTGTTTATAAATTATGCCAACAATTAGGGATAGGGGGTCAGACAAAGTTTGACATTTGTTGAGAAGGGTTGACATATTGGCGTCAACAATAGACAATTTTATGCACCAGTTAAATTGTTTGAATATTATTTGTTTTCTAAAAATGTGGGAGGAAAACGTAATTTATGGTAAATTTTTGATCCACAGATTTGTTGACGTAATTCATTGCCATCTCCTTAACCAGATGCTAAATTAGCGATTGCTCTGAAAATCTGTTTATATTTGAATTGTGTCATATATTAGGACATTTCTACTATTTTTGTAAGTTTCTTCTTTATCCTTCATGTCGTATCTGTCTACATTCTTCTGTCTCGTGTGCTATCAATCATTTTCAGTATCACTGTTCTCCTACGTCACAATGCCAAGTGCCAGTATCTTATCGCTTGGTCTTTCCCTTTCGCTCTTGCTCTTCAACTTGCCTGTTGTCACGATGTTCTCCATCTTTTCTTGTTATATAAAAAGAATAAAAAGGCTCAAAAGGGACAGATAATTTGTTTCACTTCTCGGATTTTCTCCATTCTTAATCCATCCATTTCAGTGAAGCCGTACGCCGCATTTCAAGAGCACCACGCTTATCACGTAACTCCGTAGCTTCAATCGATAATCAAGAAATCGCTGAAAATAATGCTTAAAGCCATAAACATGACATTAGTATCCAGGATCGACCGCGAATACTAGACAAGTGGCTTAATCCACTGATATGTAGATATATTAGCACGTTGAATGTTTAGGCATTACTACTACATGCAGTCGCTGTCCCATAACACTGGGCGAACCACAAACAAGTTAAACCGAGATATATTTGTAAGGCGGATCAACTAATGCCATCGACCCGACACAAACGAAAAAAAAGACAAAGATCCGCCGTGTCCAGCTGTAAAAAACCTATTAATACTGCATGTTTCCTGTCAGGGAGTTTACACGTGTAGCTGTTTGATAAAGGTCGCATGTCCTTACTGTCGCCACGCCATGTACAGGGTGAGCCTTTTAATATATCTTAGGGCAGAAAAAAACGCAGTGTTACCGGGAGTCGCACCTTGGAATTCACGGAAATGTGTGTAAGTCTCCAACCTCTTGACACACATACAGTCCAGTTAAACACTTTGTATACTATTATTAATTCAGTATACATATATTACTGAATTTGTATATGTTATTGATTATTAATTTAGAAATCAGCATCTTAGCTGAGGGAATATTCATATAAGTGCTCCGTTCCAGCGGCCACCCAAGAGTGTTTTCTTCTTCTTTCGTTCACTTGAAACATGTCTATATCTGTAATTCTGTCTCCTTAATAAAACTCACTGTCTTTTGTAGTTTATACAGTGTCCCATAGAGCTTTGATTCCAGTGTTGTTTCCTCTGGCCAATATGTCTGCCTCAGTGTTTCATGCTCAGAACACTTGCGGAGTCGGTTGTGTCCTGTTCTGAGACATAGAATTATAACTTGTTCTGATCTATTCATAATGTGATAATCATCTTGTGTTGGTGTTTGTGGCTTCCAAGAGTGTTTAAACTGAAAGTCTAGTCAGATATGAATTATGTGATCTTTGGATCTTTCCAAAGAGGACGTACTTTCTCCCTTTCTTTATGTCTATGATGATACAGTTTTATTACGCGCTGTTTTAAATATCCAGTATTATTTTATTTGCTAGAAGTTCCTTTCCATTTCCCCGTAAGCGATCATATTTTCTGCAACGTCCTTGTTGCTGATGTAAACATGTCTGCCATGATGCGGTGTTGTACAGTTTAGTATCTGATTTTTTTGTATTACCTTTTGTCACGTTTCTCGTAGTTATTTTTCACTCTGTCACATTGCACTCTGCATCAATTTTGGTAATTCATGTTTTCCAATTAAAGAAAATATGAAGTATTTGCCATAGCTGTTTTAGTGACGTGAATGGGTTTAATTTTTAAGTTATTCTTTGAAAAATTCCAATCCTAACAATTGTTTAAACCTAGACCGCAGGATTGTGAGATTGAATTGGTTAATTTCATCATTAGGTTACGTACTTCTTCTGATATTACATCCACGTCAATTAATTGTGTACTTCTTTATGACTGGGCGAAGACGAATACAATATATTGGTGACATATGTTCAAGATTTATTAATGTTTTTTCCCCACAATGTTTGTTTTACCTGAGGAATTTACACATTTGTGCAATTTAAGTTATCTCCATGTTTTAATCTACGTGGCTCACTTCATTGTGACAAGAGAGCACACATGGTCAAGCGACTTCGTCAGAATTGCATATTTGTTTTAGGGATACGCATTGATTGAGGTACAAAACGTGTTACTGAAGTTGTGAGATTGATTGGGGTTAACTGAGCAGGCGAAGACAGATTCTCGTCTGCTATCATCGGAAGACTAGTTGTAAAAACTAAAGGCAGATTATATGGCGTGACAGAACGCACTAAAAAACTTATTTTCACAACCACAGGTAGTTCAGGGTGGTGAGTATTGCCTACCTGTGGGTCACAGCCACATTGTGTCCTACCCAAACAGTCCAAGCTCACCAATGTTAGATTGACACCAGCCGTTATGGCGTTAGGGGGGGGGGGGAGGGAGAGAGATCGGATGCTTATGCTCCTATTTATATAATTCATCACACCGAGGAAAGCAGATAGAAAGAAAGGCAGACATACAAAAAGAAAGTGCTACGTGTGTTCGTTCATCACAAGTGATGAAAATTTGTTACATCCACTATTGAAAATTCAGTTAGAATTATGCCCATGCCTAATAGTTCGTGGAATAAGTCCTATTCGATCTGTAAATGTCATTGGACAGTTCGGGCATGGAATGACTGACCACTGTAGACATATTTTGGTACATATATCCGTGACTTTCTAGATAATCTGCGCTGCTGAACTGCTGCATTTCCCCTTTCACAAGATAATGCGCATTTTTTAATATACCGTGGAACGCCATGTAGATCTATTTTGTGCAAGTTCTTTTCATGTATCTTGGTCTATTTCAAAGGCTTTCAGTAAGCTCTTTAACGAGACCTTGTAGCGTTTCTTTTGGCCACCTTGAGATCGTGTACCCTTCTCCAACCCACGATAGAGAAGTATCTTTGACAGGCGATGATCTGGCATGCGTACCAGATGACCTGCCCAACGAATCTGTGTCTGCATAAGAATAACTAGCGTATAACATCATTGCTTTGTAAAAATTCAACTTAGTCTGTAGATTAATGCCATTTCTACACCACATATTTATGTACAATCTGCCGAAATTGCAGCCTGCCTTGGCGATCATTGTATACACTTCATCATCAACATTGGCATTTTGGGATAAAGTACTACCTAGGTATGGTAATCTGTTCACAACTTTCAGTGATACGCCATTTACATTTATGCAGAGCTCGAGACAGCTTTTGCCTGGTTCTTGTTGTAACATGACTTCTGTTTTCTCAGTGTTAATAGTACAATGTTACTAGCTACATGTAGGAGGATGATGACGATAGAAACTCGAGAATACGAGTGTGACACTCTCTGTTCTCTGTGCTAAATGTTGGAGTTTTACTTTCAGCTCCAGATTGGTGTTGTTATGTCATTTCACATTGTGATGTTTTCCAGAACTTTTGTTAATCCCAAAATGGCTGATTGAATCGATGGAGATATATGGTGCAATGTCAAGGGGTGGATGTCTTCTAGTCCGGTATGGACTTTGCCATTGGAAGTTTAATATCTAACTCATTTTAGTACGTAGAGTTTATCAACAGGAAGATTCGTGTATAACCTTGAAATTTAATTTCCTGCAACCTCTGACGCAGATCTATCCTATTTGCTGTCTTTGTACTGTAAGTTATCTGTAGGTACCAATATTTGTTAATATTTGTATACCATTTAAATTAGAATCGGAATATTCCTTCTGGCAAGAGGATACAAAACTAAGGCAAAGGCTATGGGAATGTCGCACTAACTCGGATAAAACAGTGAACCCCGCCATGTTGACAGGATAGACAATCTAGCTTGACATCAGTCCTGGACACAAGAAATTAACATTCATCTCTATTACGCCATGTGCGTGTCCTCCAACTTTGTTTATTTCTCTTTGCTAGCTATTAGCGTCCATAAAGTAAACATGGATATGTGTAGCACTTAGTTTCTCTTGAGAATTTCTTACAATGTATTTTTATACAATTTCATTCATTTTCTTTAATTATCTATTGGCGTTGAATAGTCCTGTTTTCTGAAGTGCATGAATTTAAAAGGGAGGGGTACTTCTGCGAATTTAGCTTTACCTAATTTGAAACTGCTTTTTTTGGTGCATTTTGTTACTTATACCTACTATTTACTTCTGTCTTGAAATATTTAATGAATGCCTTTACAAATACTTTCCAAGAACATATGAAGTCTTGGCTAGAAACATGTAATGTATATCAGTGATTCCCAACCTTTTAAGACCCGCGGGGCCTGGTAAACATGCCAAAAAAAACCTCCATTAAACCAGGCTCGGTTCAAACAAATTATATATACTCATAAATAACTTTACAATTCAAGGAGGTAAACGTATTGCTGCGGTTCGTCGTTTAGTAAGTATTGTTGTATAGAACATAGCTGTTCAACTATTATTGAAATCTTAAGCCATTTTCTAACTACTTTTTCACCTATAAAATGTTGTTTGTTGATTGTAGTAACGTTTTGTTTGAAGTTGCTTGTAACTTTGTGTGTGTTCTTGAGCTAAAAGAAATATAATGTACCAAATATTGAGTTTTAAACAGGGCAGTGGATACGTCATCTGTAAGGATCAATATACAAACCGCTTCCGAGGAATGGTAAATTGAAACTCTGTAGAAATTACAGAACGTTTGCACTGATCAGTTATGCAAACAAGATTTTCTGAAGATAATCGTGAACAAATTATAGAACAACATATGGACATAACGCCCGATATAGTCCAGGCAGGTTTTAGACATAAAAGAGGTACGAGAGATCATATCTTCAACATGAGAAATATAATAGAGAAGTGCAGAGCGTTCAATGCAGACATATACATCGGTTTCATAGACTACCCAAAGGAATTTGACTGTGTAACACACACAAAATTATGGGCTTCCCACACCATCACATATCGCTCATTAAAAGTTTTATCAGAAGCCTATCAGAAGCAACAGGTGTCTATCCGCCTCGAGGGAAAATCATCTGACTAGTTTGAGTTACAAAAAGAAGTCAGACAGGGATACATCCTCTCACCTGTTCAACAAATACATAGAAAACATTATGCGAAAAGTATGAGAACAATTTCAATCCCTTAATATCGGATATTATATTACATAAATTTGGTATGCAGATGACACCACCCTAATATCAAGAAGCCCCACATGTTTAGAACATGATTATTTCAGTTAAACATCATATTAAGACACAATCTTTTCCTCATTGCAAAAAAAAAGACAAAGATAATGTATATAAACAGAGATGAACTCACACCTATAACAATCGTTGACAAAGAACAACTAGAAACTCCGTACTGGTTTGAAACTGGACTGTTTATATCTGTCCATGAAAACTGGAGAATTGTCAATGTTTTCATTGTCAATCTTCTGCATAGTTTGAGGGCTCATAAAGATTCATCCCTCCTCTCTATTCTCAATCGATTAGTCTGCTGATTCGTGTATGCATGCCTGTTGTTATGGTAGCCGTCATCTATACATTTTTATAGTGAGGACTCATTTCTGTTTGCTGTTTATTTTCTCACAAAATCTTTTCCTCAATGCGAAGAAGACAGAAATAATGCATATCAACAGAAACGAACCACATATACAATAGTCATTTATAAATAACTAATAGACAATGTCAAATAATAACCAAATTATAGAATATTCATATGTGAACCTATGCTTGCGTGGATACATTCACATATCTATGATTGTACATATCTGTATTCTTTGTGTTTGTTTCTAGTTTGTGGTTGTTTCTTGATAAAGGTCCCAAATGAACCGTATCTGGTTCCGTAACCGTAACGTAAAAAGGAAAAGATATTGCTTCTTTTTTTAGTGTTATTTTTCATTGACATTACTTTACATTTAGTATTTTTGCTTGTTATTAATTATACTAGTATTAAATGCCAATAATACTTTCTCATATGCGTTATCGCTTAGAAAATGTTAGCAACGTTGAATATCTCGGTTCTTCCATCAACGTCACAGAAGATTACTCCACAGAAAGAGATTAGCAAGGACCCACATTAAACATCACAAAGGAAATATATTTGGCAATGGACAAACAGAAAAACATAAGTTGCGGTTATGTTGAAACAGAAAAACAAAGTTCAGAAAATCCCTAATCAATACAAACGACACATTCTAGCAGTAGTGTATCAGCGATGGAACGAGCCGCGAGTGTGCTGGATGTGCCGAGTGTGCCGAGTGTGCCCGAGTGTGCAACCGAATGTGCAACCGAATGTGCAACCGAATGTGCAATCGAATGTGCCCGAGTGTGCTCGCACATCCAATATGGTGGCGAAACATGTCAAAAACGGTCGAAACCGGCCGAAATCGCGCGGTGTGTGTGTGTGGCGGGGGCGGGGTGGGGATCATGATATCGGTGGGGCCCACTGCCCTATTTAACTTTAGTTCAACCCGGTTGAAGAAAATATTGCTCTTTTTCACTTAAAAATTTCCACTGTTTTATTTTGTTCTTGTTTAGAAGTAAACGGAAACTACCACGGCGGCTGACCGGTTGAAGGTCGGTCATTCTCAACTAGGTCGGCGCTATAACAAAAGGTCAGCTGAACCGTAATTTTCCACTGAGTTACTTAGGGGTGGGCCACTTGATTGATGAAATACTACAGACGCGTACTTTTCCGTGTGAAAATCCTTACAAGATTTCCGCGATAACGACAGGTAGCAACATCTGGTATTAATAGCTTTCTCTTCACCCGCGTGCGTGTGAACCACGCCCACGTAGGTGCTCACCATAAACCTGTTATCTGATTGTGGGAATTAATGGTGTACTCGGATTTTAAAATAAGGAATTTAAATCGAATATATTTCAACCATGTATATATATATATATATATATATATATATATATATATATATATATATATATATATATATATATATATATATATATATACATACATATGCGTATGTTTGCATTTGTTTTAAGCCAGAATAAAGTTTAAATAATTTGCACTAAGAAATTCCCTTACAAGATTTCCCCGATAACGACAGGTAGCAACATGTGGCATTAATAGCTTTCTCTTCGCCCGCGTGTGTCTGAGCCAAAGGAAATTCTTACAAGATTTCCGCGATAACGACAGGTAGCAACATCTGGTATTAATAGCTTTCTCTTCGCCCGCGTGCGTGTGAACCACGCCAACGGAAATACTCACCATAAAATTTGGTGGAAAAGCTAAGACCTTGACCGTGTCACTCTGAGAGCGCGTTAGTAGTAATTCTGGTTTAACTGGTTGAAACCAGCCGTAGCTGGTTATTTCAGAAATCCACATAGCTGAAACCAAGAAATTTTTGCTGCGTCAGCCTTCAGCGTGCTATAAATACCGGCACAGCTCTAATGATCTTCACTATTAAAATCATCAGCTTGTTGATAACACAACGACTTTTGCATTCTTCAGTGAACCAGATCGTGGGAAGTTATTCATAGGAAAATGGTGAGTTATATGTGTTAGTGTGGGTTTTCACTATACTCTGTTTATTTATAATTGTGTTTTATTTTATTGTAAGTTATTAATCTTGACCATTAATTAGTAGGAGCACATAGTAACCTTATTACGTATTCCGTCTTTATATGTATGTTATGTATATCGATAACTCCTACCGCTATGTGTTATACTCTTGATTTTAGTGTTATCATTACAGACCGATGTTTTATTTGAAGTTATTTTTATAGTAATAGGGCGTCTTTATATCTATGTTATGTATATCGATAACTCCTATCGCTATGTGTTATACTCTTGATTTTAGTGTTATCATTACAGACCGATGTTTTATTTGAAGTTATTTTTACAGTAATAGGGCTTTGTATTATTAATTCACTGTTTAAATTATCTTAAGTATATCGATAACTCTTACTGCGATGGTATATACTCTATAACTATGTTATGTCTATACCTTATAAATAGTGTATTGGTGTCTGACAAGTTATGTTCTATTCGTTCACAGGCCACTATCGCACCAACAAAACCAACTTGTACTGTTTGCAACAAGTCCTTTGCACGACTGTTTGTCCTTAAACGTCATATGGCTAGTGCACATGGGGGCCAACGATACCCATGTACAATGTGCCCCCAAGTCTGCGCGTATTCTTCAGGTCTAGCGCTTCACATTAAGCGTGTGCATTCAAACCCCAAGGTAGTGATGAACACGACACAAAGGCCAACAACAACTCTTATTGAACAACAACCAACGGGGTCCACGCCAATAGATGCCACTGTAACAACTCCACCGATTACTATGATGTCTACAACATCAGACCCACCACTTACAACCGCAAAACGACCAGCTGAACCAGAAGTTGGGCTGGTTAAAAAAACTTAAAATGGATGAACTTGCCGGGCTACCAGCTGATATACACCAAATTTATAAAGACAATTGGGACACAATTAAGACACATTCGCGTATACTTACAAAGATGGCACATTATACAATATTTCATTCACCCACAGAACCACACATAAATAACTGGCATGACACCCTAGTAGCAATTCACAACACCCAAACAATGCGATACAAAATTAGTCTTACAAAACATATCATTCTCCGCCATAAGGAGACACAAGAACCAAGATTTTTTCATGGTTCTACCAATAATGCGTCTGTATTGGAGAGCCCTGTAATCATAAACAATAGAAGTGACCTGGACCGCTTCATAACTACTATTAATGAGATCGACAATACCAAAGTCGGCCTAAGTGTGCGACCCGACACCAAGTACGAGCTAGAAAATATTTGTGCCACAGAATTTTACCTATATTTTCTTTCTAATCACACACTAGGCTGTTCTATCGACTCACTTCCACCACATATCACAAATAATAAATCTATCTTTACATTACAAACCAACAAAAACACAGGAACACCTTATAACGACAATCTCTGTTTCTTTCGTTGTTTAGCTCTACATCACAAACACAACATCACAGCACTCAGTACACCAACACATAGTTTACTGGACGATTGGTACACTTACCAAGACACAGAAACACAGACCAACTTTCCTGGTGTGACACTCGACATCCTCCCAAGTTTAGAAGACTGCTACCAACTCAACATTGAGGTATACGAGTTTAACGAGTTGAATATCCTTATACCTACACTACGTAGCGGCAGCACATTTCCTGACACCATGTACCTCCTCCAACATAAAGAGCACTTTATGTACATAAGTAATATTGACGGCGCTAGCCACTCCTTCGGATGCCCCAAATGTGGGAAAGTCTGGCGAGATAACTTTAAACTCACCCACCACGAGAAAACCTGTACAGGTGGTAGCAGCACTGGCGTCTACCCGGGTGGGTTCTACACACCACCCGAAACCATCTTTGAGGTAATGGCAAAACTTTTACCAGTCGAGGATGATGATGAGCCAGTGTATATCTACCCTTACAGAGCCACTTTCGACTTTGAATGCTATTTCGACTCGTCCGACTGTGAAAAAAAGTCGACGAGTAACACGACATAGGGATATGTTTTGCGATATATGTCGTGTTACTCGTCGACTTTTTTTCACAGTCGGACGAGTCGAAATAGCATTCAAAGTCGAAAGTGGCTCTGTAAGGGTAGATATACACTGGCTCATCATCATCCTCGACTGGTAAAAGTTTTGCCATTACCTCAAAGATGGTTTCGGGTGGTGTGTAGAACCCACCCGGGTAGACGCCAGTGCTGCTACCACCTGTACAGGTTTTCTCGTGGTGGGTGAGTTTAAAGTTATCTCGCCAGACTTTCCCACATTTGGGGCATCCGAAGGAGTGGCTAGCGCCGTCAATATTACTTATGTACATAAAGTGCTCTTTATGTTGGAGGAGGTACATGGTGTCAGGAAATGTGCTGCCGCTACGTAGTGTAGGTATAAGGATATTCAACTCGTTAAACTCGTATACCTCAATGTTGAGTTGGTAGCAGTCTTCTAAACTTGGGAGGATGTCGAGTGTCACACCAGGAAAGTTGGTCTGTGTTTCTGTGTCTTGGTAAGTGTACCAATCGTCCAGTAAACTATGTGTTGGTGTACTGAGTGCTGTGATGTTGTGTTTGTGATGTAGAGCTAAACAACGAAAGAAACAGAGATTGTCGTTATAAGGTGTTCCTGTGTTTTTGTTGGTTTGTAATGTAAAGATAGATTTATTATTTGTGATATGTGGTGGAAGTGAGTCGATAGAACAGCCTAGTGTGTGATTAGAAAGAAAATATAGGTAAAATTCTGTGGCACAAATATTTTCTAGCTCGTACTTGGTGTCGGGTCGCACACTTAGGCCGACTTTGGTATTGTCGATCTCATTAATAGTAGTTATGAAGCGGTCCAGGTCACTTCTATTGTTTATGATTACAGGGCTCTCCAATACAGACGCATTATTGGTAGAACCATGAAAAAATCTTGGTTCTTGTGTCTCCTTATGGCGGAGAATGATATGTTTTGTAAGACTAATTTTGTATCGCATTGTTTGGGTGTTGTGAATTGCTACTAGGGTGTCATGCCAGTTATTTATGTGTGGTTCTGTGGGTGAATGAAATATTGTATAATGTGCCATCTTTGTAAGTATACGCGAATGTGTCTTAATTGTGTCCCAATTGTCTTTATAAATTTGGTGTATATCAGCTGGTAGCCCGGCAAGTTCATCCATTTTAAGTTTTTTAACCAGCCCAACTTCTGGTTCAGCTGGTCGTTTTGCGGTTGTAAGTGGTGGGTCTGATGTTGTAGACATCATAGTAATCGGTGGAGTTGTTACAGTGGCATCTATTGGCGTGGACCCCGTTGGTTGTTGTTCAATAAGAGTTGTTGTTGGCCTTTGTGTCGTGTTCATCACTACCTTGGGGTTTGAATGCACACGCTTAATGTGAAGCGCTAGACCTGAAGAATACGCGCAGACTTGGGGGCACATTGTACATGGGTATCGTTGGCCCCCATGTGCACTAGCCATATGACGTTTAAGGACAAACAGTCGTGCAAAGGACTTGTTGCAAACAGTACAAGTTGGTTTTGTTGGTGCGATAGTGGCCTGTGAACGAATAGAACATAACTTGTCAGACACCAATACACTATTTATAAGGTATAGACATAACATAGTTATAGAGTATATACCATCGCAGTAAGAGTTATCGATATACTTAAGATAATTTAAACAGTGAATTAATAATACAAAGCCCTATTACTGTAAAAATAACTTCAAATAAAACATCGGTCTGTAATGATAACACTAAAATCAAGAGTATAACACATAGCGATAGGAGTTATCGATATACATAACATAGATATAAAGACGCCCTATTACTATAAAAATAACTTCAAATAAAACATCGGTCTGTAATGATAACACTAAAATCAAGAGTATAACACATAGCGGTAGGAGTTATCGATATACATAACATACATATAAAGACGGAATACGTAATAAGGTTACTATGTGCTCCTACTAATTAATGGTCAAGATTAATAACTTACAATAAAATAAAACACAATTATAAATAAACAGAGTATAGTGAAAACCCACACTAACACATATAACTCACCATTTTCCTATGAATAACTTCCCACGATCTGGTTCACTGAAGAATGCAAAAGTCGTTGTGTTATCAACAAGCTGATGATTTTAATAGTGAAGATCATTAGAGCTGTGCCGGTATTTATAGCACGCTGAAGGCTGACGCAGCAAAAATTTCTTGGTTTCAGCTATGTGGATTTCTGAAATAACCAGCTACGGCTGGTTTCAACCAGTTAAACCAGAATTACTACTAACGCGCTCTCAGAGTGACACGGTCAAGGTCTTAGCTTTTCCACCAAATTTTATGGTGAGTATTTCCGTTGGCGTGGTTCACACGCACGCGGGCGAAGAGAAAGCTATTAATACCAGATGTTGCTACCTGTCGTTATCGCGGAAATCTTGTAAGAATTTCCTTTGGCTCAGACACACGCGGGCGAAGAGAAAGCTATTAATGCCACATGTTGCTACCTGTCGTTATCGGGGAAATCTTGTAAGGGAATTTCTTAGTGCAAATTATTTAAACTTTATTCTGGCTTAAAACAAATGCAAACATACGCATATGTATGTATATATATATATATATATATATATATATATATATATATATATATATATATATATATATATATATATATATATATATATATATATACATGGTTGAAATATATTCGATTTAAATTCCTTATTTTAAAATCCGAGTACACCATTAATTCCCACAATCAGATAACAGGTTTATGGTGAGCACCTACGTGGGCGTGGTTCACACGCACGCGGGTGAAGAGAAAGCTATTAATACCAGATGTTGCTACCTGTCGTTATCGCGGAAATCTTGTAAGGATTTTCACACGGAAAAGTACGCGTCTGTAGTATTTCATCAATCAAGTGGCCCACCCCTAAGTAACTCAGTGGAAAATTACGGTTCAGCTGACCTTTTGTTATAGCGCCGACCTAGTTGAGAATGACCGACCTTCAACCGGTCAGCCGCCGTGGTAGTTTCCGTTTACTTCTAAACAAGAACAAAATAAAACAGTGGAAATTTTTAAGTGAAAAAGAGCAATATTTTCTTCAACCGGGTTGAACTAAAGTTAAATAGGGCAGTGGGCCCCACCGATATCATGATCCCCACCCCGCCCCCGCCCCGGGCACACACACACACCGCGCGATTTCGGCCGGTTTCGACCGTTTTTGACATGTTTCGCCACCATATTGGATGTGCGAGCACACTCGGGCACATTCGATTGCACATTCGGTTGCACATTCGGTTGCACATTCGGTTGCACACTCGGGCACACTCGGCACACTCGGCACATCCAGCACACTCGCGGCTCGTTCCATCGCTGATACACTACTTCTAGCATGTAGTCAGTTGACAACCGCTGAACTGTTGTTTTACCTTGCAGCGCAGGCACACTCGATATATGCAAAATGATGGATACCTCTATAATATTAATTATTATTATATTATAATGTATACTATTAGTATTAATAGATCCCTATAGGCCTAATATTATTTGTTCTCAGTTGTACAGTAGATATGAACGATAACAACACTCAGAGTCGAAACTAGAAAGCTGTGAACCCAGCGGAAACATTACAATGAATATCCAGAGGTACCACAATGGAAATGAAGTTAGTCTATGTAGTAAGGGAAAAGGGGGGGGGAAGCTGCACTGGGCCAAAAAATTATTAGATCAGTACTGGCGACACAGAAGTTTTAAAGAAATACGTTCCTGATTATTATAACCATGCCAGCATAATCTTTAATTCTGGCAGAAGTCGAAGTATATTTCTTTTGCGCAAAAATGCTTCATTCTTTAGTGCATTTTTTTCACAATATTTTTTCCTTCACACTGGCAACGTTCCAATCGTTTACATTGTGAAATTTGAAGTAGATTGTCAGCAAAGCAAATCATTATTTGTATTTTATCGAATATTAGGACACAATTTTTGTTTCCACAATAACGATACACATTTGTATATATTCATTATATCTATCTATACGCTGTGACCCTTGTTTGCCTTTCGGTATCAGGGTTAGAAGAGTCCTCCGGAGATGGCTTTCTTGTCTACTGTCTGTAAGCTTGTTCCTGTGGCTTCTTTGATTTCTGTGGTCCATCTTTTACATACTCTGGCTTTGGCATGCTTGTGGCATGCTATCTGTTGGTAGTCTGGAAGCGTGTGAAAACTACTTGATCTGTTGCCTTTGATGTGTTCCAATACTGGTATTGTTTTGGTTATCTGTCTGATGTTATCGTTTCTAATTATATCTCTTAATGAAACTTCGAGTATTTTTTCGTAAACATGTCATTTCTGCTGTCACTACTTTTCTTTAGTCTTGTGTTGTCATTGTCCAGTTTTGACACTGGTAACACAGTGATGAGGTTATAATAGTCCTGTATAATGCGACTTTAGTGTCTATGTTTACACTTTTTGTTCTTAAAAATACGTTTCATCTGTTCTAGGATCTGGTATGTTTTGTTGCATCTATTTTGTATCTCTTTACTAGTGTCCCTTCACTCAATATAATGCTTCCTAAGTAAGTGAATTCCTTTACCCTTGAAGGCGTTGATTGATGAGAATAGTGATATATTTTTCTGTCTTTGCTATTTCAATTATTTGTGTCTTTTCAATATTAATCTTCATGTTGAATTTTTGACATATTGTGCGAAACCTGTTCATATGTTCTTGCAATTTGTCTTCTGATGTCGCTATTAGTACTTGGTCGTCTGCAAAGAGTGGCAATTTGTCGTTCATGTTATCTTATTCGTTAGTACGTGTTATTTTACTGATGTGGTCGATATATGTTATAAAAAGTAGAGGGGGATAGGCCACACCCCTGGCGAACTCATGATTGGATATAGAACTTATTGTACACTTCTGTATGTGTCATTACTTCACATTGGCTATTAGCATAAATGTCCTTGCATATATTCTGGTTCTCCGTAATAGTGTTTTCTAAAGTTGTTGTCTGTCTACTCTATCGAAGGTCTTGTCTGTCTTGAAATTCAGAGATTTTAACCCGAGGTAAACAAACATTACGTATCATGCCCGTGAAAACGCCTGCTGTACATTTGCCAATCATGGATGTAGAAAAATTAAAAAAATAAATATTTTATGCATTTGTTATAGGACTGAGGTGGACAACCTTAACGGGTCGGAAGACGTTTGATTTTTTTCTTGTGTGGAGTGTGGCCAACAGTTCTTTTTTTAAAAAAGTCCTTGAAACTCCCAAGAAGTATTTTCTGTGCTCGCTGGACAATGTGTACACAATGCTTTTAAATCAGCCTGGCGAGGTAGTAAAGATGGCGTGACTGGCTGGGATTTTACCCACCTCTATTGTAGGACCACTTGTGCTATTTCGAGTGTGTCATAATGTACATAATAATTCAGTCCCTCTCCAGATTAGTTAGTTCTTCGAGCCGATCCTGATACAGCGTTCACTTATCTTGACTTATATAACTAATCATTGGTCACTTTGTGTATACATTATCTCCAGCTAATGAAATGCAATGTTGGATTAGTCACGATAGGTGACGCTGTATGTGATCAGACAAAATAAGTGACGCTGCATGTGATCAGACAAAATAAGTGACGCTGCATGTGATCAGACAAAATAAG